>JAOVVF010000008.1:9663979-9681464 GCA_028565595.1 Duopalatinus emarginatus | reverse complement strand
CTTTTATTTAGTTTTTGGGACTTGAGTCAATGTAGAGAATCGAATGACATGACTGGTCTTGAGGGAAAGTGAATTGATTACAACAGTGTTTAACAGTAATCAAATCTTAAAAAAAGTAATCTTGGGACAAGTTTCAGGACAAGGTTGCCCTGGTCATAATAAAATGATGGGCTATTTTCCCTATCACTGATACTGATGGGTATCAAATGCTCTAATAATAATAAACATACTTAGAAAGAGGTGCAAATAATCAGAGTATATTTGTTCATCCGATGCATTATTTTATAAATCCTGAAGCTTATTCCATCAGTATGCTTTACTACAGTTTATTTTTATTACAGATTATATTTTTTATTACAGTACTTTATTATCAATATTTCTTTATTACAGTCATGCTAGAATAGCTGGTGTCCAACAGCCTTGGGACAATAAAAGATATTATTAAATATTGTGATAATTTAAATCCATGACAATATCATGCCAATTATCCTCAAGTGCCTTCTATCATGCACTGTGACTGGTGGTGGGTTTTTTTGAGCACTATACATATATGACAATATCCACAAATAATAAATTAGCTGCAACTATAAATGTATGCACATATGCATGTGCACATATATATATTTTTTTACTTCTCTGGGGGTTAGTTTTTTTTGTACCGCCTCGACTTGTTTCTGAAAATCATTATGCATCAACGTAAACAGCATGAAGTAAATGCCTACAGCTTTCATGTGCCATCAGTCCTGCACAAGTATACTTAGCCTTAAAGGCTCAGCACCACCTAATGTAAAAGTGTCAAACACATAACGTGTGATAATCAATAGTCAGAAAACGTTTTCTTTTTTTAGAAATTCAAACCATACAGCTTAAAAGTCTGTTGTTTAGCCCCACCCTTGTTTAGCCACGCTGTTTGGAAACTGTCATAGGCGTCACAGGTGTGATGTATGTGGTGGACAACAACACTAATAGATGCACTTACGGTAGTGCAAAAAATGACATCCATCCAGTCAGGTATGATATCCAGTCAGCCTACCTGTCACCTGTCAAATTCAGAAATATAATTGAAAAACTCCCTGAGATGACAAAAGGAAGAAACCTTAAAAGGAACCAGACTCATAAGGGAACCCATCCTCATTTGGGTGACAGACAGTTTTTATAAATAAAAAGCTTTAGCTTTAAATTAAACAAATTAAGCTGCTATTTTAATTTTATGTAGTGTCTGTATATTTCAGTATCAAAAACAATGTGAAAGGTGGTGGGTTTGAGTGCAGCGCTGCGCTCTACATAACACAGAGCCACTTCAAGCGGTTTTACCACATTTCATGTAAAAGCACCTCAATGTTTGTGTCGCGTTTTATAACACAATAATACTGTTTATCGCGATAATTCTGGACCTGATTATCGTTTGACTAAATTCAATTCTCGCCAAGCCTAGTGTCCAATGATCTGTTTGGCTGTCATGCAATTATGGATTTACAAGGAAATGTAACATTGATCACAGAGTGCTCTGTTGTGTGTGTTTCTAGGATGATAAACTGCAGCTGGAGAGTCAGTTGATCCTGGCCACAGCAGAGCCTCTGTGCCTGGACCCTTCAATCACTGTCACCTGCACTGCCAACCGGCTTTTATACAACAAACAGAAGATGAACACACAATCTATGAAACGGTGACTCAGACTTTTATTCTGATTGTGTTAATGATTGCTGTTTCTATCATTGTGGTTTTGTATATAGAGTGGTGGGTGATTGATTATATCTTTTATATATTAGGAAGGTTTCCATTATGTGCATATACATAGTCACCCAGTAGTTACATAAAGTTTGCTGACATTTGATTTCACGATCTTTTGATTAGTAGCCCCTGAGTCACTGAAGTGTTCTATAATGTAATAGTTTGTATTTAACAGGTCAGTTTATTAGGCTGTACAGCCTAATAATGCTCCTTTTATTTTGAGATGCAGGTATTTTAAGAGGTACTCGCGAGCAGCGCTGAACCGGCAGCAGGAGCTGGCCAACCTCTCAATGCCTCCACAGCTCCACCTGCTAGACTACCTGCACAAGAGAAAAGAGAGGAAACCACCAACTGTAGTGGATCTTAAGATCTCAAAGGCTGGAAATGTGAGTCTGCTTACCTCTGTTAGTGTGTTTGATTACTCTGTAATCATGCTCCTTATAGAAATTGGCAAATATATTGGCAGTAAAGGGTGAGATATTAAAAAAAATGCTTTTGTGCTTCTGCTTCAGTGTGTGGACATGTGGAAACAAAATAGCTGCCAGCTAACTACTCCAGCAGAGATTGATGTGAGTTCTAGACACACACACTTGTTTAAGTGTGCTTACTTTTTCTATTTGTGAGATTAGTTGGTATGTAAGAATAATATCTTTTTCTGGCTTGAATGTTTGTATGTAAAGGCTTGTATGAATTGTCTTTATTATTTGTTGGTTGAGATTTTTCATTTATTTGCAGTTCTTGCACTTTTTACAGGATCACTAATATATTATTTGACTAGAGACCTAAATGAGTAGTAATTTGGCTTCTGCTTTGGTTGTAGGTGGAGAAGTATGCAGTAATGGAGAAGTCTGTCAAGCAGGATGAATCTCAGTCACCACAAGTATGGCCTGCACAGGTAATATCTTCATCTTCTATTACAGATCTATTTAGCTTTGGATTATTTTTGCACCTTGCTTAAGTTTAGCTAAAATCTGTTGGATGTAGCATTGTGCCCTTTTTCTTTATGCAGGACATAAAAGATGACTACATTTTTGAGTGTGAAGTGGGTGGCCAGCCTCAGAGGACAAAGGTCACCATCTTTCAGTCTGTGGGTGACCCACTGGTATATGGAAAAATCTACAGCAGCAATGAACCAAAAGCAGATGAGGACGTGTCTGACCTGCACCTCATTCACCCACCGTAAGAACAAATTTGCAGTAGTGGAACAGTCTTTCTGATGATGTACTCGTTAGGATATTGATCTACTCATGTTTTATCTCTGTTTCCTTCATCCTTAGCAGATTTCTCCTAGGTTCTAAGGTAGATGCTGATCGGTAAGTACAGCAACTGCATTTGTATTTTATTGTTTTTATCACACGGGCGTGTTAAATGTTCGCATGCTGTATCATTTTGACTTGCTAATATGTCGTACAATATGTTTTCATCTCTATTTACTTGCTTTCCCTTTATTTGAGAGCTGTGGTTAACTGTTTTCTGATCATCAGGTTCTTGTCTCAGTACAAGGATGTTTACGAGACAGATTTAAAGTGTGAGGTGAAGATATTGCACAGCTCCAGCAATGTGGGAGCCCAAAGCCAGCTCTCTCCAGCAAGGGAGACAGAGGTGAGACACGCAGACAACTGCTCTTGTGCTATTTAGTAGGGTTATAACAATTATGACTCAATTATAAAAACAAAAAAAAGTAAAAGAAAAACTATTCCTTGCTCCAATGTGACAAAAAAAATTATCTTAAATTCTGTTGTGGTCTGGAGTGCTGAGGCTTGGAAATCAAGATGGCTGGCAATAACATATTAATAAAATTTTTAAAAAATGGATTTATAAAAAATAAATAGGTTTAAAAAAGGGAAAAAAGCATCTTTTGGTAGTACATCATGGATTTTGTTTTTTCACAGATAAAGTGAATAACATTAATTATGTCATTACATCGGAACTTGATTAGAAATATTAGGCAGCAGGTAATTGGTCAGTTCTTAAAGTTGTGGAAAAATGGGCAAATGTTTAAGTGATAGTTAGATGACTGTGTCACCTCATCTACAAAACAGTAGGTCTTGTGTGGTGTGTCCTGGTATGCAGTGGTTATTACCAAAAGTGGTCAAAGGAGGGACAACTGGTGAGCTGTTTTGGTGCCAGACAGAAGACCTTCAAAGGCATCAGGGCTCTTTTGGCAGCCTTCAATGTTATGGCCTTCAATGTTAGTGCACTGACAGCAGTCAATAAAATACATGAAAAACCAGAAGCTTAGAGTGGGTTTTTTGTCTGGAAACTCTGTTGCTGTGAACATGCCGGAATCACACAATCAGACCAAACAATGTAGAGCTAGAACTGTGTTGGTATCTCACACTGTGGAATGAGTTACGTGGAGAAAATAAGAATTGTAATAATAATAACAACAACAATAAAAACATAAATCAGATAACAGGATCATCATGAGCAACCATAATATTGTATAATATAATTATAATAATGTATAATAATATTAGGTTAAAAGATGTCATATGATAACTATTCGATTGATTAATTGAAGGAAACATTCAACTAATTGATTATCAATTCTTATGATAATGACACCCATACTAGTGAGCATTTGTTTAGAAAGCTATAACACTGCTGTGACTGTAGGAAATGTTATAAATCACAAAACTTTTACCAGTAGATCAAGAAAACAAGGAATCAATATGGTTGGATGCAGCAGTATATATGGTTTTATAGTAATGTGTTTGGTGTGTGGTGGTTTTGCTTGTGTTCTTTAAGGTGGATGGTTTCTCACCTTTGGTCCAGTCCTCAGTGTTGGGAAAGGGAGTTAAGCACAAACCTCCCCCAATCAAACTGCCCTCTGGTTCCACAACCAGCTCCTCAGGTAAGCAGCTGTTCATGTAGGACATGTTATGTAGATCTTGCTCCATTTGTGTTTGGAAATAATTATGCTGAAAGAATGTAAGAGCTTTGTCTTCTTTGTGTAGGCTATTAATATGTTAACATTAGATGTATCAGAAACCCACCTAAATTTCATGTAATTTTTAAGAAAATGTGTATAATAATGATGTGACTAAAGTATTAGATAGTTCAGGATATTTGCTCTGAATTCACCAATTTAAAAGTATGACCTTAAAAATTCAGGGTCAGACAATTTCATGTTGGGAAGTTTAAGTACCATATAATCAGGTGGCCATCAAAACATTTCCATTGTAAAACAAATGTCATTGTGGAAATTAAGGAAAAAACAAACAAATTAATCAAGCCAGCTGCTTGTTCATGTGTCCACCCATTCTTTAGGTAATCCTTATAGTACACAAGCACCCAGTGGACATCTGAAGTGTCCAACCCCTCCCCCCAGCAAGAGTCAATCTCTATCACGGAAACACTCCATCGAGCTGGGCCAGGTGGGCCTGCTGTCTCCTGCTGCCCTCTCTCCCATGCAACGTGAGTCTAATTCCATGTAGTCTGTTGTCTCTCAACAGACATTGCGTGCATTTAGTATTGTGTGTTTTACTGCATAGACGGATTAAATGCAGAGTTCAGATTCCTCTGTGAGCATGCACATCTGGGGTCAATCACTTTAGTTAATGAATTTCATTTTCATCCTATAACTTCAACTGTCATTATCTTGCTGTGTCAGTCGCAAAGTAAATCATGACAACAAAACAAATGCCTGTCAAGTAGCATTAATAACAGCGTGCCAAAAATATGAAATTACTGACTTTGCAATGTTGTTTGCAAGTTGCTATTCACTATTTGGGGAATGTTTAAAAGCTGGCCAATGCAGAAATAAACATGATCAGTAAAAATACATATAGTCCATGCAATTAAGGAGACTAGCCAAATTATAAGGGACAAGACCACATTACTCTTTGTGAATGAAAGTACTTTAAAGTTTCATGTTTTATGTTTGTTTATGGACTGTTGTACAACTATTGATTTATGGAATTAAATGTGACATGCATATATTTAACAAATTCAACAGTTGAAGAGTTGTTTTTGATGCATGGTTGCAATGAGATGTGCATAGGCTACATCAATATACAGGTGCTGGTCATAAAATTAGAAAATCATGAAAAAGTGGCACCAGGTGTCTTTATATATTCTATATTCTAATTTTCTGAGATTTTCTGAATTTGGGGTTTCCATTACTTGTCAGTTATAATCATCAAATTAAAAGAAATAAGCACTTGAAATATATCAGTCTGTGTGTAATGAATGAGTATAATATACAACTTTAACTTTTTAAATGGAATTACTGAAATAAATCAACTTTTTCATGATATTCTAATTTTATGACCTGCACCTGTACATACAATCCTTATTTTTGCTATACACGGAACAAAAATTTCCTTCGACATCAAAAGCTGAGTAAGACGATGGATAAGAATTTTAAGCTTTCATTTTTTTAATATTTACATCTGGGTGTGTTGAACAAATTGGAAGATGCCATCTTTTGTTTAAACCCACATACTTTTCAAGTGATCAGAAATATTTAAACACATGGCTGGTGGTTCTTGTTGCACAGATGTGACCAAAAGAACTGGCTATACTGTTCCATTACTTTTGGTTGGTGTTCATATACGCAGTAATTTGATTGCTCCTAATCTGTTCTCAGGGTCTGGAACACCCAAGCCATCTACACCCACACCAACCAACACACCATGTTCAACACCTCACCCAGTGGACATTCAGGGTACTACGCCCTCAGTGACACCCACCCCCCAGGACCCAGCTATGCCCCAGCAGCAGACACTGCTTGCCCCCTTTTCCCAACAACAAATGGCACTGCCTGTCATGACTATACCTTTACCCACATCCATTAGCACAGGCACCACTTCCTCACAGGTCATGACCAACCCTGCTGGCCTCAACTTCATCAATGTGGTTGGCTCTGTCTGGTATGATCTTCTGCCTTCTTACTTGGTCACGTTTACTCTTTCTATCTGTCTTTTTGCTCTGTTATACATGGGAACAGTATAGTAAAGATAATGTTCCTGTCTCATATTCCCTATCTGCGTGTGACACAGCAGTCCTCAGACTTTAATGGCTGGCTCTAATTCCATGCTGGGTTGTAGTCCTGGAATAAACCTGAGTGGCATTTTGCCTTCAGGAGGCCTGATGCCTAGTGCACTCCCTACCATGCAGCCTGCAGCTTCTGCAGGTATCCACTTTCCCTGTCTTTCACATTTATGCTAGAAGATCTGCCTTAAATGTTGTTGTACAGTAATTGTTAAGTGAACAAAATGTTCCCATGCAGTTTTTTTTCTATGATTTCGTGTTCTGTGCTCTTGTCCAGGTGCACCTTTTGGTTTAAACAACACTCAAGGCCTGAGGCCTCTCAATCTTCTTCAGGTGATTCTGCTGGGCTTAAAGCATGCTTTACAAAAACATGTCTAATTTCCATTACAATCCACTCTTTGACGAACTGTCTTGGAAAAATTTTGAAGGCAACTATAACAGTAATAATAAAATAATGGTAACATGAAAAATGTCTGTCAGTTCATCTGATATTTTTCTTTTATCTCCTCTTTCTGGCTCAGATCCCTGCTACGCCGCTGATCTTTAACCCTTTACAGCAACAACAGATATCTCAGTTTTCTCCCCAACAGCAAAGCAGTCAGTCTGCTACTTCCAGTCCCCAACAACAGAATGATTCAGTGAGTTGGACGCAAGTGTAACCCAACACACACGCGCGCACACACATACACATACACATACATACATAGATTATTTGAAAACAAAAGAGACTTTGAAATTGTCCACCTATATTAATCTTTACCCGTGCTAATGGTTATGAAAATATACAATTATTTGTGATGCCTTGTGTGTTCCACTTGCATTATGAGCACAGAAATAGGGTTCTATTAACTGAGTGCATAAAGACATGTATGGTTTACAGTTCAACGCTGTAAAATCTTTTTGGACAGACTGAACAGGGACTAACTGCTGAGCAGGGCCTTGCAGCACAACAGACCGCTGTCATCATGGGGGGATTCATGCCTTCTCAGACAGGTGTGTATACACACAAAATTACATCCATTCACACCCAAATCTTGTGTTTCATTTTCTGCTTTTTTATTGGTCTCTGTAACTGGCATATATTTACATTGAAAGATCTTTCTAACAGGCACTAACACACACTGTAGGTGCACTAATAGTTTGCTGATAACTTGTATCATATTCATCTGATCCACCAGGAATGAATGAATGCAGATATTTCTTACTTTAATTTTTACGGTCCAGTATTTAATTTACATGAGGAGGATGCCAATTCCCTCTTTTCTCTGCTACATTCTACCTTTTGTTTTCTGTTGTTTCCTTCCTTTTCTGTCCTCCGTTCTTCCCCCTTTATCTCCACTTTTTTCCTTTATCTTTCCTGTCCTCCTCCTCCCCCTTCTCCTCTTCCTGGCATGGTAGTTCTGTCCCAGCTGGGTTGTGGTCTGGAGGGCTCTGGGTCCAGCCTGCCGTCCCCGAGGCTCCAGCAGCAGCACCAGCCACAGATCCAAGTAATGCAGAAACTTTGACATTATCCACCCATAGACATCTTAATATCAGACTGTTAGCTTTAAGACTTTTAGGCCTGGCATTACACTGGTGCTTAATTGATATTTAATGGAATATACAAATAATCACTAAGGAATGATGGTTATTCATTAGCCAAACCAAAATGTAACCATTAATTAGTTTTTTTGGCTTTCAGACACAGTCTGTCTTGCCTATAAAAGGGCATGAGTCTTGTATGTAAGATGTCTATGTATTCACTGTTTAGAGTGCCTTACGCTGGACAGCTTGCAGCATCTGCTCCTGTGATTAACAATGACGCCTCTGACATCTTCATAGTTGGTTTTCTGTTTTAATAGATGCATTATGACACTGGATTTCCTTATTAAGATTTTTGTTTTACTCTTTGACCATGTATGTTTTAAATACTTTCTTGTACAACTGCTTTCCACTGCTAATACGTTCAAATAGCAATCACTGAAGCCTACTTTTCGTTGATTGCTATTTTATAGTATTAGGATTAGAAAGCAGTGCCACATGCTAAAAGCCAAAAATGTAGCAGACTTTCCAATGCCCATTACGAGTACAATAACGTTACACTATTTACAGCATTATATATTTTGAGGGTGATTTCCTATATACAGGTTTCTGCTGCAGACCTGCCAACATTTGCGCACTATGTTAGGACCTCCGCATTCACATCAGAGTACGCTACTATGAATAAGCATTCAAAAATATAACTAAAGAGCAGGCTTCTTTTTCTTTAATTAAATTGAGACATGAAATCTGAATCTGTTAAATGAGTAGTAGTAGTAGTAAAGTTATTAATTAATCTAAAATGTTTTGTAATGCAAAATTATTCAAAATCAGATACTGTGTTATGAGTCTGTAACTAGGTACCTGCATCCTTTTTAAATAAGGTCACTAATGTAGATGGATGCCAAAGTAAAGCCCTGTCCTACAATTGCCCTTCTCGTTTCCTTTTATTCAGGGTTGGCAGGTCTGATGCTATTTTTTTAAGGTTAAGACATTGATATATCCTGGTGCTGCTAAACTGTTCCTCCTCATTTATTCCCTTTATCTGTCTGTACCCACACTCCTCTAGCCTTCATCCTCTGCTCCCCGCTCTTCCTTTGCTTCATCCAGCTTCTGCTAATTCACTAAGTTTGGCTATTTGTGTTTTTGTAAATAAGGCAAAGTTTGAACTGTCTCCTCTTACAGTAGCTGTATAAAGACTGCTCTGCTGTTTGGTCATTCTGCTGGCATGGATGTGAACATTTGGGGTTGTTAAACATCAAGATTTACAGTCAAATAAGTTTATAATAAATATAAAAAAAAAAATTCCAGATAATTTCCTAGATTTCAAGTTCTGCATCCACCCAGCTGTGATCTGAATCCTAGCTTTTCTGTCACTTGTTAATTAGAGCCGGTCTGTGAGGGGAGACTGTAGTGTCATTGATACAAACTCAAATGTTTTCTTTTTTTATCTGCAGTTGCAATTCTTGCAACACCAAATGGCTATGGCAGCGGGGGCGGGGCCTCAGGCAGCGCTGCCACGCCAACATTCCGCCAACCAACCAAGAAGTAAGAGGAAGCGCAGCATGCCCCAGCCCCTCCCTAAATAATGACCACTGACCTTGCCTGCACATCATGAGGAACCCACTGTGCTTGGTCAGCTTTTTTCCTTGCCCTGACTGTGACAGCCAATATACGTTTTTTTTTTTTTTAACCCTTTGAGATTGTAGCTAAGGATGTAATGTATCCACTTTATCCAACCTATTTTTGAACAAGGATTTTTAGAGCTTGGGACATTTATTGAAGGTCATTTTTAAAAAGAAATATATGAAATGAGAATTCTTTGAGAATTCTTCCTGGCATGCTCTAATTTCTCTCCTTGCTATTAACCTTTTCTATGGGAGCCTTTTGGCCTATTGTGAAGAGAATCATAGAGATGTGCCTGAAAAACTCCTGCTGGTCAATTTAGTTTTGTGAAAGAAACTTCTCTGCAGCTGGACATGGAGCTGGGCCATTGTGTGATGGGCCTTGTTCTTCCAACATGCAATTATGTGTGCGGTTTTTCTATAGCACATTTTAAAATGTCATTTTGTTGTACTGAAGCTGCAGTTTATGTATATTCTTATGGGTGGAAATTCAGGATCAGGGGTGTGAAAGACATTTCTGAACACTGAGGCAGACATTTTGTAAATGGTCTTTGTCAACAGTTTTATTGTTATAAAAAAAAAAGAAAATATATATTGACAGTGGAAAAAATACAACTTTTAATTAAGAAACTTGGCTTCTTGCAGTTATTTTGACGTCTTCATGCTCTCAGTGACTTTGTTGACGAGTTTGTTGATCTCGCGGTTTCGGGTAACGGCTCGGCTTATGCAGTCCTGCAGCTTCTCTGCTGATAAGGAACTGCCCCCTGAAAGACAAATTGTGGGAAACTGTCTAGCTAAACCTAAAGCTGCACTATATATTTCCAATTCTGTTTTATTCAAGCATGTGTTTACTATGGCACAAATGAACTGCAGAAAATGATGAACCTGGTTTATGGAAAGCACAGAGATGATCTTCCTCATCTGTGACTGCTGTTATTAATGCTGTAGCCAGACTTTCCTCTTCTGTTGTTGGGTCCACTATAATCACTTCACTGTGTGGAGAAAATGGACAACACTTCTTATACATTAAATATGCCAAACAGAGAGCAGTTCTGCAGATGATTTATGATTAGGGAAAGTGATCCCTGGCACTCTTACTATATGTAACCAGACACAGTATGCGTTGTAGACTAGTTGACTAACACGTTTGCTAGTTAGTGCTGTGAGCCAAGAAGGTCAAAAACATAGTAATGCCAAATGTCAAATCCAGGAGTAGAGATTTCAGCTAATCCATGCCTGCTGCCAGGTCATTAACACACAATAGTGTTATGTGACAGATTTATTGTTTTGCACATTTATTATAACCAAAAGAAGTACAGAAACTCGAATTTTAAATGATTGCTTATGGCCCACAGTTTTTATACTCTATATGTCTGTTAGTTGAAGAGTAAAACAAGTTCCTTATACCCTGAAACAGTTTTTGCTTTAATTATGGAAAAGCCAACTTCTTTTAAATTACAGGTCATATAGTGAAGAACTGCTGCCCAGCAGTTGTCCAAATCCTTGTATACAGTACTAACTATGCAGAGTTTTTATGTACAAATGGTACACAGCAATAACATTTCCTGTATATAATAAATAAACATTAAGAACAGCTGGAAATGCATGCAGTCTACTTTGCAATAGCCAATTCTTTTGTTTTGCCATACAATAAAGATTTACATATGTTAGACTTACTCATCAAATACTGCGAAAGATGAAGCAACAGGGTGCTTGTTGATCTGCAGATGTCTCTTTTGCTGCATATCAACTTCAGCTAAATCTGTCTGTTTGTTAATTGTGACTTTAGGAAGTTGTGCTGGAAACCAGTTTAAAAAAACAACACAATTACACATTTTCCTTACAGATTAATAAACAGGTATAATGTTTAAACCAATGCTTACCATTCTTTAATGCTGCCAATAAAGCTATGATGCAGGCATCAAGTAAATTTCCATCATAGTCTAAACACATGATATCACAGTACAGGACCCAGCACAACTGGAATGTAAATACATGTTTCATTCAGTTCTTGCAAATTAAGTCCAAGTGTTTTGCAGATGAAAGAGAGTCTGACTTTTCCCCCTACCTTCGACTTCTCGATGCACAAATCTTCTTTCTTTATAATGTTAGAGCTGCAATTAGCAAATATTCAGTTAGCGCATTCAAAAACTGTGCCATGCCAAATATTGAATAGTTGAAGAGGGTCCATAAGTATTTGGATTTTTTTGCCTCAAAACACCAACACCAGAGATTTGAAATGAAGCAATTGAGATACTGACACTGTGACTACAGACAGAAAGGTAGCAGAACAGTTCCTAAATGTACAGAGCTATACTTTCTGCTCAGATTTAGTTAAACAATGCAAAACTTTTTCACAATACAGATGAGTAAATTTTTACATTGGGTATTGTATGGCTCATTCCTGGCAGTATCCTGGCTTCTAGTACTTTGAATTCTGGTCCATCAGCTTTATTAGCTTTAGATATAAGTAAATGATAAACACTTTTGTAAGTTGCTCTGGATAAAAGTGTCTGCAAAATGCTGCAAATATAACTGTAAATGAGCGATGATCCAAACATCCAGTAAGAGGATCTTTGGTTCCAGCTTTTACAGCAAAGAAATATAAATTTCTTAGATGGCCAAGACATGACCTTAATCTACATGAGCATGCTTTTTACTTACTGAATGCACAAAAGAAAAATCGCAGTGAAGGAAACTCAGCATTTGGTGATGTCCATAGATTCCAGATTTCAGGCAGTCACTGACCAAAAATATTTACATGAAAGTATTAAAAATAATCTCAGTTATTATAATTGATTGTTCAACCAGTTAATTTTTAACCTTTAAGAAAATCACAGACTCTGACAATAAGGCTGTAATGACTACTAGTGGATCTCAAAAAAGTCAAATATCCTAAAAATGTCATATTTGTTCCTAATGTTTTTTGGTTAATTTTTGATCAATATGGCTTATAACTCAAAAATCAGAAATCCAGTATGTCCAATTATTAGAATATTTCACAATATAAACAGAAAAGGATGTACAATACAGAAAGATCCAACTTCAGTATGATTAATGAAAGTATGTTCATTTATACTGTACACTCAGTACTTGGCTTCACGAGTGGCTTGATATTAAAAATTCAGCAGTCGCAGCCTCTTTCCTGGAGATGTCTGTGTGTGGTTGCTCTTGATGCACTGACACCAGCCTCAGTCCACTGCCTGAGATGCTCTCCTAATTTCTCATATATTTTTTGACAATTTGAGCAATCATTCCTGTTGCTCATGTCCCTTTTCCTACCACATTTTCCACTTTGTCAACTTTTCATTACTATGCTTTGATACAGAACTCTGCAGACAGCCAGCAATGACCTTCTGTGGGTTACCCTCCTTGTGGACAATGTTGATGATCATCTTCTGGACATCTGTCAAGTCAGCAGTTTTCCTCATGATTGTGGTTGCATGTGCTGAACTAAACATGATATACTGTTTGAATAGTAATTTACTCTTTAAATTTATTAATTAAATATTCCGATAATTGGAAATACTGGATTTCTGATACCACACCAAAATCATCTCTTTGTTAATCGTGCGTTTAGGACGTTGTGCTGGAAACCTTTTTTTTAAAAAAAATAAATAAATAAATAAAATTACACATTTTCCTTACTGATTAATAAACAGAGCCAAAGATAAACAAAAAGGCTTAACATATGTCGCTTTACATGTAATGAATATAAAATATGACCGTTTACCTTTTCTGAATTATAAACTATAAACAAACATGAACTTGTATAACATGCTCTAGTAAATGGTTAATGCATTTTTTTTGTTAAACCCATTGAATTAAATCTAAAAGTCTATATGTCAGTCATTTCTCCATTGCTTCATTTCAAATTCACTGTGGTGGTGTAGACACACAAACCTGTCATTAATAAATAGGCCACAGTTAGGAAGGATATAGGAATACCGTCCTGTGTAAGGAGGTTTTGAAAATCATGCTAAAAAATAAATATGTTTTATAAATTATGCCCGAGGGCACATCCTCTTTTCAGGTAATGTGCTGTTCTTTTTGTGTAGACAAAAACAATATTTTCCTCTACAGACAAATGCTATTTTTTATATTTTGTTTACTTTGTCTGTCATTTACACTGTTTCTGTATGCAAAAACCTGAAACCACTGTACTAATGTAAGCTAGTTCTTCTCACTCATCGATAACATCAGCGATGAACTGGCTGGCCACTTGAGCCTGTTCTCCAGGAGGTCCAGGCCGAAATTTGGATGAGCACAGAGGAGGCAGATCCACATTCGGAACTGTAACACAAACAGCTGACTTAACTGTTATTCAGCAGGACAAAACCAAAAAGTGCCGGTAATAATAATGCACATTCTTACCAATATATCCTTTATCAGGAGCATCAGTAGTAGGCATGGTCAGTTCCTGTGTGGAAAAACGTGGAGTCACTAACAGGTTTTTAAACTATTGTTCTGACTTAATTCAAAACAGAATTCTGCCTACTGCTTTTATTCCACAAATGACTGTGGTGTTTCCAATCTTCACCAAAGCTGAGCCATCTGCTGTGCTTATAGAACCTGAGGAAGATAGAGATGAGACACTTCTTACAAATTTGTAAAACCGCCTCTTGTAAAAATCACAAGCCAGAATTGTAAATAAATAAATAATGATAAAAGTTCTCATGTATTTATTGGTATTAACCTGTTTGACTGGTGGACATGGATAGAGAGGGGGTAAATGAACCCTGTGAACCCTTTAGTATAGACACTTTAGTCATGGTCAGCTGTGGCCTTGTGGTTAGGGATCCTGTCTTGTGAACAGAAGGTCCTGAGTTTGATCCCCGCACCAAGACAAGACAACTGAGGTCACCTAACCTAAAACCTAACTGCTCCCTGTGTGCTGTGGTTTGAAGCTGCCCAATCCCCTACACACATATGCTATACAAATACTGGAAATGAGTGAGACGTAAGGTATGACTTCTTTCATTTATTTTGGTTTTTGAAGTTTATAACCACTGAGCTACACTGAAATGGGTTTACAGTCTAAACCAGGGATGCCCAACCAGAAATGAAGAGCTTGAAGTTTTCTCTGTTTAAACACACCCACTAAACATGCCAATAAGCAGGTAAGCGCAATCAGGTGTGTTTGAGTGAGTATATAAATCTCCAAGCTGTGCTGGACACCGACCCTTCACGAATGCAGTTGTGCACCCCAGGTCTAAACTATTTGTACTCTAGAAAGCACATCATTACTGCTTACCAGTGTTTACTGTTGTAGGTCTGAACTCTCCCAGCTCTCTCCCATCTGGCCGGCAGTTTTCTTTCTGTGTATCAGTGCATTGAAGAAGACTGTATATATATATATATCAGTACATACTAACAATGAGCCACTTTCAGCTCATGATTCAAATGTGCAAAACATGCACAAAGAGCTGCCTGAACCAGGACTTACCAAAAAGCTTCTGTGGTACTCCAGTGGCTCTGCTGTCCTAGAAACCAACAAGCAGATGATTAACTTAAATGTTTGCCTGGAAAAATCCACTCCATATGTCCTTTATACATTACTATACCTATATACATATATATACAAATAATCTCCAATTATGCAAACTATTTTTTAATGAATAAAAATGATTTTTATTTTTACAAAGTTTCCTCAACTCAGCACATCTGCACACAACATCAGCAATAAACAACAATTTTAAATAAATTGTGCTATATATAAAAAGTCACTTTAGACCAGACAACACATTAACTTGTTAAATCTATGACATACATAGATTACATAGACATACACATACATACATACATATGCGGTTTTAAGGAAGTAAATATACATTAATACAGTTACACTATCTGGCCAAATGCTGACACTTGACCATCACACCCATATGTACATCTCATTCTAGATTTATATGACCTTTGTTATAATAACCTCCATTGTTCTGGAAAGACTTACTAGACATTAGAGTTTGACTGTGTGGATTTTTACCCAGTCAGCCACAAGAGCATTAGTGAAATCAGACACTGATGCTGGGTAAGGAGACCTGGGCTGCAGTCAGTGTTCCAGTTAATCCCAAATATATTCAGTGAGGTCAGAGCTCTGTGCAGCACAACAGGTTTGCAACACATATCTGCAGTAAAAGGAAACCATGGACAAACGTCCATGTTTGTGGCAGCAACACATTGTAGTTTAAACACACACCTTAAAAATATAACTTACAAGGCAAGTTTAATACAGCATTACTCCAGTGTTTCCCAAATGGTGATGCAGCAGCACCTTTGTGTATGCAGTTTGTAATAGGATTCTGCAGTCCAGCACTTGTGGTCTCCCCTGATTTTACACTCACTTTCTCATTAAAATGACACTGAATGTCACTGTTAAACTGTGAGTGGTTTTTTTTTGGAATATACAAACACAGTAAAACTAATTTCAGTCTAAAAAGTGCTACTTGTTTACTTCTGATGTGCACATCCATGTTGATTTGATGTCAAGCGCTGAACTCTACAATACTACTACAATCCTACAATAGCATTTGCGAGTTGACGGGACGCTGTTGTAGGTTTCTTGTAGCTTTTGGTCATGAATACTGTGTAATGACTTCTTTAATTCATAATTAAACCTTATGTTTGAAACTGCTGAATGGTTTTCCTCCTATTTACACGCCTTTCTGACTGTACTAGCACTACAGCCCCCAGTGACATCAGCAGGGCACAACAATAATACACTACAGCAGACATCAAACTGGCATAAGAGTCATTAAACACATCACAAACACTGACATAAAGAGGACAAGAACTCTTCTTTGGAGTTTAACATTTCAGCAGCCCAACTTAATTCTGAGAGCTTAGTTAACTGCACAAGTTTAACACCTTAATCAGGGCGTTGGGTAATGCACCACCAAAGAGGGAGAGATCAGGGATTCGTCTATCTCGTTCTACATAGTCAATCAGTCAGTCAGTGATTATCGTATCCACTTAGTCTGTCAGAGTCGCAGTTTGTCTGGAGCCCATTCAGAGTCACAGGGTGCCAATTCATCGCAGGGTCCCACACAGACACATTCACTCACACCTAGGGGCAATTTAGCACATCCAATTCACCTACTATGTGTGTTTTTCGGACGGTGGAAGAAAACCAGACCACTCTATGAAAACCCACACAGACATGGGGAGAACACACCAAACACATCACAGTCAAAAACCAGAGCGAGGATTAAACCTGCAACCCCAAATCCCTGGAGCTGTGTAGCACACACCCTACATGTGACACCACTGTGCAGCACACACCCTACATGTGACACCACTGTGTAGCACACACCCTACCTGTGGCACCACTGTGTAGCACACACCCTACATGTGACACCACTGTGCAGCACACACCCTACATGTGACACCACTGTGCAGCACACACCCTACCTGTGGCACCACTGTGCAGCACACACCCTACATGTGACACCACTGTGTAGCACACGCCCTACATGTGACACCACTGTGTAGCACACGCCCTACATGTGACACCACTGTGTAGCACACACCCTAACATGTGACACCACTGTGCAGCACACGCCCTACCTGTGACACCACTGTGTAGCACACGCCCTACCTGTGACACCACTGTG
>JAOVVF010000008.1:9642430-9654039 GCA_028565595.1 Duopalatinus emarginatus | reverse complement strand
TGTTTCTCTACACTGTTTCCTCACTTCTTATATTTGTCTAAAAGGTGATGAACATGCCGCTGTACACACGGCTTTAAAACCTGTAGGTGTGTTAACCATGCGGTGATACTGATCATACACACACAGATCATACACACAGAGAGATCATACACACACAGATCACACACACACAGATCATACACACACAGATCACACACACACAGAGAGATCATACACACACAGATCATACACACACAGATCATACACACACAGATCACACACACACAGATCACACACACAGAGAGAGATCATACACACACACAGATCACACACACAGATCACACACACAGAGAGAGAGATCATACACACACACAGATCATACACACAGATATGGTACATCAGTGATATGATACATTAGAGAGATACACCAGTGGTGTATTCCTTTAATAATTAAACTATAAATTTACTTACTGTTCTTTAGAGTGAAAAGTGTGTGTGTGTGTGTGTGTGTGTGTGTGTGTGTGTGAAATGTGCAGTTCAGCGGCAGAGTAAGGCTAGGAAAAGTCTATGAGGTGATTAAGCATATCTGAGCTCTCAGACTGGCAGACGCCTCTTTCACAACCAGACACTGCATGGTTCAGAGAGCCAACAGTGCACTCACTGCAGTTTGTTACTTGTTTACTCTTTTTCTTAACTTTGCTTTGTCCTTTTACATACTTTCTTTCTGTTTTTTACATTTTAACGTGTAATTTGTAAAGCATAGTTGCTGTAGCATATCATTCATCACATCAGGAAAAGAAGGTCAGGATCATTATCAGATTTTCACTTTTACTTTCACTAAATTATAATCACATTCTTTGTATTTGTTGTGTTGTCTCATCGGTTTTGACAGAACTTTGCAAAACCATTGTGTAACACCAGAAATTATTACCCGTCGACAGCAGTAGTAGTAGCTGAGCAAATCTGGTGGATCTCAGTGTTGTTTCAGAGATGGATACATTATCCAGAGAGATATTCATGTGATATTGTATAATTCTGTAAACAGTTATTCACAGGACAAACAGTGCCCAAAACATTTTTTTTTAAATATTTGACAAGTGACATTAACTTTCATTATTTTTTATATCACTCAGTAAAAACCCAGGCCTTTGGATTCTCCAAGAAAACACCCCTATCACACGGGATTCACCCTTAGCTTCCAGTGGATTTTGGATGAGAGAATACAAGCTGAGGCTCTGAACTTTTCCTCCTCTGTGGCACTAAGTACAGCCCAGCCTTTCCTAATTCCCTTAAAAGCCTTTCACAGTTTGTGCCAATGCACTCCACTACTTCCCTTACATCACTGTTTTCGTTTACAAGTCCAGCTGTAAAGCGACTGCTGGGTTGGAAACAAGGTGATGAGGAGGAGAAATGGGCAGAGAAGGCTGTGGACTCACTAGTAAAGAAGCTGAAGAAAAAGAAGGGGGCAATGGAGGAGCTGGAAAAGGCACTTAGCTGTCCAGGTCAGCCGAGCAAGTGCGTGACCATCCCACGTTCCTTGGATGGACGGCTGCAGGTGTCGCATCGGAAAGGCTTGCCACATGTCATCTACTGCCGGGTGTGGCGCTGGCCTGACCTACAGTCACACCATGAGCTTAAGGCACTGGACTGCTGTGAGTTTCCATTTGGCTCCAAACAAAAAGACATCTGTGTCAACCCCTACCACTATCGCCGTGTGGAGACACCAGGTACCTGTGTTGTTGTAGCATATCTGTGACATATTCTGTCTGTTCATAAAGTATGTAAATGAATGGGACTTCCTTTACAGAATTATTTTACAAAATTATTTCATTTATTTAAATCTAAAGAAGAACATTGGGGGCACTTTTTCAACTGTGATGCAACAAATAGAAATAAGTAGGTAATACCATAATATAATAATACATACATAATACCATCAAAAGTTAAAGAACAACTTGGGTTATAGTAAAATATAATATTTAATATTTCTCATTATATATTAATTTAATACTACAACGTTTTATTGAATGAAGTCAGAAAACAGTAGTCCAAAAAATGAAAGGCTTTCAGTCATATTTAATGTTTACAAAAATAGAAAGAAAGAAAAAAAGACACTTAGTACAAGTAGTACAAGAATATATAGTGTCCAATCATCACTGGGAGTCATTTATCTACAAGAGAAATACACTATGACATAATTAATTACAATACTGATATCATCACAAGAATGTCATTAGCCTGAAGTCTTATTACCTTAGTAATAAAGTTATTAACATTTTTTTCGACTAGGATTCAAGGTGTACCACATTTCTTGTTACTTAGTTGCCCTAGTCACACATGTCAGTACAATAAAAAATTGAAATGTCGATTCATTCGAAACATTCAACTAACTTTGCATGAACAATATTAAACAGGTTTATACTAGAACACACAGGGACATTTGTTAAGCACAGGTGTATATGAGTATATGCTGTATGTACGTACACTATATGGCTAAATGTTGTGGACACTTGACCATCACACCCATATGTGGCTCTTTCCCAGATTGTTGCTACAAAGTGGCAAGCACACAATTGTATAGTCTGTCATTGTATGCAGTAGCATTATACATTTCCATCACTAGAACTAAAGGACCCAAACATGTTCTACCATGTTCTACCATATTCTGTCGTGTCCCTGTGCACAGAGGCATGTACAGAGCCATGACCTCAACTCCACTGAAAACACATGGGTTTATCTGGAATACCGACTGTGTGCCAGGGTTTCTCACCTGACATCAGTCGCAGATTTTATGAACGATCCCTTTACTTAATGGACACAAGCATTCCAAAATCTAGTGGAAAACCTTTCCAGAAAAGTGGATGCTATTATAACACCAAATGGGCACTTAAATACTCAAGGGTTTGAATTAGGATGTTCAAAAACACATATAGTTGTGAAGGTATGGTCAGGTGTCTATACTTTTGGCCATGTTATGTATGTATGTATGTATTGGGCTGACACAATCCACCAGAAAAGTTTCACTGTGTCTCTGGAATTGTGAACTGGAGTGATGTCCAATGCTGTGATGTTTAACACTTGGCTCCTAACTCTTTTATAGGTGTTAGGTTAGGTTAAGGCTGTGATCTGATGAGTATGAATCAGATAGCATACGTTTTACACATTTCTATTTTTATTTAACCATTCTGTTATCCCTCTTCTATTGCGGATATAGCAATACAGCAAAATAAATAAACACCCCAAAGCATAACAGAACCACTGATTTTGTTAGATGTCTGTATAAAGACAAAATGAATAAGGAATTAATTTAGTATGCTGTTTTTTTTTCCACCCCAAAGGTAATTATTAATTAACAGCATGTCCCCAAGTGTATAAAGTGAACACGACATGATATGTGTTATTTGTTTACAGATACATTAGTGCAACACCACAAAGATAAATTATTCAATTATTAAATTTTTTCTTGACTTGATCACACAAATACAGCTTGTCATGTTACTGAGGAACAGCAGATTTATCCTTCAATCCTCTTTAAATTCTTATAGTTACAGCTGTAGCTATGATTGTGACAAAGCATTGACACTGGAGACTCCTTAAAAACGATCATAGAAAACACCACATCATTGTTTACATTTTTAATCTATGGTTTCTCATACAATTTCCTGGGTAAATCCTTCTATGGAAACTGTAATGTAATAGACAAGCAAGTTAATACAAATTTTAACATACTGCTGAACTGAATGAGCCATGCTGTTATAGAAAAATATTACCTTCTAACCAATCACAATTAGGCTACGGTATAGTAAATTAAAATCAATCATTCTTTAGAACAAAAGAACTCCATATAAATAATAGGATATCTCTCTCTCTCTCTCTCTCCCCCTCTCCTTTATTCTGCAGTGTTGCCTCCTGTCCTGGTACCTCGCCACAGTGAGTTCAACCCTCAGCACAGTCTGCTGGCCAAATTCCGCCATGCCTCACTCCACAATGAGCCACTCATGCCCCAGAATGCCACTTTCCCAGACTCGTTTCCTCCACTTCCTTGTAGCTCATTCTCCTCATCATCATCCAGCTCTCTCCAGTCCCCGAGTGCACACAGCCATCCAAACTCTCCAAGCAGTACCTCTGACCCTGCAAGTCCCTACCACATCACAGGTTGGGTTTTTTTTACTTAAAATATATTAAATCCCATCAATTTTTTTTAATGTAATGTGTAAAATGTGATTTTGATATACGTATTCATTGAGTATAAATCTGTTTATTTTCCTGCCATGTTTTTATTATTACTGAGTAATACAGTCGTTTCATTATTTGCCTTCCTTTACAAAAATAAAGAAAGCTTACCATTTCTACCCATCAAATAGCAGAGACCCCACCACCACCCTACAGCATGATGGAAACGAGCCCTCCACAGGATGTGAAGCCAGGAGAGTCCTCCAGCACGACTAAACTCATTCTGTCTGCTCCACACAGAGGTGCAAGACACAGACAATCTCAATTCTGAAGAACACACAAATAACAATTAACATATATAGTATTTTGCTGTTAGAGAGTAAACTGTGTTGTGTGTGTATGTGTAGACTTAAGGCCAGTGTGTTATGAAGAGCCGGAACACTGGTGTTCTGTAGCTTACTACGAACTGAACAACCGAGTTGGAGAGACCTTTCACGCCTCATCACGGAGCATTCTGGTGGATGGCTTCACAGATCCATCTAACAACAAAACCCGTTTCTGCTTAGGGCTGCTATCCAATGTCAACCGCAACTCCACCATTGAACACACCCGTCGGCACATAGGCAAAGGTGTTTTTTTTCTCTTTATTCAACCTTAATTTTTATAATTGTGGCAATTATATTTTATGTCTTATCAAATGATAAGGGTCATACATCGGGGACTGTAAATGTACTGTAACAGTTTTAGCATCACTCAAAGGTATTATCATATATTAAGGCATATTAAATTGAGAAAATATTATTGATTCAAAAATTTGATCATATTACAATGACCATTGTTAATCTCATGAACTTTTTACTATGTTAAAATTTGAAATTAATCAAAATAGTTCAAAGTCTAGTTAGAAATGTCTTATTACAGAGATTATTCAGATGTTTCTATCGGACATATTTGTCTAATAATTGATAAAGTATTATTTTATATTCAAACTGAACCTTATATAATGTTCGCAGGTGTGCACCTGTATTACGTCGGGGGTGAGGTGTACGCTGAGTGCCTGAGTGACAGCAGCATTTTTGTACAAAGTCGCAATTGCAACTACCAGCATGGCTTCCATGCCACCACTGTGTGCAAAATCCCCAGTGGCTGCAGCCTTAAGATCTTTAACAACCAGTTGTTTGCCCAGCTGCTGTCACAGTCGGTCAACCACGGCTTTGAGGTGGTATACGAGCTCACTAAGATGTGCACCATCAGAATGAGTTTTGTCAAGGTAATGGGATATAGTTTTCATACATAGACAGACTAAGGGTTACAGACTAGTCGACTTATAGATTGACTCATCAAGGCTGTGGGGAAAAAAGCAATAGTTTTAATAATTTCCCACAATAGTTGAGCTTGTTGTTCATAAATAGTGTAATGTGACACATATTTATCAAATTGCCCATTAAGAACACTTTTATGTTCTTGATTTATTTTCTTGCTAACAACGGTTAAACGGCTTTGTTGAATTAGTGTATGTTTTACATAACCATCTTAAATGACATTAAAATGAAGTCACCATATAGCTATATTTAAATATGTTAAACATGCGTATAATACACTTAGAGGAAAGCATGTGGCAGCTGACAAATGCTGTGGTTGACTAATTTCACTGGATTGTTTATCTGTTGCCACTGAAGAGACTTTTATGTCTGTTTTTTCAATGCCTACTACCAAGTCCAATGCCTGTCCACTACTTGTCCAGTATATGAAGTGAAACTTTTACTTTAACACAGTGCTGCATTTTGAACTGAATATCAGTGGCAATTATTACGGTTGTGTTTATTTTGCAGATTATTGTGATCATCAGACTTAAGAATATAATATAGTTCAGCAGGTTATCCTTTAGTTGTTTTAAACTTCTTGACCCATATGATTCTGTTTAAATGATCATACCCAACCCTCTGAGGCTCTCTGCACTGCTCTCCTACAAAACCCTGTGCTGAATTTGAATGGCATTCTTGGCATAAAATCCAGTCATATCTTTTTAACAGTTGCTATGAAAATCAGGGATCTAATAATATTTTGTTGTGGCACAATATCACAATGAGGAAATCTGAAATAGTTATGCCTTATAACATTATAGTATATGAGCACATGTAATGATGATGATTCTTCTTTGGGTTCACAGGGTTGGGGTGCAGAATACCACCGCCAGGATGTCACCAGCACCCCATGCTGGATAGAGATCCACTTGCATGGACCCTTGCAATGGCTTGATAAAGTTTTAACCCAAATGGGTTCCCCACACAATCCAATCTCATCTGTGTCCTAACACTGTAGACTCTGTAAAAAAGCACAGCCTGATCAGCACAGAAGAAAGCCATGTCCAAACCACCACTAGACGTTCATGGTACCAGTAGGCTATCACAAAGGACTACAAAGGACTTTTAAAAGCATTGTGTGCACCCAATTGCTAAAGTAACTATTAGGACTGTTTCCATTTAGTCTTTGATTGTTTTGATCATGATCACTGTTCCCATAATCTGATTTCTGTACACTCCAGACAGCAACACAGTGATGGAAGATTAAGGAAATAGGAAAGACATCAGTATCAGTGGTAGCAATGTTAGCTTGATGTTTGTTTTGTGTTGGCAACATGACTAAATTTTGAATCCTATTACATGCTTGATTTGTCCTTTTTTTTTTTAAATACAGAATTTCCTTCAGTCGTGTGGTGACTTGCTTAAGATTTAAATAATATCGCAAACAAAACAAACCTCATGCAAACACAAAACCAAGTCAAATTAAAATTTATAAGAGAGAATTGACCAACTGTTTAAATATATATGACATTAAGGTTCCTTACACCTGGTTGTAGCCAGACTTTCCAATAGCATTATTACCCGTATAAAAGAATGTGATATTTACCTATTCACATAACAATAAGGATGCATGAACACTACTTTATATATAAGCATTGATATCACAATGACCAAAAAACTGGTTAAAACAAATTCATTCTATTCATTCACACACAGTCACTAGTGTTGTTTTGTTATATTATGTCACATAATTGCTTTAAAATGACAAATGCATCATGATGCATAAAATAACAGCATGTGATAAAATAATAGTTATAAAATTATTTTTATATACATATACAACTGCTACTCAAAATGATCGATAACTCATCCAGAGTGTGATGTGTGATGTCACACCCCAGTTGAGGTGCAGTGTAACACCAGTCCATTTCCTTAAGCAGTACACTTTCTTAAGCTTAATAAGCTAATCCTCAGTAAAATGTTAGTACAGACAGCACTCAGTAGCTTTGCTGGTCATGTCTTTGAGTTTGTGTCTGCATGGTTAGGAGACGCTGCTGTTGCTGGAGAAAACTGATGACCTCTGGACTCCGCAAGAGAGACTGCAAGGAACAGTAAAGTTTTTTATTTAGTTTGAAGTAGATAAAATAAATGAATGAATAATAGCGGTAATGTAGTAACATAGAAGAAGAATACATTCATAAATTATTTCTTACGTATTGTTTTAGTACTTTGTGTATATTATTTTTTATATTTATTTATGTATTATTTTCTATATTCATCTATTCCTTTATTATTCATAGCTGTATGTATGTACATCCATTGCCAGTTTATCAGGTAAAGATACACGTAGAAACATTTCACTTGTACTGTTACTGAATGTAGCCCATCTGTTGCTACATAGTTTCTCAGCCTACAGTAAGTTGTAACCTGTACTGGAGATATACATAATAAACTGGCAATTGAGTGTATCTGAGTCTTAAATTTGTTATGTTATTTACATTTTTACAGATGTCTACATACACTCATGTACAAACTTAGAAACTCAGATGATGCATACAGTCTTTTAAGAATTTCATAAAACTGGCTTACTGTCAGTGATAAATTGCTTTATCCTGGTTAGGGTTCAGTGGATCTGGAGCTTACCACTGGGCACAAGTGGGAAGAATTCACCCCAGATGTGAAGCCAGTGTATAAATTCACACAAACAGCCAATCTGCCTATCTGCATGTTTTTTAACAGGAAACTGGAGAAGCTAGAAGCAGCCCACAAGGACTCTGCTGTTTTAAATCCGGTACTGTTTGTGAATAATTTCAAGGACCAAGTAGATGAGAAGCCCTGATAGACATATTTTACAACAGAAAGAACTAAAACCCTGTCTAACACTTATGTATATCCACCCAGATATAATCACAGATATGAAACAAAACTATTTATTCAATAGATAAACATTCTGGCTTCAGAAACATACCTCAAACAAAATAAATGTAAATTATTTTTAATTAATGCCATATTTCTTTTAAAGATAAAAGGGAAAAAATACATGAAATCACTCAATGTTAAGGGAAAAAAAATGACCAAAATATAATAACAAATAAGGAATAATTAAGAAATGGAGCCTTGTCATGGACCCATAGCCATTTAAAAAGTGTGGACTTCCCTTCTGATTGGTGAGACAATACAGTTTTGTGAATGTGCTTTCTTTTTTCTGGGTCCTTGTTTTCTCTCGTTTCTCCATGTTACAAGTTTTTTTTAAACTCACACATGCGTGGATGGTTTCAAAGAGGAAAAACTAGATAACCTTAAATGTTTGGGTTTTTTTTTTCAAATTTGCCCCTAAACTACAGTAAGCATGTTTCCCCACACTGTTCAAGCCCAGCACTGAGCCAAGCAGCCACGTGTGGCCAGCCTAGTGATGAATAAAGCACAAAAGCCCATCATTTGTACTGACTACTTAATATCAACTTATTACCAACTCATGAACTACTGAACTGCTTAAATTTATTTAATAACTATGGTTAAAAATTAGTTTGTCTCATATCTGTGATTGCTTTATAAACTTTTTTAAGTAAAAAGCTGGATGAACATCCTCTGTTGTGTGGTACTTTATTAATTTGTGCCAGGGTTTATAGAGGATCACTAGAAATAGTGATCCTCTATAAACCCTGGGCACAGAAACTGAGGTATGCACTCTGACTAGAGTTTTCCCCCAAAGGTATTTGTATGCAATGTAGTGTTCTGTTATTTCTTTATATATTGATGCATCTCAGAAAAAGTGGAATATTGTGAAAAAGTTTTCAAAATGTTATATTATGTGGAGTATTGGGATAGTCCAAGAATAAGCAACTCACCAGCCTCTTTTGATTTAACACTTGCTCTATTAGTGATGGTCTTGTAGGTCGCTCTCCAGTAGAGCCAAGCCGCTGCTTTGTCACAGACACAGGCCTCTCCTCTGAGCCCTCCTATAATAAATGTAAAATTGTTCATGAGATGAGATATCAGCACTATATCTAAGGTGGATCAAAGTATCTCACCTACCTTTTCATGTTATATATTACTGTACTAGGTTCAAGGTGCCTAGAGGTAACTTGACTGCTTTTATATTATTATTATTATTATTATTATTATTATTATTAGCCAGCTGTTATTTTTACATACATATACATATCTTATCAGTGGTGATCAGTGAAGTCATTAAAAAAAATAGAGAAGAATATATTTTTGGGTGGGAGGGACAACATTCCTCTCTTACACCACTAACAAGACAGCCTGGGCCTCAAGTAAAGCCTGACCATCAATGAAAAGGAACCATCAGATATTATTTTTATTTATCCAGATATTATTTTTGTGGTGTGGCAACAGCCGACCAAAAATATCCAGTTACATCTAGTCTGTGGTGCTGTGGTCAAAAAGTGATTAGTGCCAAAGGGTTAGAGGAATAACAATATAGGAATACATATTTTTTATATAGTCTAATAAAGTGTAAAGAGAACTTAATAACTTCAGTAACAGTGTGCTGCATCTGATCCATTTGAACAACAGACTCACACTACAGTGCCTTTTGTGAAAGTGAGAGCTCTTCTGACTAATGTGCAGTGGAATTTACCTACACATTTAACCTATCTGTGCAGTGAAACACACACAGTTGTGAACACTAGGGGGCCCTGAGTGGTGCGCTTGCTCAAGGGCACTTCTGTTGAGTCTCAAGTAATTACAGTGATTACAGGAGATGCACCAAAGAAGCACTAGAATATCACAGAGGAGACTGTATATAACATCAAATACTTGATTAAGTGCAGAAGTCTTATTTAGAGAGAGTTCTCAGCTATTGTTGTCACTGCAGTCTACATTCCTCCTGATGCTAATGCTAAGTTCGCTTTGGAGGAGCTGAGTGCAGCGATTGGCAGACAAAAAAAACACCTGGATGGAGTGTTTATTGTTGCGGGAAACTTCAATCGCTCCAACTCACAAACTTTGCAAATTTTACTCTGGGAAGTTATTAATAATGCTGTGATTGTGGGAGAACTGACTTCATCAGGTTTTGATCTCTAAATAATTAATCTTCACGGCACTCCATACCGCACTGACTCATCTGGACTGTGACAATGCATACGTTAGGATGCTGTTCATTGACTTTAGTTCAGCATTTAACACAGTGATCCCCTCGAAGCTGATCTCCAAACTCAACCAGCTCGGAATCAGCGCATCACTCTGCAATTGGATTCTAAACTTCCTGACTGACAGACCTCAGTCTGTTAAGTTAGGCAAGCTCTCCTCCTCCTCCTCAATCACCCTGAACACTGGTGTACCACAAGGATGTGTGCTGAGCCCTCTCCTGTATTCACTGTTCAGCCATGACTGTGTTCCTGTTTATGGCTCTAACTCCATAATCAAGTTCGTAGATGACACCACAGTCATAGGCCTGATCAGAGGCAATGATGAGACGGCATACAGGGATGAAGTACAGCACCTGACTACATGGTGTGAGGACAACAACCAGGTGCTGAATACCAACAAAACCAAGGAGATCATCGTGGACGTTAGGACTAGGAGTCAGGCCCACTCCCCCATCTATGTGAATGGAGCTATGGTGGAACAGGTGTCTGACTTCAAGTTCCTTGGCATTTACATCTCTGCAGATCTCTCTTGGACACTTAACACCTCAATCCTGGTAAAAAAAGGCACAACAGCGCCTTTACTTCCTACTGAGCCTCAAAAAAGTTCACCTACTTATTGGACTTTTATCGCTGCACCATCGAGAGCATTCTCACCAACTGCATCTCAGTGTGGTATGGCAACTGCTCCATATCTGACCGTAAAGCGCTCCAGCGGGTGGTGAAAACTGCCCAACGCATCACAGGCACTCAGTTACCCACAATTAAGCCCATCTACCACAAGCGTTGCCTGGGTAGGGCAAGGAACATTATCAAGGAAGTTTCTCATCCTAACTACAAACTTTTTAATCTCCTACCATCTAGGAGACGTTACAGGAGCCTTCGCTCCCGCACCAGCAGACTCAGAAAGAGCTTCTTTCCTGAGGCTGTAACGTTATTGAACTCGTCACAGTCACTTTAATTAAGTCACTTTAATCACATACTGTACTTGTTATAACAATGCAATTTTCATCATAACTGTATATTTGTCTCCAACTGCACT
>JAOVVF010000008.1:9627165-9642330 GCA_028565595.1 Duopalatinus emarginatus | reverse complement strand
AGAAAAAAACTCAATTTATTAGAAGCTAAAGAACACATCTTAACCAGGGGTGCCAATAATTATGGAGGGCACTGTAACAAGGTCATGCTTGAGGTCACTTATTCTGCCACCTACCTAAACATTGTTGCAGACAAGCTATACTTCTTCATAACAATTGTATTCCCTAATTGCAGTGGCCTCTTTCAGCAGGATAATACACCATCACTACAAAGAGTTCCCCAGATCTGAGTCCAACTGAGCATCTGTGGGATGTGCTGGACAAACAGGTGTGAATGTCTGCTGCTAATGGTAATGGATTTATGGCTGATCACAATACTCTCTGGATCATACTCTTAATGATCAATTTCTTCCATAAAAATAGTTTATACAGCTATCATTTTCCTTATAATAATAATAATAATAATAATAATAATAATAATAATAATAATAATATATTATTATTTAGATTTTCTGTACATTTCTGTATAAAAAAATTAAAATCAACTAGATTTATTCAGTTGACACTTAGCTACAGCTCAAATGCTTTTATTTATTTATTTTTTGATCATTATCATAGACACATTGCATTACAAGTTGTGAGTTTACAATGGCAGACAAAAGCAGTCAAAAGTCTGGACACACTAGATTAAATAAATGTCTTTATTTTAAACTTTTTAATAAAGGAAATTTTCTAATATAGTTTCTGAAACAAATGTGTTATTTTCTAAGCAGTTTTTACACAAAACTGTTATATTTTAAATTCACTTCTTTGCTGAAACAGTACTTTTTATTAGAGAAGCAGCGAGGAGCTTAGATTATTTAAGACAAGCCTTCTGGGTAACACTGACACTGGGAAGCTGACTGAGATGGCAAAAATAAATAAATAAATAAATAAATAAAATAGTTTTTAGGCTTTCTTTGTCAATGCATAAATCTACTTCCTATCACTCACTTTTTAAACTGCTTATCCTAATGGGGTGTTCACCTGTCTTTGGACTGTGGGAAGAAACTAGAGTTTGAAACCCAGTCAGACACATGCAGAACAGGCAGACAGACAGAAAGGAATTACTCTTGCTCTACCCACTGGGATGCACAATCATAGTCATGATTGTTATTCAAAAACGGAAAAAAAATACTTAAAAAAAATAAGAAACCCATTTGCCTGATAGTATAAATAATTATAAATATACACATTGTAATAAAAAAAACCCACCCATTTCCAAACATTATAGATTGGAGGAATATGAATGTTGACCTTTAACCTTTTTTTTAAACCATCCCTATTGTTTATTTTTATTTTATTTTCTATTACTCTTATGAACATTTGCTGGTTGTTTCTCTAACCTATCACATTGGCCTATAACTATAGCAACAAGTCATTAAAATAATGATTTAATGTTATAAAACATTGTTTGTTAGCCTCATATGTATCACTAGCAGGACAATGATGACACTGTTGATCTTTGTGAAGACAGGCTGCAGATCTCCATGTTGGTGAAGGAACTGCCTGCGTCACTATTGCACTCTGGATAGGACGAACTGGACGAGATTATATTTTTCAGCCTGTGCAGGGTGATGATCAGGAGGGTGAGGAGGAAGAGCAGCAAGCTGAGGAAGATAGAGAGATAGACATAGACACTTTCAGTGCGGCTGGATGAGGCCGCAGCAGCCCCAGTGGAAAGAGTCGTTGGACTGAAGCGCAGAAAACTCTGTCCCTCCAGCTCAGTCCCATTCAGCTCTTCCACCTGGCCATCCATCCCAGACAGATGCTCTCAGAGGCCTGCACAGGACAAGACACAAGGCATTCAGTGATCAGTGGGTCAGCATGTTATTCTGTAATTTTTGTCTGTAAATTGAATATAAATTATAGTGGACAATGGTTTGTATTAAAACAATGTTATAGACCAGGGATCAGAAATTGCAGCACCACTGAGGTGACATCATGGTTAATTATTATGTTGGTGCCACATAAATTTGTAGCCTCAGTGTATTATCCTGTGGTCTTAGTATAATAATTTGTGGCCACATTTTAACCACTAGTAAAAACAGTATGTTAGGCCAAACTGAACTATGACTGATGTAGAAAAATACTGATTATGTAGATCACAAAATAAATTAGGGACTCAGAACATAGTAAAGTGTAATATTCAAATATTTAACCAGGCTTTCAATTCACCACCAATGTCAACCAATTAATTTCTTCTTCTGTTTTCTTTTGCCGTTGCCATCTGAACACAATTACATCCACAAAAATTAATCAGGATTATTTTAGGCCATTAGAGTTCCCACAACTCTGTCTATTTCATTCTTTATTAATATGTCGGTAGCTGTTATTGTTGGGCAGGACAGTTACGTACTTCAGATCCAGTTTGAAGAGGTCACTAATAGTGTTTAATTATGCTTTTTGTATCCTGGCAACATGCATATTTCTGTGATTATTAGCCAGGGAGTGATTTCGTGTGTCAGAGATCTGGTGCATTAGGAGTCCTGGGTGACCACAAAGGGTCAGTCCCTTACTCTCTCTCTCTCTCTCTCTCTCTCTCTATCTCTCTCTCTCTCTCCCTCACACACACACACACACACACACACACACACACACACACATACACACACACACACACAGAAGATGAGAAGGTCACTTGTTTTTTTTTTAACTGTCCATGAACCACTAGCATGCTATGAATAATAGATTGTGAAGCACCAGAGTGGGGAAATGTCATGGCTTTCTGGTTTTGTAAGAGAAATGTTGGGAGGGCTGTTTACTGAAAAAGCTTAACTTTATAAAAAAACAAATATCTGAACAAAAAATGTATTAAAACTCAAAATATTAACAAATAGTACAGGCAATAGTTGAGGCATGTGATTGGCCTTGGGTACTTGATGATCATAATGAAATTGAATATTAATAAGTCTGCACTGAAAAAAGGAATGTCTGATAATGTATATGTGAAGAGAGCATACTATATACAGTTTACATAAACAGATTGCATAAACATTTTTAGCATTTTATCAAAGTTTGATTTCATTGCTTATATTACATCAAATTTAAACATTTTTTTTTCTAATTACTAGTTTTAATTATGTAGTGTGAGTGTGATAATAAAATAACATAATAGTGAAATGATTCAATATAAGTCTGTCGTACAAGGATGTTGGCACTGATGCAAAGAGATATATATTGTATTAATCTGAATAAATCATATATGGCATGGTTTAGAAAATATGTGATCAAATAATGGTGAATGTACAAAGACAAATTGTCTTAATATAACTCAATTCACTCACATAGAACCGATGTACACATTTGAACTGAATACATTTAGTGAGCTCTTTTTGAATGTATTAATGATTTTATTTGAAATCATTTCAAACACTTCCTGCTTCCATAATAATGAATAAGCAGCTCTAACATTATGTCTGAAATAGAGGTTTCAGAAGATACATTATATGGCTGAAAGTGTGTGGAAATCACACTCATATGTTTCACAAACTTGCCACAAGGTTATGTGTTTGTCTTTGTATGTGGTAGCATTTACCGTTAACTGGTGAACCATGGTTCAGCATAACAGCGTGCCTATGCACAAAGTTTGATGAAGACATAGTGTGACAAAGTTGTGTCAAAACATTCATGGAAAAACTCGAATGGCTCTGATCTGAGCTTGGACTCCAGCACTGACTCGACCCCAGGCCTCCTCACCAAACATCACTTTCTGCACTAACATCTCACTAATGCACTTGTGACTGAATGAGGGAGTCCCCACAGCGGGGAATAGTGGAAATCGAAAATAATGGAAATCCTTCCCAGAAGCATGGAAGTTATTGCAACAGCAGATAAGTAAGTTTGGAGTGCTGCAAGGCATTAGGGCTATAGTGAGATGTCCTCGGAGATTGCACATTTGACATCAGGGGTTTATTCTACTGCTCTGAATCTGATTCCTTCATCATTATATTCATTAGCCTGCTCATGTGTGCCAGGAGCCATGTGCTCTCCAGCATGAGAAATGGGAGCATCTTGTCTGTCTAATTGAATTGCACAATGGGTAGCTCAGAATGTCCACATGAAGCAGACACATTTGGCTTTTAATGGAACGATCGTAATCTTTTTCATACGCACACTGTCCAAAATGTTTTACAGCTATTTGTAAAAGTATTTCTAGTTTTTCTAATCTGACAGATTTTCATCTTTCAGATTGTTCAGTTAATATTAATATATGATAAAGAGAATATGAGTAAACACAAAATGGAGATCATTACACTTATTCAAGATAAATATTTATTCAAAATCTTTATCTCCCATCTCCCAATTGCCTCCTAAACTTAATAACTTGTTGTGCCACTACTGGAAGCAACAACTGCTATGAAACATTTGCAATAACTTGTGATGAGTCTTACATAGCTGTGGAGGGACCACTCTTCTGCAGAATTTTCCTAATTCAGCTACATTAGAGGGTTTCTAAGCATGAACTGTCCATTTAAAGTCTTAATTTTGTTTCTGTTGAGCCATTCACAGGTGGACTTGCTTGTGTGTTTTGCTTGTGTCCTGCTGCAAAACAGAACTGCATCTTTAGGTCACAAATTGACAGGCGAATATTCTCCTTCAGGATTTTTTAAATAGCAGAATTCATGGCCCCATCGATTATGATAAATCGCAGAGGTCCTTTAGAATCAAAGCAGCCTCACTCTTGGTAAAAATTTGGTAGGCTGGCCACTCCTAGGAAGGTTCACTAGGCCAGTGAAATTCACTGGTTGATTTGATAGCATTTAGTGTGTACATGGGTTATCTTTGTGTAATATTTAAAAATAATTTATTGATCTGCAACATTCAGTTGTGACAAATTTGCAAAACTAGAAGAAATTGGCAAATACTTTTTCACAGCACTGTAGATAAAATGACTGATGCAATCAAATATAACAGGTTCAGCCTCCCACCACACCATTTCTTCATTAGGTTGATTTTATGTGTGGGCTTTTGGAAATTTGTTGACCTTTGGCTGTTTATTTAGGAGAATTGAACAAACTGAACAAAACTGCCACAGGAATTAAGCCTGAGTCTTTTGACAATATTGTTCACTTTTGTTCTTGGAACCTATAACATTCCTTGCACACTCGCTCATACACTCCCTCATATGTAATTTGGATCTAGGATTTATTCAAGTGACCTTGTTGTCTTTTTGGAACCAGTTACGTTGTTTTGTAAGGCAGCCCCTGTTCTCCAGAGTGCTCCTTGCAAGCTTCTTCATCACAAAATCAATTGATTCCCCTCAAACATTGTGAACCCCTGAGGCTTTTTTCAATTTGTCAGTGAGAGACAGGCTTAGCTTATCCCTGATGAAATCTAGCTCCTGTTACGGCTTCTTTACTTTCATTAAAAGTTCAAGTGATTATTTGTTACTATTTGGTTGGTGTCTTTTTTTAAATGGAAGTTCTGTCCAAAAGATTTTCTTCATTATTCTATTTCTAATGTGACTGTAAGTGCTGTTGAAAAAAAATCTGAACCCATTTCATCTCACTGGCACATTTGGGCTCTTGCTCTTGTTTGTGGTACACCGGGCTGTTATTTGTGATCAAAGAGCAGTTATAGGCAGACCTCAATAGGCATGAGATATCATTTATCCATACAGGGGCCAGGCAGAGCTCCAATACTATTATAAAATATGCTGAATGTAAATATCTTAGGTCAGACTTTTGACAGAGTGGCGTCAGGTTCAGTAATTAGGTTCTTAATATAAAAAAAATAAAAATAAAAATAATAGTCTGACCTCATATCCTGATTTACATCAGACAGGATGCTGTACACTGGGACTACAACTTCACATTCCTGGACTCCCTATCACCATAGGCCTTGAGTGAGCACAGCATAGCTGAGTTGTAATGAAAAGGGCTGGTCAGCCTCTTTTTCTACATGATGCAAACAGAGCTCATCCTTGCCTATAGGTGCACCAGGAAGTCCTTGCAGAATGCATTCCATATTGGTGTGGCAACTACAGTGCTCACCTCATGCTGTTTTCTTTTTCACATCTGACAGAAAGTACAGAGCTACCACACTGAGACTTTTAGAAAAGATCTAGAGTTTGTCATTACAGTATTGTGCTTTTATGTGTATTTCCCCATTAATCATTTATGCCAAAAAGGTTATGAAATTGAACTAACTGTGCATTGTTCTTTTGTAATGTAATGTGTTAAGAGTAAACACAAAGGGAGGTCAGAATTATTATATTGAGCTTAACCTGGCAGTAAGTAACATTTCGGGATTTGACTGGTAGAAATGTTACTGCAAGCAACTGACTGAAAACATTTTGTAACATTAGCACCCCACAGAATACATTAAAAGCTAAAGGCTGTATCAATAAATATTGAAGCTGCGACTAAGCCTTGTGCTAGCAAATGAGACACAATCCACACCAAATTTCTATATATTTATTTAACTCACAGTGGCATGACACAATAGTGTTTTAATTTGAGATTTTCATTCATATTTATATATTATCCCCATCTCCTGATGCACAGCCAGGTAGTCAAAAATAGATTTTAATGCTACATTATAGATAGAAGTGAGGTTTTTGCATTTAAGGACAAAATAAATGAGTGAAAACTCTCAGTTTTGATTAATATGGTATTAATAATATCAATATGCTAATAATGCTTACTATCTGCACTTCCTCCAGTCTGCTGCTGAATATTGAGTTGGAGCTTTATACTGTATTGTATTTATTGTATAAGATGTAATAAGATAATAAAATACTGTAGTAGTTTAAGTTTGTAGATTAATCAAAATGCAAATTTAATTATACTGAATTTTGGAGAATAAAAGTAAAGACCAAAGAGAGACAGAGAATGTAAAAGATGTTCAGTGTGTCTTGTGGCAATTCTCATATCAGTTCCTGTTTAGTGGAGCAATCAAATTATTCCTAATATACCGTGTTCATAAAAAACAGCCATCATAATTGTCTCTCCCTCAACTGCTTATGGCATGAATTCATCAGCATCAGTAATGCCAGTGGATAGATATTCAGTACATGAATAGTTACATTTACAGGAATATTTCTGTGTGGTGATAGAGCAGGACAGAGACTGACCTTTTGTTTAGCAGATGACAGTTGTGTCCTCTACTGCATACAGAAGTCCATAATCTTGATGTCACTGCTCCAGTAGAGAATGCTTCATATCCTGTGGGAATAAGAAATGCACACAGGAGACAGATGACATGCCAGGCTTTGTGGAAATAGAGGAAGATCGCTCTGTTGCACCGATCCTCAGCTGTGAGCTAGATTCTGACTATCCAGCTGTTCTACTCTGAATTTCTCCCCTCCCTCTCTGCCTCATCCCTCTCTCCTGTTTGTTCCTCTTATACATTTATTTTCAGCTCATCCACCACCTGTTTTGTGGCTGTTCTACTCCTAATGTTCAGTTGCTTATGTTTTACACTCAATATTTTCTTCAGTCGATCATTCAACCTATATGTTATTTTGGTCATTTCCTGAAAGCAAAACTCTGATTTTGCGTCATTATTGTATCAATACTTATTATTGCCCATCATTTAAAAATCTTTTGGAAAAACTCACATCAGCACAACAGGTGGAGAACGTGCTTCTGATAATTAAATGTGTGTGTAGCATGTGCGCATGTGTCTGAATGTAAGTGAATGTGCCTCTGCATTTATGTAGACACAAATTTGTGATGTTTTATTATAAAGTGGTAATTTTATAAATCATTTTACTTATTAACTGCCAAAGTGATACATTGTAGTGATACATGTAGTGAGATTACTAGAACTTACAAGCTTGTATTAAAACTCAATACAATTTGCCAGTTATTGTTCCCTCTAAAGACTCTCCCACTAATCACTTACATATAAGCTCTCTGTCATGCCTTCTGAATAACAGACAAAATGCTCGTTAGAGTTGCTTTTTTAGTCTGGTATTTTATTGACCAGAATGTGAGAAATACCCTACAAATTACTTTTAGATTTTCTGACTTAAAAATGGCCAATCCTACATGAAATGTATGTATTTAATAATTTCTAGTCACCTGGCAGAGTGCAGATACTCCTGCTGGCTCCTTGACCTCTCAGAAACAGTAGTGGATATTAAAATCTAATCATTCTTTATGTCATACATGAACCCTGGAGTATAATACATGCCAGAGTCTCAATGTCAAAACCACTGGCAAGGCAAAACAGCAAAAGAGAATGACATGTTCTCAAGGCACATCATTCCTGTTCCTGTTCTAAGAGGAATAAAGCTGCATAAGCATGAAAGTTCATCCATTACTCTTAGTAGACGTTTTATGCCCTATGGGAAAAGATGCTCCAAGGTTTACTGCTGTTTTTCTGATTTTTCTTTTTTTTCTAAAGGATTTTTCCCCCCACAGCTACTATCATTACATGAATCATATTATATCAATCTCCACATAATTTAATTTCATTTGTAATACGAAGGAAATCAAAAACATGAACTACATCCCGTATAATGAATGTGTCTTTTTCTCCAAATTTGTCTCACTGACTTTTACATAAATGCAGTATTTGAAGAGGCTTTGGCATGGAATATGGTGTCATGTCAATCAAGATTATGAATTGCTTGTGTTGAGGAGTTGGGCTTGACACAGTGGAGCGTGTGGCCAGAGAACACCATGCACAGAACCACACCAAGCCACCAACCGTACTCCACCCCACCGTAGCCTTTTCACTGTGTTTTTCTGAAGCCTTTTTTTTTCTTCCTCCAGCTGCCATGTTTCTGCACTGTTGCTCCCTGCATGGTAATCAGAAGCTTAGAAATCGCAGGATGTCTGTGGCAGTACAGGCACAATTACTTTCTTATAGTCGCCTGGCAGCACACTCAACAGCTGAATCTCAATTACACATTTCTGTCATAAAACACACAAACATGCAGTATTCTAAAATGTAAAGTGCATAGACATAATAAATAAAAGAAATGAAAGTTTGTCTCTGGTGTCTGATAAGTAATAATTGTAATCAGTTGTAATAATTAAAGTGGTTCCTCTGAGATTCGTGAAGCCAACCCAACTGGGCAGTCTAACACTGTTAGAGGAAATCTGCCCTCTTCCACTTACATGAGCTCACTGATTAGGTGTCACCTTGATTGGCAGTTAAGAGCAGTGGTGGACAGTAATGAAGTAAATGTAATTTGTTACTGTACTTAAGTAGTTTTTTGTGTATCTGTACTTTACTGGAGTATTTTTATTTTGGGGGACTTTGAAAGTCAAATATCTTACTTTTTACTCCACTACATTATGAAAAATCTGTCTCTTTTGTCTCATGCACGCATAAAATATGTAACATTTCAAAATGAAAGAAGCTCGTAATCACACCAATCAGGTTACAGCGCGCATTAACAGTGGGTTGGGCTAGACATAGTTATCCCATCAGTGAGCATCGTCGAGTGTCAGTGGGAAAGAAAATGGAAGAAAATTCAAACTTGTCACAGTCATTCGTGTTTAAGTGCCTTCTCTTCCTGCTTCATCCCCATAAGATCTGTGCTTACAAGAAATTAACGTCCAATCTAAGAAAACACATTTTCTGTTAGTAAGTTACTCTAACAGAAGCCCAATTTTGTGTGTGTTGTTAAAATAGATCTGACATTAAAATGATGATTGTATGTATGACTAGTTAGTAAGCTACTGAGCATTGGTAATGCACAATCGAATTAGTGATATGCAGATATTTTCAGCATCTAAAGACTGATCTTTAGCCTTTGCTAGCCTAATATTTCAGCAGTAAAGTTGTTATATTAAGATTCGTAAGATTAAAGTGTAAAAGTCAGCGGGTTTTGTAAAAGAAGATAAACAGCCTCCTCATGTTAAAATTAGGGACAATACTTTGAGAATATTTCTCGAAATATTGATTTTATTTTGAAATATTATGACTTTGATCGTTAATACATTAAAACTTTATTCTCAATACAACTTAAAATATTACTACTGTATTCTCAAAGTTTACTGTTTTTTGTTTTTTTTTAACTGTGACCTAAGACGCCTGTTGGATGGACAGGATATTTTATTTATCAGAAAGAGGGAGACTGATAGATATGTGGTTAATGCTTTGAATGTTTCCTATTTGTAGAGAAAACAGTTTGTTTAATTAAACCTAAGTTTAATTAAGTTAACTAAATTAACTAAGTTGCCAGTAAATCTTAATCCAAAACGTAATTTCATAGCCATTTGGTTTTACCTAATGGACAAAGTTTACCTTCAGTGTTTTATGCTTTATGATACTTTTAATAGATCTCAGTGTCAGACTAATTAATGACATTGTACTGAAATATTGGTAACCAAGAGTGACTTTTAACATAAAATTAATAAATTATTACATAAATTAATAAATAGTCTTGTTACTTTTACCTTGGGTATCTGTACTTTTACTCAACTACATGATTTGGGTACTTTGTCCACCACTTGGACAAAGAGAGACTATTCCATACCTCCATCCAAAACAATGTGGCCAACTTTACCTCCTTTGGTACATGGCCTTGGATGGCTGTGGCACTGTCTGCATTCCAAGTCGCAATCCCCCCGCAAAAGAGTGAATGCTTTCCTGTTGCACCACTCAGGACCTTACAATAATGTTTTTCTGTTAAAAATCAACCTTTCTTCCTTGAAGAAAATAAGCTTGCTTATTTATTTATTTGTGTTTTACAAAGAAATCGTGTGGGCTTATACAGATTGAGGCAGAAGAGGAGCTGCTGTGTGTCTGTGATGCACAGGCACCATGACTAAGTCTGCTGATCCATTACACCAGTGACTGAAGGGTTTCACTTTAAGGCATTCACTGCACAGATGGGTTAAATTTAGGTCACATTCCTCTGTGTGTGCAAGCACAGTGGTCAACAAGTGGTTTACTTTCACTTTCACTATGTTCTTTATTTTTCTGCTGAAAAAATCATCAGGACAAGCAAGTGGATAAGCAACATACATTTCGTTACATATAGTAATATTTCAGGTTCAGAGGTAGCTATTTTACATGTAGTAACATATAATTCAGATGACGTCACCTTGATTGTTCCACAAGTAGTGCGGAGGGGGGAAGGCACGGGGGGAGGGGCTAATAAGACGTGGTCACACGTGATCACATGACATGATGTCACATGGTAATTATTTCATGTACTACACGAATTTTCATTCATCTGTAGGACATCTACACATATGATCACATATTACAAATCCGTAATGACAGACAGGAAGAAATCATGTAATGTGTGCGATTTTTCTGTAAAGTGTACTTTTATTAATAATATAATATAATATAATATAATATAATATAATATAATATAATATCATATCATATAATATCATATAATAATTATAATTATGTAAAATCACATTAAAACAGTAGACATAGCTATTAATTTTTTGGCCTTTATTTTTTAGCTATTTTGCAGCAGTTTACCTAGAACAAAATGCGGAAGTGTTCGTTTCTATGGTTACGTTGCCACGTGACGCGTCCTTTAACACGTTAACTTCCCCTGTTCTTAATTAGTTACAAATTACACACAAACAAGTACTTAATGAAGCTCCTCATGTCCTCCATTTACAGGAGTGCTGTTATTGGTCGACTTCCTGATCTAACTGACGACCTTCAGATATAAAGTGACTGATAAAGCTGTAGTTATTGCTATACTCGTCTGGTTTGAGTTTTAAAAGGATTTGCACGTTTGTTTATTGTAGTTATATTTAATTCTCCTGATTTCTGTCTGGCCTCGGATTTATGCTATATAGTTAACAGCTTTACCTTTCAGTAACTGGTGGCTTAATTTTTGCCTTGTAGACGTGGTTGTTATTTGTAGTGATTATTGTGGAAAATGAGCTTCAGTGGCCTTGCTTCATTGGCCAGCCAGGAGAACATCTCTGCTCAAGGAAGGATGGATGGTCCTCGTGTAAAGGCTGGTCAAAGAGTTGTGCTGGGTGTATTGACTGAAAATGATCACCACAGGAGAAGTACCCAGGTAAGGTCCTAAACCCTGCTTTATCTCCATGCACACCATGATTTGAGGTCTTTAATGGGGTTTAAATTTCTCTTAAGGCTGTTTCAGCTAAACATGGCTCAGCACTGCACAATGTGTCTGCCCGTGGAAATGATGCCCCTTTTCAGCCCTCTTCTGCTGTTGGTGTTCTGTCTCTGCTGTCTGAACCAGTTGTGGTGCAAGCCCCTAAACCTACTGAAGAGCAAATGGCTGTTTCTCTTCATTCTTCAGCTCTTCAGATTTTGACTGCTATTGATAACTTTACCTCAGGTCAGCTGGTTGTGCTGTAAAATGAGGCTTGTTGAGGTTAGAACTTGCAAATTAACTGTTTGTCTATACAGGCTCAAGTTTGGATGCTTCCATGCAGTCTCTAACAGAGGAAGAACCAGCCATTTCTGATGATAGCTTGTTGGTTGCTGAATATGCAGTGGATATCCATCAGCACCTGCGAGAAAGTGAAGTCGGTATCTGCTATTTTGAACTATAGGCTTTTTCTGTTTATTTTCTTTACTCATCTGCATTTTACATTTCCAGCTGAACTATAGGTCAAAGCCTGGTTACATGAACAAACAATTAGACATCACCAATCACATGAGGGTTATCCTGGTTGACTGGCTGGTTGAAGTTGCTGAGGAATACAAGCTATGCTCTGAGACGGTCTACCTTGCAGTGAATTACTTGGACCGCTTTCTCTCCTGCATGTCTGTTCTCAGAGGGAAACTGCAGCTTGTTGGGACTGCTGCAATACTTCTGGCTGCGTATGTCGAAGTTAAAGGCTTATAATAGGCATTTAAGAAAATGCATGAAGCCTCAAACCTGTTTCCTTCCTTTAGGAAATATGAAGAGATCTATCCTCCAGAAGTGGATGAATTTGTGTACATCACAGATGACACGTACACCAAGAAGCAACTCCTGCGTATGGAACACCTTATGCTTAAAGTGCTGTCTTTTGACATGACTGCACCAACAAGTCACCAGTTTTTGATGCAGTACTTAATGGAGGAATCTGTCTGTGTTAAAACTGCAAATCTTGCTTTGGTAAAACTTGACATTTAGATGCTGTCTAAGTGTAAGATTTGAATCGGAGTTAATTTTAACCCCTCTCATGGTTTAGTATGTTTCAGAACTGTGCTTACTTGAAGTGGACCCCTTTCTGCAGTATCTCCCATCCATGATTGCTGCAGCAGCTTATTGTTTGGCCAACTACACACTCAACAGAGCCCTATGGGTGAGGTTCTTTTTGAATTTGATGTGTACTAGATGGCAAACACAGTTTTGCTCATGACTCAACCAGCAATGTCCACTAATTGCAGATGTGAATGAAACCTAAGCTAATTTCTGGTAGGGAGTCATGCCTCATGGCAATGTGCTCTTGTAACTTTTTTTTTAAATATTTTATTTATTTATTTATTTTTAAATGCCCCTATAACGAAGTCTTGTCATTCCTCTGGCAGCCTGATTCTCTCCATGCTTTTACTGGTTACACTCTGGCAAAGATTGCACCGTGTCTGATTCCTCTTCATCAGCTCCACTTGGGTGCAAAAAGTCGTCCCCAGCAAGCCATCTGTGAGAAGTACAAGAGCTCTAAGTGAGTCAAAATTGTCCTTAAGCAACTTCTACCATTTCATGCTTCAGATTTGAAGTTATACTCTGCTTTCTGATTTAGAGGTTGTATTTTTGGGCATGACCTGGTGCATTATTGCAATGTGGCTTTAATTTTTCTTTTTTTTTTTTTTTTTTTTTTAAGGTTCTGCAATGTATCCTTGATTAAACCAGTGGAAACTCTGCCATTCCATTGATGTCCAGTGAATCTGAAGACCAATGAACTGCAGCGCTTATTTGTCTATACTGCTTGAACTGTATTTTAAAGCCTATTGATTTTATTTTTTTATGTGATTATCATAGTTTTTAAAGTGACTTGAAGCTAGCAATAAAATGCTGCAACTTGTTGCCTACTTTGGATGTGTAATTGTCATGGGCCTGGATTTCTCTAACGCCAGTGGACATGATCTCCATGTTACCATCCCAAAATCATGAACTCTTTTTAAATAAATGAAACAAGTTGCTATTTCAGTGTCATGGATACTTATTGGCTGCTTTTGGGATGATTTTAAATGGCTATTTAATACTGACATTTGAACCTTTTTAAATATGATTAAATCAATGGACTATTCAGTGCCTTTTCTTTCCAGTCTAGTGGAAATGATGCTGTTGAAGTTGTCCATAGCAGTGTGGTAATATAGCCCAAGTGCCAATGAGTCTGGTTTGTTTGGTATTTATACATGTGTATAATGCCCCCCCCCCCCAACATCTTATCTGGTGGACAGCATGTAACCTGGTGGTCCAGTAAAATACTAAAATTTAAGCATTTATATTTTTATATATATATATATATATATACATACACACACCCACCCCCTAATACGTTCGGTTGAAGCTGGATACAACTGGGCTGACTTGGTCACTAAGCTACAACTAGTTCAACTAAGTCTGCACTGATTTGATTTTAGTGCAATTAATGCACTGGTAGTAGGCAAATCAGTGCAATCTAGCTGCTGGTGTTAAACACTTACCATGTAACCTTTTCATGTGATAAGGGAGTGTGGTCTTATAAAACCTCCAAAATCCTGATGTAATGGACACTTGTCGTGACTATGCTGCATTTATACTGCATACATCTGTAAAATATATTGCTGTGACATGACGGTATAATTGGGACAGTAATTTGAATGAAAGGCCCAACAACTGCTTAAATGATGCATTGGTGATGACCTGTTCATACTGAATTTTAGTAATATATACTCAGTTCTCCTAGGACTATTGTGTAAATATCTGAGGAAGTTATTGATACTTTAATGTCCCTGTGGATAAAAAGTACTGTAATGAGGACAAATAGTACTATAGTAATGAGGACAAATAGTACTATAGTAATGAGGATAAATACTACTATAGTAATGAGGATAAATAGTACTATAGTAATGAGGACAAATAGTCCTCATTACAGTACTTTTTATCCACAGGGACATTAAAGTATCAATAACTTCCTCAGTAATGAGGATAAATAGTACTATAGTAATGAGGATAAATAGTACTATAGTAATGAGGATAAATACTACTATAGTAATGAGGATAAATAGTACTACAGTAATGAGGATAAATACTACTATAGTAATGAGGATAAATAGTACTATAGTAATGAGGATAAATA
>JAOVVF010000008.1:9604123-9614619 GCA_028565595.1 Duopalatinus emarginatus | reverse complement strand
GAAACAAGACATGATTCAGTTTGGCATTTCTTAATATGTTATTACTAATGCTTGATTTTTTCATTATGTAGATTAGTTTGAGTGACTGAGGCTTAGTTTTTGTATTTTGAAGTTAGGTTACATTTTACAGCTAACTTTACCTTTTTGTATCTGCTTGTGATTATACTTTAAAAAGGATTTTTTTTAAAAAGTTAGATGATTAGTAGGTTTAGTATTAGAATACACGTCTTTATTCCCTGAATTATTATATTATCAGGTTGTAGTTAACATTTCTGTTAATTATAAAACAATACAATAAAATAATTTTTCTGCACTGCATACATTATGTGATCAATTGACCATCACGAGGGCTGTAATTCTGTAAGAAGAAGCAGAGCGCAAACTGAATATCAATTTAATATAAAAAATAATAATGATACTATTGTTTCAACTTTTCTATCGGCCTACTGATATTATCAGAAAAGACTGTAGTATTAATGATACCTCTCTACTGATTGAGTTCAGTTGTGCACTAGCTGGCAGAGGAGGTGGAGGAGGTGGAGGAGGTGGCGCTCTGCGGTGAGGTACTGCATCTGAATAAGAGACCAAATCCCACGTCACGAAGGAGAGAGAGAGAGAGAGAGAGAGAGAGAGAGAGAGAGACAGCTGGTAAGCGAACCTCCTCCTCACACAGGACAACACACTCTCAGGACAACAAAAGACACGCACATCGATACCGACAACTCACGACTCACTGCGAGCTGCATTCCGGCTGTTCAGGAGACATTAGCCTATTTACTGCGCCGTGTATTACAGTAAGTAAAAATGCCCTATTATTCAAAATGAAAACACTGTAAATGTAATGTTAGCCTATTAGGCAGACTCCTCTGTGTCTGCTAGTCTGTGTGGTTAGGAGTTTAAGCCATGGCAGGTTCACTTGTATAGTGTTACAGTGACACTCCTGTGTCCCTCTTTTTAAACTCATATCATTCATAAATAGTGTTATACAGTTACACACACACACACACACACACACACACACACACACACATACATACATACATACATACATACATATATACATACATACATACATACATACATACATATATACATACATACATACATATATACATACATACATACATACATACATACATACATACATACATATATACATACATACATATATACATACATACATACATACATACATATATACATACATACATATATACATACATACATACATACATACATACATATATACATACATACATACATATATATGGAGATATAGGGTTATTTTTGTTATCTCCTGTATATTTACTTTATTAAATTGTGTAGCATAATTTAACATATATAAATGATGTACAATTAAATAATGTTCTTTAGGTTAGATGAAGTTTAAACCTGTAAACCCTGAAGCCTCTAACGCAGTTAGTAAAAAGTTATTTTTCCCGTTTAGGAATGACATTTACAGTGAAGTGTCTGCTTCTCCTCACCCCTCTATAGGCTTCAGCTCTCTGCGGAAATGGACGAGCACTTCGACGCACGAGACAAAGTGGAGCGTAAGGACCGAGGCGGCTCGCGAGCCAACGGTGTCCCAAGCCCCGCCCACAGCGCGCACTGCAGCCTGTACCGCACGCGCACTCTTAAGGCACTCAGCTCGGAGAAGCGAGCCAAGAAGGTCCGCTTCTACCGTAACGGAGACCGCTACTTCCCCGGCCTGGTATGCGCTGTCTCCTCCGAGCGTTTCCGCACACTGGACGCGCTGCTGGCCGAGCTGACGCGCGCGCTCAGCGACAACGTTCACCTGCCCCAAGGCGTGCGCGTCATCTACGTCTTTGACGGCTCGAGGAAGATCACCAGCATCGATCAGCTGCTGGAAGGTGAGAGAGAAGAGAGACACACGACTGACTGTGTAATCCAGTACTACTGTCTACTGATCACAGTGTTACACACACACCAATACACACAGACACTGTTAAAGTCAGCTTTTCAAAATTAATGATGTTATACCAGTTCATTTGGTATACAAGATGAGGAACTCCATAGAGCAAACACTGGCAGCTTTATACGAGTAACGGACCACTCAGCACTGATGCTGACATGGTAGTGCTTTTGCCTTCCTACCCCATTTGTTAGTTGTACCTAATACAATGACCAATTAATGTAGGTTTAAGCTTGGTGTACTTGCTAAACCGACTGAGTAAGATCCTAAAATCTCAGATCCTGAAGATCTACAGGCAGCAGAGGCCTAGTGGTTAGGGAACCAGAAGGTCCTGGGTTTGATCCCCACACAGGGCAAGACACGCCTGAGGTGCACTTGAGCAAGGAACCTAACTCCAACTGCTCCCTGGGCGTCGTGGTTTGGAGCTACCCCAGGTGCAAGTGTGTTCACTGACCCCTAGTGTTCACTGATGTGTGTGTTTCACTGCACGGATGGGTTAACTGCGGAGGACACATTCCTCTGTGTGCAAGCACAGTAAGCAAATAGTTTACTTTCAAATACTTCCTTCAGAAATGTCCACAATTCTGTTGTATTTTGAGGTGTAGGATTTTGTGTTCCATATATAATGTCTGTTGCATGGAATCTCTGATGTTCAATAACATTGAGATCTGGTGACTTAGGTGCAAATGACAAAACTCCAAACAAATGAGTGTTCCTCTAACCATGATTTGGTGTCTCTAGACATGTTGTGGTGCATTGTGCTGTTGGAAGAGGCAAACCCAATAGAATGAATGCAGAAGATGAACAGGTGTAACTTACTTAGTGTTAGAGACATATCTATTAGAGACTAACCTGTCAGACACATTTACACCAGCAATAATGAAACATTTATACAGTTCAGTATATATATAAAAATGCTCCTATTTGACACATCAAAGACACTGCACCACTTCACTTATGTGAACCGAGTGGTAAAAATGTGAACTACAACAAGTACTATAGAGCATCATTAGGACAGGAATGATGCTACCCCATGATTATTCTGTGAACATTTTCAAAGGATACGAGCAGCGTTTAGGTAACAGTTTTGCCAGATTGGGTTAGTTTAAAAATACTCTGTGGCAACTAAGATATTGATTAATAGAAAGTTAAATATAATACATCACCCGGTTAACTTTACCTGCAAGCAGTGTGTTTTAATTTGTCTCCAATGCCTGAATTATTTCAGCTAGTTTCAGTTTTTTTGTTTGTTAAAAAACTTGATGTAGTAGATGTAGTTGAGACTGAAAATTAGCTGATTTGACCTTTGCAATACAGGCCCCCTTAAAACATCAATACATTCATCACTATATTAATGATCTGATTAACAGTCCCACTTACTTTTGACTAGAATGCCTGCAACAAATCAATATATCTGAGATTGCCAGTTAGCTTGTTATCTTGGCTACTTTTCTTTACAAGCCTTTGTAATATATCATCAAATTTCATGCCACTGTCACTATTATCCTGATTTACAGACTGGTATTTTGCCATCATTTATGTTCTCAGGAGAGAGTTATGTATGTGGATCAGTTGAAGCTTTCAAGAAGCTTGATTACACGAAGAACATCAACCCCAACTGGTCTGTGAATGTTAAGGCATCTGCATCCAGTAGATGCATCCCCTCCCTCTCCAACTCTAAACTGGGGCCCAATGAATCCAGAGAGAGCAAGGACTTCATCAGGCCCAAGCTGGTCACTATTATACGCAGTGGTGTGAAGCCACGCAAGGCTATTCGGATTCTGCTTAACAAGAAGACAGCCCATTCGTTTGAACATGTCCTCACTGATATCACGGATGCCATCAAGCTTGACTCTGGTGTTGTCAAAAAGGTTTACACTGTTGAAGGAAAGCAGGTATGGCAACCTCTGTTCTGTAATTGCTTGCTTTTGACAAAACGTACCTCTATTTGGTAGCTGATAGCATGAATATATTTAGCAAGTATTGTTATCTAAAGTGGCAAGACAATGTTTATATGAACTTACTTAATCAGAGTTAAGACCAGATCAGCATTCTACATGATTACATTAATGGATACAAAGATCAGTGACTCATTGTACCTGGTTGCCTATGTGAAACAAACAATTCAAGCTCTAACCAGCATTAACTAGACACCCCTTTAGCTTTCTACCTTTTTATGTCCTACAAAAGTTACCTTTTCTTCTATGTAGATGCTAATTAAAATAACACCACCAGACCAAAACTATAAATATATAAATAACCATATAATTTAATACAAGGCATGTGTAATGTCTGCAGTACATATTTGAATACACAGTTTATCTAGAAGAAGATCTGGTGAGCTACACCTTGTAGAGTTTAGCATGAATTTAAAACACCTTACATTTTGACTTAATAGTATTAAAAGCAGGAAGCATGATGGCAGAGTGGGTCAAGTTTCTTTCCCACAGTTCCAATGGCCTCATGTTGATCCTGAGGTCAGGTTACTGTCTCTGTGGAGTTTTACTTTTTCCCCCCATGCTTGAAAGGGTTACCTTTGGGTTTTCATCTCTCCTCCTACCTCCCAAAAACGTGCTGGTCGATAGATTGGCTACTTTAAACTAAACCTAGGTGTGAATGAGTGCCAGCATAATGCCCTACAATGGACTGGCATCACACCCAGCATGTGTTCATGTCCAGAGTTCTGCATTCTGGATCTACTGCAGCTTTGGTAAGGTTAAAGCAGTTATTGCAGATAAACAAAAGTATATAAAAAAGCCTTGCCAAGTGGATGAAACAATGCAAAAAAAGCCTACTATAAACCTCCAGGCCTTTCTAGGGAAGACATGAATGGAAACTTGTGCTTGTGCCCACACAACCGTCACATCCAGAAATTGCTTTCTTCAAACAATCAGAAATAGCCTCAAATTCAAGCTCCTTTAAAATCCACCCACCAGTCTCTACCTTCACACATCTGCATGCACACACACACACACACACACGCGTATGTTTTTACTGTCTTTGTCAAGACCTTCCTTCCTAATAACAATATGCCTAGCCTTAACCCTAATCTCAAACTTATTAACCAAAAGGATGGCTCTTTTAGTCCTTGTAATAAAAAACATCATGTCATGTAACCTGTTAGTGTGGTCAGAATAGTCAGAAAACCGTTTTTAGTCCTGACATTGACATTTCTTGACAGCATGAGTGTGTTTTCTGCCATTTGTCCAGACATTTCACGAAAACAAGACACACTGACAAATTTTTCACACTTACATAGTCTCTGTCTTTTTCTGACTGTCTGTCACAGTCTCTTTTGGTTCCTCTCTCTTACTCTCAGCATGCATATCTGTTCAGGTAAATGTGGAATAGGGCTCATACCATCTGGCTGAATTTCATCAAACACCAATTAGTTTGTGCACAGATGTGGTCTGTCTTTGGTGTCTTTTTTTATTAATTAATGCTGTTCTGCAAACATTGGCTATTATCTCACAATGTTTAGGACAGTCTAAATTCAAAATATTCATATATTTTCTATTTTTTCAATTCTATTGGTTTGGAGATGTGGTGCTATGCATGGTGATTTCAAAATGTGGTTTACATTACTGCTAATACCTACGTTTGTTAGCCATATTGGTAAATAAACCATGGCTATGAGACAGCAATTGTTAGCAACATTGATTTTAAATTTTGGCTAGCACTATTTTCTATGTTAAAGGTTAACTGAAGGCAGTGTATTAAGATACTGGCTCAAAATTCTCAAAATAGTAATATAGTGGTAAAAATGTTGTCTCAGTGGCATAATAGTTGGCATAATATTTAGTCAGTGGATTTTAATCGAGCAGTGACTATTGTCTTGTTATCTTTTTTTAGGTTGTCCATAGACTATTGTATTTGCACATTGTATTTATTGTCTTATTGTTAGGTAGGACTTTGCTAAGCTTTATAATTGATACTACATGGCTCATTTCTAGTAGTATTCTGGCTTCAAGTTCTTGAATCGTAGTCTATCTACACTAGCTTTGGATACTCTAAGTAATTGACTAAGCACTTTTGTAAGTCACTCTGGATAAGGGCATCTGCCAAATGCTGTAAATGTAAATGTAAATGTACCTACAGCCATATAAATATGTCATATTTCTGTTTTTTTCTAACAGGAGAGAATATAAAATTATTTGTGCATGCACATCATGTCTGAAATTGTATGGGGTGACAGTCCCAGTCACAGAACCTGCCAGTCAGAGGCAGAACTGGGTTTCTGGGTCTTGCAGAAGAGCTCAGTCTCTTGAGGTATCATGTTGTTAACCTGCATAATAAGGTATGTAATAGATCAAGGCTTTATGCTGATTCCTGTCACATTTGTAAAGCAGTTTAGGGAAGAGTATTTTTTTCAATTGTCCAGTATAGTATTGATCACTAGAGTTTCTGCGCTAGGGCACTTAAATCTCTTAATATGAATAAAAAAAGGGAATTTTTGTGGAATAAAGGTGCAACCCAACAGTTGGGATTATTAAATATTTCTGTATAGTGTTAAATTATATTACAAAGAAATCTACAAAGGAAAAGTACATCAATTACAATTGAGACGAAACTGCTCATTAGCCGTATTTAGTAATTTATCAAAGCATACAATTTTCCAGATATTTGTCTTTTATGTTTATTCTTTAACAGCCTATGTTATTACCAAAGTCAAGGTCAATATGTCTTCATATAGAAGATGTCTGGGGGACAATCGATAGTTCATCTATCCTGAAAGTGCCATATCTATCCTATCTATCCTGAAAGTGTTAAGGGGTTTGAGGTCAAAGCTCTGTGCAGGCTACTCAGGCTTTTTTAACTGGCAAACTTCCGGTCACAAAGCTGGTTCTTTAGCCACAAGCTAAAGCTTTGTTTTTGTTTTTCTTGTAGATCATAAAAGCATTTATATATAAATGGTCATTAAAATGGATGAGAAGTGTAAACATTATAGAGCTCTTTATCCGGAGTAAAATGATTTTGGTCCGGTTGATATCACTCCCATCAGCATCAATGGGCTGTGCCCTGCAGCAGCGGAGGGACAGGGTGAGCAGTGGCCCATCTTAATATAAAGCAACAGGCACTGAATCTGAACATTTGGAAAGAGATGTTTTAAACAGAATGAACAGACACCTGTAGTTTTTGATCCATGTGATATTTCCAGGGAAATTGGTATAATATGTCTCCTTTAACACTTCATAAGAAGACATTCTATACACTTCTGTGCTTCCACCTTTATTTGTGGAAGAACCAAATGTGTATATTCAGGTCAGGTGTCCACATACATTTGGCCATATAGTGTATATATAATAGCAAGTTACAATATCTTGAATAATGGCAAATTTATCTGATATTTCTTATTATGAAATTATTATAGATCAAATACAGTGTAATATAATTCAGCTATGTAGACGCCTTTAGTAATTTTTTAGCCTCAAGATAATTTGGCTATACCACATGATGTAGGTACTAACCATTGCATACCAAGAACACCCCACCTGATCTGCCATTTTGGAGAAGCACTGAGTCAGTTGTCCAGCCATCACAATTTGTCTCTTGTCAAAATCACTCAGATATTTATACATGCCCATGTTTTATGCTTCCAACACATCAGCTTTGAGAACTGACAGTTCATTTAATAAATCTTACGTCTTGGCAGGCGCCATTGTAACAAGATAACCATTGTTATTCACATCACCTGTCAGTGGTTTTGTGGTTTTAATGTTATGACTGATTGGTGACTCATGTTAACCAGTGAATATGTTCCTTGTTTCAAGAGCAGATTCAGAATGACAATTTAATAACAGGTCAGGTACCAAATGTTCCACATTTTGTTAGCAAAAATGTTTAATCTACTGTGGTATCAGCTTCTATTTATAAAACTACACTGTTTATCAGTTGAAAAAAGTAGGCACTCAAAATTCTATGTATAATTCCCTTAGCTTTTTGAAAATATTTGCATAACACTAACCAGAATTCTTATTGTTTTGTCCAGATTGCTCTGAGATGCATGCTCTCACATTATTTTCAGAATTGTCTGTAGTTTAGGACTAAGTTTAGGTTTCACTGTAGTCAGATTGCTTGTGACATTCAGCTTGTTGAGTAGTACAGTGTCAGAGCAGACTGAGCAGATGGATTCAGTGACCCCTCTCCTGTTCCAGACAGGGACAAAAAGAGCACAGCATTCAAATGAATAATGAAAATGTGTCAGGTCAGTTTAAGCTACATTAAAACCCAATAAAGCATTCTAGTGGAACAGCTACTCCATGAGTGCTGAAACAATCCTCTCTCTCTCTCTCTCTCTCTCTCTCTCTCTCTCTCTCGCTCTCTCTCTCTCTCTCTCTATCTCTCTCTCTCTCTCTATCTCTCTCTATCTCTCTCTCAGTTGACCTAGTGGACACACATTTTTCTGAAAACTTGAGGCTCATCTATGTGACAGGCTGCGAACAAGCAGAATCAGTCTGCTCACAGTGATGTTTCTCTAACAGGTTTTTATTTCAGAAGCTAATTTTAGCACTCTATACTGTTCCCTTATGATCTCTGAAATTGATACACCACCTCCTACAAGCTCTGTGACAGTCTGATCCAGTTGCTTAGGAACAGGGCTGAGCCCCGATGACATCACTAGGGGCAGTGGTGTGTGTGTGTGGCTGTAGAGAGCTGGGGTGAGATGGAAATGGGGCAAGTGGCTTAGACCACAGCCATGGCTTGTCTATTCTTATCCCCTAAGCCTCTGGTTACGTACAGGAAAATGGATTTAAACACACACACACACACACACACACACACACACACACACACCTACTCACAAAACATCACAGCAAAGACACATCTTCCCCTCAATTAGGCACCCTGTGGCCTGTTGTGTCCATAACCCCTTCATCAGCCTTAGGTTAACATTATCCCTCATTTAAACAGACTTCTGGAGAAGCTCTCATCAACCCCTTCTCTAGATAAAAGAGCCAAACATGGCAGCTCATTCTTCTTAGGTCTTTTTGTTAAGCAGATATCCCTGTGGGGTTTTAATTCCCGAGATTAGCTTTTTAGCACATGTTAAAGAAGTACTTCAGTGTCAAACTAATCTTTTCTGCATCATCTTTAAAAAATGTGCAGTTACAACAGAAAAGTGTTTCTACAAATTACACTGTACTGAGAACAGAATGGAAAACTTTTACATTAATGTACATGTACATGTAAACATACACGACTGTTTACACACATTTCACACTACAACTAAACTTTCTTCATGTGTCTATGTTGTAAGACTTGTTGTAAGAGCACAAAGTCCTCTTTCGAAAACATAGTTCTCTCTCTTATAGCATAAATTAAAGCTGTATTCAGAGTAGTGAGGAGGTAATGCTGAAATTGTGCACATCAATATTCAGACTCAGCTCAAATACAAAGCACAGATGGACCAACATATTTCAGTGCATTTTAGACAGTTTTTATACAATTTATGGAAATGTGTTTTCAGGAAAAAAATAAAAATACACATATAATATTTTAAATTAATTAATTAATCCTATGAAGCGTCTATGTATTTGCTATGGGTGTGGTATTCTGCATGCAGAAGAAATAGAAGGAAACTTAATCTGAGACAATACTTATCTCAAAGACTGAACCTAGGCCTACTGAAGGTTACCTGTAGACCAAAGCATGTGACTGATTGGACAGCTTGTTCATTTATGCTGGCCATGTTTTCACTGGAGAAGTGTGCAAATAACCAAACCTTTAACATACTTTAACTACTTCATGTTCATTGTTTTAAAAATAGGATGCTTTGTTATACTTAGATTTCCATCATAATCAGCCTTTTCATTTCATAGTATATAAAAATGTACTGACATTTTTGTATTTGGTAAGCTTACTTACAGTATGCTAAAGGTTGGAAAAAATAGTGCTAGAATATAATTTGAAGTTGTTTAGGTAGTTCATAGCTCATGAGAAGAGAATGACAAACAGCTACTTGGTGGCAGTTACAACATTTCGACCAGAGGCAAAATAATAGAATTAGGTTGGTCTAGTATAGTGGTTTAAAATGCAGTCTAGCACACAGAGAGATGGCTGTCTGATTCTAAGCAAGCCATGAACAACCTGCTCCTATTGTTTTTCTGAATGAGTGCTGGCAGATGGGGGCATCTCAAGTGCATTTCTCATTCACATTCTCTATATGGAGTGTGTTCTGAGACTGTGAGTATTCTTATCACACTTTGCTAGCAAACCAAGTTACTGACAAACAGTGTACATATTAAAATTAGGTTCTCTATCTAACATGTCTATATTATGTGGAGAGTTATCATCATTAAGGAGCTCGTCGAAAAAATAATTGAGAGATGAGACGTGTATTTTTATATTGTCACATAAAGGAGAGTACCTGGAAAGGGTCTAGGACTTTATTTATGGAGGGTCTGTGGACACAGGTCTTCACATGCATTACTAATTGGCCCATTTCCTTGGTGTATTGTGAATTGAGAGAAGGGATGACATGATAGAATAAATGAAATCTGAATGAAAACTGTAATGTATAATGTATAAATTCAGCAAAATCTGGTTATGTATGTACACACAC
>JAOVVF010000008.1:9582476-9604023 GCA_028565595.1 Duopalatinus emarginatus | reverse complement strand
TATTCATTTATTTATTTAGTTATTTATGACTGCTTTGCAACTTGGTGTTACTGACTCCATGTCCACTGCAACCATGACAAAGCATAAAGTGGGTACTGGAGATGAATTAACAAATCAAATATAAAAGGCATTTCCAAACCAGCAGACTGCAGTATATGGCAGGTTTTGTACTCTAGATGGCACAGTTACTGCATCTACTACATGTTTAGTATGAAGTATACTGCACCTCACTAACTAACGACATTTTTTTTTTACCAGTGAGTCATGCTGCAAAATATATTTAAACTGTAAAAATGCTTACAAAGAGTCAAATGTGCGGACTAGTGCCTTTCTATTATAAAATCTATACCATTTATCAACGACAGATTTATTGCACCGTAGAATTGATTCTACAAGCCTCTGGAACTCTATTGGCGAAATGCACACCATTTTCCTATAAATGATTCCCTCAGTTGTGGTTTTGATGATGGTGGTGCAGACGTTGTGTAACATGCCACTCGGATATCCATAGGTGTTCAGATGGGTTAAGATTTGAGATTATTTTTAGCCTCATCAAACCATTCAGTGAGCCTGTGTGTCCTAACACTGTAATTCTGGAAATGTTTCATTATAGGATAAAAGTGATCAAAAGAATATTGTATTGATGTGTGTGTGTGTGTGTGGGTGTGGGTGTGTGTGTGTGTACACTGGAGTGCTTCTAAATGAAAGTCTCTGACAAAATAGCTCTTTATTAATCATCCTCGTTAAAGCAGACTTGAACAAAGGATACAGAAAAATATCAGAATACATATGTGCAAGAGGTACATCCTAGAGGACAGGTGGTTGTGACTGTACCAAAGGCGACAGTTTTTTTTGTTTTGATTACTTAACCATAAGTAAACTAAATCCAAGTCAGTATCAGCTCCAGGTTTTGACAGTTGGGGTGGGTGATTTATGCACTGTGTGTGGGTCAGGCACGTGCACAGACATTTTTGGGGGCAGGTCCTCAAGACAAAAAAAAGGAGGCAACATTTGCCAATATTATTTATAAAATTGAAAAAAAATTATAAATATATTTATATTTATAAAGACATTTAGCTTAAATATATTTATTTTTGTTAACACAATCAATACACATCTAATCAAATAACTCAAATTATCCAATGCTTTTGGAATGACTGCCCCTCAGCAATAATGAAGCTCTTGTACCTGATGTGAACTGCTTCAACATGGGATGGATCTGTAAGATATGGCATGGTGGCTATTTTTGCAATTGCATCTTCATTTTCATCAGCAGCTCTTTCCTCCACATACCCTTCCTGTAGTGTAAAGAGAGGTGCTGTCACCTCACCCTCTTCTTGACTCATCTCCTCAGGCAACACTGTTTCTGTTGCTGCTCCTGAACAATGAAACATCATGATACAACTGTGATACATGATACATCTCCCTCATTTGCTTTACTGGTAGATGGCCTAATCCAGGATAAAAGAGAGCTGCTACCCTGAGCTGCTCACTGTAGTACCTTTTCTTGTTGCGTTTGTAACCTTATATTTCTTGGCATTATGCTGCAAAATTGTAAATTAGATAAATCAATGTTGTGCATAATCAAGAGTGACTTACTGAATCCCCATAAAGGGGAGAACACAGTACACAGTATCATTTTACCGTTTTCTGTCAGAGTTGAAGCATTAGGGATCAGGGATCAGATTGGGGCAGAATTCTCTCAAGAGCTTAAATAAATGCCCATCAGATATCAAAACACTTTTGGGGGGAGTTGATGGCAGAGAGGGTAATTTTTATTTTTAAATATTTATGAATTAAATATTTCCAGCAGAAAGGGCACTTTTCTCATCCAAGGTAAAAGGTCAGGTGCTTAAGCACCACTAGGGATCTGTGTATGTGTCTGGTGTGGGTGATTGGATGACATGGATGACAACCGTAATCACTCCCTGCTCTGAGGTTTTCTTCATCTTTCTTTTTTGTTTGCTTTTTAAACACTACCTCTATGCATAATCACAATAATGACAGTGTTGTCAGGCAGCTTAATTTTTAGGCTGGTGCAGTCATTGGTATGAAATGTAAATAAGCCAGGACATCTGTTAGAATGCTAGGAAGCAACTGTGCTGAACTGAATCTGTTTCTTACCTATTATTTGCCCCTTACATATTGTATTGGATTTAAAGGTTGAAATATGTGCGTCTGTTAAATTATATGGTGCTGCACAGTGTTGTGTGCGAATGATGAACTAAAATGACCAAAAGGTACATATGTGCAGGCCACAAGAAAAAGTATGCTATTACTTGGTTTATTAACTATTCTTTATGTAGGAATGAAGTAGAGTGTATTATGCTTATTGATAAAAACTTTACAGCATTTCAACAATCTCTCAATAGGTACTCATTGTAGTTGTAGGTATGGGCGGAGCCAGACAATTTAAACAGCTGGCGCTTAGCCCAAATGTCCAGAACCATGCTCGTTTATTTGCCCATTTACAGCAGTGACAGTGTACCACTGTTTTCAGTCTACCAGCTGGGTTGTGCAGAGATGTGGTACAACAATTAGAATAAACCAGGTTCATCATATAAAAAATAATAATTATTTACATTTTAGTCAAAATTTTTGGCATTCAGATTTTACATAATATTATTAAAATTCTTAACTTTGTATCAGTTAGCACAGAGACTTTGCCATCTTTTGCCAAATATGTTACAGTAAAAATGTTCTAATTAACCTTTAATAATTTTTTTTTATTTTACATTTTGTTATAACATTTAAAGAGGCGCAAAGGTTTGACATTTCTCTTGTTTAATGGGTCAGAATACCTGTTTTAGGTGGCTTTGACAGAGTCAGACACAAATCTCACAAGCCTCATCTATCATTTTAGTACTCAGGTAGTAAAACTTTATTAACATTCACATTGGCAAAGCTCTATCTCAAGGATTCTTTCGTTAACCAGCAAACTAACTGTAGATCACATTTATTACATCTACCACTTCACATACTTACTGGTGTGGATTCACCTGAAACATCTTTCTGCTTCACCAGCAGTCAATAACAGCTGTGATTTGCTTTTCATCAGAAACTGTCTTATGTCCATGGTCTATCACTATTCGCTCAAACTTGCTTACTGCTTATGTGCATGACTGGCAGGGCTGCCAGGTCTAGTGTTACTCAGTACTCCAGCAACAAGAACCAACTAAAAGAACTTTACTACTGGTTTTAAGTTGTTTGTTAATATTACTTAGGTCATAATAATAGGTCATAATGTATTTACCCAGAGTTTTTAGAACATTGATTTGCCAGTCCATATAGATAATTTTTAATGTTTATCTATTTATCTATTTAGTATCTGTAAATGTTTTAGCGGGCTTTTGGTAAATCTGCTAAGCCTCCCATAAGTCACCCGCTCGCTCTGCCCTTGGTTGTAGGGTAGCTAAAACTGTTGTGTGTAATTTCCTCTATTCCCCCTCAAATATTTCCTGTCCCCTCAGGTGATCTCGCCATGCAGAACCCCTTAACTACTCTTTTATAGCTGATAATTACTGAGCTGCATAGTTTGTGCAGTGACATGCCTGAAGACAACTGCTTGGCTAGAGTGATGAGAGTTTTTCATCCAGATAGATTAAACTTGTTTCAGGAAGGATGCTGTGCTGTGAATCTCTTCAAGAACACATTTAAAGTAGGCCTCCATTTAAACAGTGTCTATATCCTTTTGTCAGCTCTCTCTCTCTCTCTCTCTCTCTCTCTCTCTCTCTCTCTCTCTCTCTCTCTCTCTCTCTCTGTTCTCCTGAGTTCAGGCATCCAGCTGTGAGGATGACTTGCCTCCTTCATATAATGTTTCTTTATTCATTAAGTTCTCTACATAAAATGTACCCTAAGCCCTATTCCAAGTAGCCATTTCAGATCAACCGTGTCCTTACTGGATCATTTACAGTCATTATAAACATTTATCCAAGTTTCATAAGTCTGCTAAATGAAAACCCAGGGTTTTATTTGTTTATATCACACTGCTGAATGAATGTGATAATTTTACATCAGCATGTTGGAGACATTAACAAAATCTAATAAAAAGGAGCAACAAAATCAGCCTTGTTCAGTTCATTTCTACTCTGTGTCAGGTTAGCTTTGATAGTGGCACAGGACTACAGCACTCATCAGCCACTGCACTCCACATGGTGACAATATGCACTAGTATTTAGTTCACATTTGTATATGTGTATGTTGTTGTAGTAACCATGCCATTCCCTTGTGTACAGTATACAACACAAGTGAATACCACCTCATGCAATATCGCTTAAATGTCAGCTAATTCAATACTGCATCACCTTACAGTAATTCCATCATTTCTGAGTTGAACAGTAGAGTATTTTCCCTTATGTAAAATAAAAAACTAACAGTTTAGATTAACTATATTAAAAATACAGCCCCACACTAGGAACCAAATGCAACAAAAGCCAGTACACCTTTCATTACTGAAATTCAAATCTTTTTATTTTTTATATACCTAGTGTGTGCACCTTTAATTTTTGATGACACACTCAATCTTTCTCGGCATGGAAGATACCAGCGGTGCACAAATATGTTTTATTGGATTCAAATCAAGCAACGTACTTGGCCAGGTCACAGATTTTTTTTTGTTCTTATTTAGAAACTCTTTTTTGGTTTTGGTAGTGTGCATTTTTGAAACACTGGTATTTTTCATGCTAAGGAGGACTTGAGTCTGTCATCAAAAATAAAGCTGGACACACTAAGTATTGAAAAAAAATCTCAGTAATGAAAGGTGTACTAACTTTTGTTTCATTGGGTTCCTAGTGTGGGGCCTGTATTTTTAATATAGTAAATCTGAGCAGTTTATTTTACATGAGGGCAAATACCCTGCTGTTCAGCTAATATAATAATGCAATAAATTGTAATACAATTACCGTAAGGTAATGCAATTTTGCATTATTTGACTTTTAAGTGAAATTGCACAGGGGTGGACTCACTTTTGTTGTATATTGTATATCATTATTATCTAGTTTCTGTTTGTGTTTGTTATGTAGTCCTAGCTCTTCATGACTGTTTCACTTTAAATAAAATACACTGCACTGGCATGCATCTCCAACCCACTCGTGACATCCTAATGGGAGTGATCTCTTCCAGGATGATAATGTTCTCATCCATAATGGCAGAATAACTCACTATATGGTTGTATGGTAAATATGAGAGTGATGTATGTGCTATGGCCTCCAATTGAACATCTATGAGAGGTTTTAGACTGATAGGCACCACCACCACCAATCAGTTCAGGGAATATCTCACCTCATATGAAACTTTGCACAGGTTTCTTTTTAAGTCATTTGTTGTAATGTTCTAAGGCAGAGTTTCAGTTGTTAAATCAGTGCTGTAGATTTCAGATCTAAACTAGTGTTCTAGTTTATTTTTAGCTTTTTATCTTCTTCATGTTGTCTGTTATCCATCATGAGGACATGTATATACTGTGCTCGAATTTAATACTATGCAATCTTCAGCAAGTAGAGCAACATAGTCACAGCCTGCACCTCAGTTTCACTGCAGATGTTACTTTTATTCACAATGTGTTGTTTAATTATATGCTTTAACAATTTCATACGTTGCTAACTATGGTTAAAATTACACCCAGTTTGCACAGTCGGTCTGTTCAGCTTTATTCTGTCTAATTCATTCACACACTGCTCATGAAGATAAAGTAGATATTTACAGGAGAAGTGTGAGGGTGAATTCTGTATAGTAATTTGTTGTACAGTGCTGGAAATTGATTGTATTGTGTTGCATTGGTTTGTCTTACTGGAACACGGATCACTTTGTAGATTGTTTTATGGTTATTGCAATACTTTCACTTGTCTTAAACCCCTTAATTATCTACACACAATGTACCAAAAGCACACTGTGTAAGGTTATAATAGATGGGATGCTAATTAAACTAATTTGACTTCACTTGTGTAGGGACACAGCCTAATGAAAGTTTCACTGGTGTTTACAATATTCTGTTGTGCAATGTGGATTTATGTTAAATAACAAACCTGTCTCTTGTCAAAGGTCATGTGCCTTCAGGACTTCTTTGGTGATGATGATATCTTTATTGCATGTGGACCTGAGAAATTCCGCTACCGTGATGACTTCCTGTTGGATGAGAGCGGTGAGGAACATTTATGTAATTTGTGATGGTTTTTCCCTGATTCAGGACGTTCTTTATTAATAAAAATACATCTCAAGCCATTCTCTTTGGCTTCATTTCACAAAGCTTCAAGTACACTTGCATAAAGAGCATGTGTGGGTTAAAGCTTCCATCTTCCCGTGTCAGATCTCTTTGTCCTCTTTTATCTTTTCCTCTTATTCTGTATCTCTCCTCTTCTGCACCCACACCATCACTTTCAGAAACATAATGAAAGCCTGTTTCTAATTAGTTCTCAACCCTAAGTCGTGTAGGCCCATTAACCAGCCTTCATCCCAAGTGTGTTCTCCATCATTATATTCCCCATCAACTGTTTTTACTGCCACTCTCCTCTCTCATCTTACCAAGCTCCCTGTCTTCTTCTCATTTCTTCTTGTTTCCATTCTTCCTGCTTTCTCCCACTTCAAGCTTTCCTCTTACCAAATGTTCTCCTCTTTTCTTCTTTTATTTCCTATACACTCTATGTTCTCTGTTTATCATATACAGTGTGTTTCCACTTCAAAAGATCTTTAAAAAATGAAATGAATTAAACTTCTCTCCCTAGTCTTGCTCCCAAAGGCCATTTCGGACTTTTCTAGGATATTTCTTTCTTATTAAGTACAAAATGTGGATAGACAGTCACCTCTAAGAGACAGTGTACAAACTTTATTACTGTAATCATCTCTTGAGGAGTTTGATTGTGATAGGCTCAAAAATGCATAAGCGTATGGCTCTGATCCTCTCTGAACATGTGAGGCATGCTGATGAGGCCAAAATGGCATTCTGTAATGAAAAATATTTCCATAAATATTTCCATTTGGACTCACACTTAAGTTCATGGATGTCAGTATGACATACTTTAAACACAGGTTTTGGATATGAATAACATTAGGTAAGGTAAAGCAGCAGTTCTGGTCAGTGAAGAGTTAAATCAGAAGTCTGCGGGTTCATCTGGGAGATGTGAAATGACTCACTGCTATACTAATTGACTGTGACATTTGCTGTCTAACACGTGTCAGAAACTTAATGCATGCTCATCTGAATTCATCACTTTTTTTCGCCAAATGATTGCTGTAAATGCCAAGTGGGAAAAACAAATTAGCTGCAATAAACTAAGCTAAAATTTATATAAAGAGTTATGATATTTGAATAAATTGTGAAGTATTAGTTATAATAGCAAGAGTGCTATAATTGAATTTAAATGGTGTATTCTGTACTGTATGTAGGTCTGCTCTTTGAAAATAAAATACAAAGCAAAGGATACAGCACTTAATATGCATCTACAGTTACATCACTCATAGCTGTGGACAATTCAACACCATTAACACTGATAATGGTAGTAACTTGACTAATTTGGACAGGGTTATATAATCAGACTTTTCTGGACTACTGCGCTGCATGAACACTAGTGTAGTATTATATAGTTACTGCAAACTCTAAGAGTATATGAAAAATATTTGCCTGAAATATTTCTTAAGCATGAAATGTGTTATATTAACTATATGTTACATATATAGTACATATGCAGGATATTCAATTCAATTCAGTTTTATTTATATAGCGCTTTTAACAATGGACATTGTCCCAAAGCAGCTTTACAGAAAATAATGAAAAGGGTTATACATTTATAGGGTTTTTTAGAAACTGTATTTGATATGTATTAGAGAGTAGCCAATCTACTACTGTGTTTTTGGGAGGCAGAAGAAAGAAACATGGGGAACATTATGCAACGTAAGAATCAAATCAGGGACCCTGGCCTGGAGCCATGAGGTACAATACTACCCGCTACACTAGTGTGCTCCCCACTAGTCACTGCAGATTAGTGCAATTTTATTCAGATTTGTATCCAATGATGAAACATCTCTGTCCTGATGAATTGGAGTGGTCTCTTCCACAGAACATGAGAGCTTGCTGAGTGATAATAAGGATAAGGATGATTAAAACGATATGACCTCACTAGATGTCAGTGCATCTAAAAACCTGTGGATTTTGGACTGAATTAAAATAACCATTTACTGAAGGAATATCATTTAAAAGAATGAGTTTCATTCCAGTAATTTTTTTCAATTTATTTTTTACCATTTACATCAATGCAGTTTTGGTGTTTGTCTTTTTTCTCTTTTGGTAACAGAATGCAGGCTGATGAAATCAACTTCCTATGGAAAGAATCCTCTAAGCAGAGCATCTCCCAGAAATGTGACACCCTCCAGACGCAGCAAGTCACCCTCAGGTAACATCTATGTATACATTTTTATATGCAACTGTTACTATTTGTTCTTTATGTGTAACCAGTTGAGGCATAATTTCTGCTATGAGCAGTTTTTTCTGTGTTGGCATTAAATAAGTAGAATGTATGACATTTTTTGAAAACAAGTATTTGTCCCTGTCTAGTCAGCTTTAACCTTCATTTAACATTATTTTCAACAAACAATCAAGCAACCTCCTGCTAGTAAAAACTGTCCAGCTTTTGACTGTGTGTACAAAAAAGATTTTGTATTCCAGGCAAAAAATGTGCCATCTCTGCTGATTTTCTGTCTCTCTCACATATACATCATCAGCCAACCTAGTGGCATCCTGTATGTTATTAATCACTAAAAGAAGCATTTTCTTCCACAAACTAAATTTTAAACCCCTGGTTTTAATTTTCAGTAGATATAAAAGTCTATACACCTCTGTTAAAACTGATTGTTTTTGTACATACATTTAATGTCATGTAGTAATCAACAAAATTTTTAATTCAAAACGAAAACAAATAGAAATATTTTAGGTGGGAAAAACGTAAAGAAAAAAGTTTACAAAAACCTGGTTGCAGAAGTGATAAAGAGAAGGATTTTCTTGACATGTATTTGGTTTTATTCGACTATTAAATGTCTATGTTGAAAGCTATCGATCAGGAGTACAAACTAAGAAAAATCATCTTGACACAGTGACAAGATGGTGTTCTGATACTTTTACATTTACTGAAGAAACAAAGGGGCTTAAGTAGATAAACAAACAGGTAAAAAATGAACACAATCAAAACAGGTGGACAATGGGAACTGTAGGTGAGCATTGTAGGAACATGTCTGGGTCATGGCAGGGGAGAAGCACTGACGGTATTACAGTATATTTTATATTTCTGGCATATAAATTGGTAACAAGGACTAGATTTGTTTGTGGTATTTTTCACTTGACCTTTGTTGGTTGCTATATAACATTAAAAGTGGAAAAATACTTACATTTACTGCAAGATTTCATCTCAGATTAATTAACCTCTCTTCAGTGAAAGATTTTTATACATTCAGTATTTGCTGAATTAAATTACAGTTTACTACAGACTGAAATGAATCATTCTGAATGATGCTATTTCTCTCAAACCATAAGGCCAAAAGTATTTGTGCTCTATTGCCCATCTGTGTACTCACCCCCACAGTTTCCCAGAATCCCCTTTAATTATGATCTGTCAGAACACTTAGAAACATTATCATAAATGCACAAATCTATTATTTATTTCTTGAACGTAAAACTGCTATACAAATACATGTTTATCGAATTGAATCATTTAATCTCAAACTGTATTTCACACTCTATATTACATTGAGTACAATAATAATAATCTACTTGATGTGATAGAAACAGTATTTTTTGGGCATGGTCTTATCAGCTGAAGTTAGAGCTCTTCTTCATACTGATGCTCAATGATGCTGCATTTCAAACAGATCCAGGTTCCTGGTTTCATATAATTGAAACGAAGCTATTCTCATTTTGCTACCCTTCAATAAAAGACCTCAGCAGCTACCTTTGAGTCGAAACATAGCCAGCTTATAAAACACCCTACTAAATGTTCAAATCCTACAGATACCATAGCCATCCATAGCTGAGAGTCTAAGAACGTATAACTGGCCTTCCTGTCAGAGTATCAGAGTATAGCCAAACATTGGTGTCTGTGGGTTTAGGTATGTGAAAGAGGGCAGTTAGTATTGCTAGGTGCATCCAGCTACTTATTGAAGTTACATAAGCAGCATTACGATGTGACGTAGAGGAGGCATCTCTTAGCAATTGGCCTCTGTTTTGGTAGCTGGAAGATAACTAGCTACTAGAAAATGAAAGGAAATTGGCAGTGACTAGATTGGTGGAAATCTCACAATGTGGTGCAACAAGAAGCATTGCAAGGTTTGTGGTACTGTCTGTGCGGATTTCTGCATGGTCTCCTTGTGTGGGTCTCACCTGGGTTCTTTGGTTTCCTCCCACTTTCCAAAAACACATGGGGCACATGAGTAGGTGGATTGCCTAAGTTGAATTTTGTCTTTAGGTTGTGAATGAGCATGTGAAAGTGTGTGCATGGAGCCCTGAAATGGACTGTATTCTTTCCTTGCACACTGTGTTCCCATGTAAAGCCTGACCAAAATAAAGCAGCTGCTGAAGATTAATGAATGAATACACTCAAAGCATATGGATAAAAAAAACCCACCTACTCATGAAAACTTGTGATTGATTCTTTGCTAAGATGATTCACACCCTTACATACACCTTATACTGATGAAATGATAATGCTCACTATAAATGCATAAATATTGTAGCAAATAAGGCTCTGATAGCGTCTGGCAACCTGGGTGGCACAGCTGCAGATGTCTCTGGGCAGAATTGCATCAGTTTATGACTTTGTTATTTACAAGAAATGAGGATGTAGGGGAGGAAGATGGTGATGCAGAAAAGAGAGCTGAAAGCATGAAGAGGATTAAAGTCTGGGAGCACATGTGGACATGTTGACAGTGGTAGACACTGACTCAGACAGATAGACATGGAGAGCGAGAGCGAGAGAGAGAGAGAGAGAGAGAGAGAGAGAGAGAGACAGAGGGAGAGACAGAAAGTAAAGGGGTGGGGTAGTGACTCAATCTTGCAGAAAACTTCCGCATACAATAGAGCAATATTAATCTCTCTTTGTGTGTGTGTGTGTGTGTGTGTGTGTGTGTGTGTGTGTCTGTCTGTCTATCTGTCTGTGTTTCTGGGGAAGATAGGGCAAATTTCCATGTTCAAATCAATTGTACTTACACATACATATGTATAAGGAGAAACAGTGACTGTTATAATGTGGCATCATTTTGCTGCTGTGGTTTGGGTCCACATGTCAAGTGATTCAGACAAATCATCATTATCTTATAAAGGAACATTTCTATCCTGATGTTCAAAACTAGTCATGTTGGACCATCAGATATTACTGTCTGCCATCTTGATGAGAATATGATGTTTATAAACCAAGTAACATGGATACTTGTGGTGGTGGTGGTAACTCAAATTTATATGTATATGTGTGTGTGTGTGTGTGTGTGTGTGTGTGTGTGTGTGTCTGTGAGAAAGAGAGAGAGACAGAAACAGAGAGTAACTGAGTGATCTAGAAGGAAGGTGTGTTTTCTTTATTTGCTCTTTGCTGCTAGAGATGACTGTGATATGATTGGTTTAAACTGTGCCAGCTGAAGAGGCTTAGTCTGGCCAGGAGGTTGCCATGGTGATATGGGCCGAGGAAGCTGCTGCCTTGGAAACAATATTAATGCCCATATATGGAGCCAACTTCCTGTTTGGCAGGCGAGCCGGAAGAAGGCTCAGTTTACTGAGCACTACTCATAGCATGCTTATTAGACTGGTTTGTCCCCCCAGACACATCATGCGTTGACAAACACTCAGCATGACTAGCTTAGTGCTGTGTCCTCGGGGTGTATCATAAGCACAGTTGCAAAATGTTAATGGTGGGGAAAAAGACGAGAAGAAAATGTTTCTAAAACAGCACTCTGCACTCTCTAGGTGGGAAGGGTGCTTGTAGAAATAACAGTACTAGTCTTATTTTGTGCATTTTACACACATTGCTAGAGCTTTGAAATGCTTGATTGTCCTGGGAAGCAGACATTATGCAGCATATGATTTTTTTTTTTTTTTTTTGCTGTCTGCCTCATTTTTAGTGTCTCACACAGTGTAATGGATGACTAGGGGGTGGGGAGGTAGTTGACAGCTGAATAACACTAAATTTTGACTTATAAAGCACATATTTTATGCCTTTAAATAGGTAATTTCTGTCTTAAACTATGCTTGCTGTATTTTAACATCTACACATGTAACATCATGATTTTTTATCAGCTAAACCTTGTTTTATTAGATTGACAAAACAGACAAGCAGCATTGAGAATCAGGCAAGTAGACAGACACAGAAGCAGAAGGAGGGATAGAGATATACATTTACATGTATTTATGCTCCTTTAAGAAACCTAGATGCATAGTGAGAGAAAGGACAACGCATCACACACATTTATATAACCGACTCCGTCAGTGATGTTTCTATAATCAGGCTAAGTTTAGCAGACTGGTGTTTATGAAGGAGAGCAGCCAGCACCCCCTCCCCACAGTCAACAGAAACACACACTTTGCTGATAATTCCACAGCTGTTTGCAGACACCCAGAAGTGCTCTGTGGATGTAAATGGCTGTCTCTCCTCGGAAGCTTTCACTCCCTTTCACCCACCTCTCTTATTCAATTCCATCTCAGATGCAGGTGTTAAATCCAGTCAGAGACAGACACACCTGTCTGAATTGGCATTAAATTAAGTAGCTGAGTTCAGCACAAGTGTCCACACTTGACTCTTTTGTCCAAAGCAACTTACAGGTGGAACAATATACAATTCTATCCTACCAGGTAAGATTTAGCGGATAGGTTTAATGGTTAGAATTAATTATTTTCTGTCCATCTTGTATTTTAAGGTCATCTGAGCTATCATTGGCCCTAATTACAACTTGGTCAAATGAACTTTTTTGTGACCCAGAGCACTTCAGGCAGAATGTGAAGCTTTAATTAGTACATCTATTCTACTTGGGATTGACTTGTGCTGAGCTCTCAGTGAAATTCATTATGGAGCACCTCTGGCACACAGGTAAGCCATGGGCTTTACTCATTACAATCCACCCCTGCACACAGTTTATTACAGACTGGAGCAGACAGACAGTCTTCCCATGCCTCAAAAAAATTATGTACATGCAATACAGCATCAATTTTACATAAATTTGTACAGACCTTGGCTGTGGATTAGGATTTTGAATTCCCCAGTAAAACAATCTGTTCTTTTATTTATTCTGACCCTGCAATTCCTCACACTCATCCTCCAGTCTTGGCTTGTCATGTGGTTGCATAACCTTACCTACATTTCTGTCTATGAAAGTGGTAGGTAAAATGCTGTTGAATGTATTGAATATATTTAGGACAGTATGAAAATAAAAAATACTGAAATAGTAAATCTGGTTTAAACCAAGCACATCTTCCTTCCTGTTGTTGTGTTCTGTTTTATAATCCCCATGATTATTCTATGGTGCATTTTAAAGACATCTTATTTTTCTGCATTTGTTGCCATTTTTACATTTCTTCCACCAATCCTGTCTTTTGCTTTTGCAGAAATCTGCTTGGTAACAGTGTGCTGGTCTCTGCACTCTTTTCCACAACTCTGCTGTATGTCGCACATATGCTCCCCAAATAGAAATTTCATTAAATGTGAAATCCACCATGACACAGACCAGCTGGTGGAGAATCACACTCCTCTATCTGATCCTATATGTATTATGTTTAGTGTGGCAGGATGGAAAAGTCCTAAAATAACTTTTACATGTTTAAACTACAGCCAACTGCAAAGTTATTTTTTTTCTTTTTTACTGAAGCAATGAAAGAAACTTCTTACCTTTCCTCTAATGAAAACCCTTCTCATTCTCTTTTGTTTTGAATTAATTCTCTTCTCTCTTAGTGTAAAGAGGGATACAGAGACATAACTCCTGTAGGATTTTGTTATGAATTTTAACCATTTAGCTTAAAATGTCACCTCTTGCAATTGAGTGTTTGCTCCTTTTATGAAGGGTGTCAATAATTTTGGGTGAATTCTGTGTAGTATGCACTGTGTTTATTTTTATAATCACATGGTAACATATTTGTATATACTTTTAGGGCATACTGAACTCACAAGTTTAGGTTTTAGTAGGACTTTTAGAATATATAAACAGGGTTTACTGTAAGCTTATGTCCTGCTCAAGTAGGTGTGTTAGGATAGGAAGGACATGTGGTGAACACTGTGGACTCTTTCAGTGCTCATTTCTCCTCCTGTGCCCACTCTCTCACTGGAGGACAGAGTGGACGATCACAAATTGAATGGACCTTGTCACCAAACACTCAGTTCTGTAACTGGCTTGTTGAACAAGATATTTCAGATTTTTGGATTTCAGCTGTTTAGGTAGATTTTGTATGACACATTTTGTCTTTAAAATCATACATATTTTATGTATGACTATTCTGTCTGACATTGCTCTTTAAGTAATGACCAAATGCTTAGCAGAGACCTAAATACTGTATGTGTGCTCAGTAACGGAATGTTAAGAACTGTCTGAGGATTTCTGCTAATAAGTGTATTTTATTGATCTAATCTTAAAAAAACATTTACATTAAGATCCTCGCCTTCATTATATGACTGACAATGGCTTCTTCAAGGATTTTGCTTCAAGAATAGCAGCATTTATTCAGCCATCACTGCAGTGTGACTGGTGGAAACAAAAATGAAAATCGTTGACTAATGTACATTAGTTAAAGAAACTAGATGTTATGTACTATATATTATGCACTTTTTTCTTGCATTTTTGTAATCCAACTCATGGCCTACCCTGGAATGCACTCCAGATAGCCATGGACTTCTGTGGCTGTGTGGGGGCCCACACACTACTCATTCTGTGGGGGAAAGGGGCTGATAGAGTTTAGCTCTTTTATAGGCTTTCTTGAAAAGACGATTTGAGAAAATGATGTAGCATTGACCCAAAATAAAATAGTGAAGTCTGACTGGGAATGCATCACTTGCATCACATTAACATGGTGCTACAGATGGTGCCCATGACTCTACCCCCTCTCCCCCACCCCCAACCCGCTCTCACAATATCTTTGCTTCGTCACACACACAGACATACACAATGGGAAGAGGGGAAGGGGGAATTTTTAAACAATGCTCATTGTCCCAAAGCAACTTTACAAAAGTATAGGATCTGAAATATAATATTTTATACCTTTTTTATCCCTTGCTTTTTTTGGACATTAACTGATAAAGAGTAAAACTGTTCAGTCGTATTTGCGATGCATAGTCCAAGGTAAATTCATGATGTTTACATATGTCCATTATGGTGATCTTTAGTCTGCTCATGTGGGTTCATCCTCAGCAGCAGTAAATGTTCACTTGACAAGACTCCAAACAGATATAGGGGCTAGTTGGGCACTGATGATGTGTTGAGTGTCTTTTACTACATTTTACAGAGTTTTTTATGAATGACTAATGTAACCAATCTTGGATGATGTATCTATAGGAAACTAACTAAAAAGACTACAAATACACAGGGCTCTTGGTACTTCCTCATTAACTGACCTCTTATATGACCTTTGGTTTTTTGCTGCTATTTAAAGGTCATTAACTTAAAGGTCAGTATCTTAAATTATTTATACCATTCGTTCAGTGAAATGCACACACTATTGAGTGGCTACACTACCTTGCCCGGAGTGGTGGGCAACCCCATCTACAGTACCCAGGGAGCATTAGGTGCCTTGCTCAAGGGCATTTTAGTTGGATCTTGTCAGGGCAGGAATTGAACCGGGGACCTTCTTTTCACAAGGCTGGTTCCTCATGCTTACAGTGTTAATATGCTTTACGGTCTAGTGTGCAAATTATTATTTTGCTCATTTACATTATTTTATTGTCTTTCATGCATACTGTCCATACCTGGTCACTATAATGGGCAGTCAGTTTAATGCTTTGAATAAAATAAAAGATGTAAATCAATCATCAGAGCAAATCAGCATCAACATTTGTAGCTCTCTAGTTTTACCTTTTGTTTTTACTCCTATTTTTACTACATTAACACTGAAATATTGTGAATCTGTAGTTGAATTTTATAAATCCGAGTGATTTTGGTGATCCCAGTATAAACCCAGCATGGTGCTGTTCTGTATTCACACAAATATTAACGTGGAGCCTGAACTGCTGATTTCATACTTCATTCCTGACGTGAATGATAGGTCGTAATTTGTTTACCACTTCAACTAATAAACACGACACACACACGCCTGCGTATGTTTAATTACGTTTGTTTGTGTGTTTTTTCTCTCCTCCGCTAACCGTCTCAGCGCCACTGACCGTCTGTCAGTGACAGAACTCGGCTCTGTTCTCCGCTTATCCACGCCCGCGCCTCCCACTACGGTGCTATGTGTTGCGCATGCGCACGGCTGCTCGTCAGAGACTACGCTAGCAGACCGGCCGCCTACAGTCGCCCACTAGCGCGCGCTCTGCGCTCCGCCCCTTTCGTTCATTCATTCTAATCGCAGCCGGAGCGCTCGAGCGCTCAGAAAGTGAGCGTCTTTTCTTCCTGGCTTGTGGATTAACCTCACTGTGTCTGACTTCACTATGCTGCAGTACGAAGGTAGGAGATGACCGACGCTACTGGGATTTCCTTTTCCGACACCAGTCAGGGTTATTCTACTGTTTATTCTCCAGACTCTCCAGTAGTGAATGAATGGTTTATTAAAGCGCTGTTTGGGTATTACACTATGAGCTGTAGGGATTAACTACAGTAAAGACATCATCTCCTGACTGGAGCTCTGCTGGTGCTGTATTTCTATTATATATCCAGTCTGACAATCCTGAGACAGTCTGTACCAATTAATAGAGGCATTTCCCTACTGCCTCTTTTAGCTGTCTGATGTACCCACTTTGCTGCATCCGCTTAAAGCTCTCCTGGTTTACCTCTTCATTTAAAATGAAATATAATCACAATTCTATACTGATAATCTGTAAATGTAGCTTTTTGTTTAATTTGTGTTTGAAATATATAAGCATGTCACATCCATGTGCTTAGATGGAGCCCCTCCCTGTTTGATTTCTTGCTCTTTATTCCTTTCCACTTTTCTAATCCTTATACAATGCCTGAATCAGAACTGGTGTCTCATCTGATACCTAACACTGATCTGATACTCACATCCTCTCAGCAACGCAGTCTCAAGATTCTGTTGCCAAGTCATGTGACAGAAAGTGTGCTTTAATTTGTGTGCATCATTCACATGCAAGACCTGTCCCGTCACCCAGCGTTACACTTCATATCCACCTGTACACCTTACACCTATATATATTCTTATACTGACAGTTTCAGACTAGTATTGTCTCTGCTACTGGGTTGGCTCTGGCTTTTACATTCTCGTTTGTTGTGAGGCAGAAAAAGTAAAATTCTGTTCCAGTTTGGTAATAATGAATCTGAATGCTGACAGTCATTACTGGCTGCTGTGTTGCCATGAAATGTGGACATGTCTCTGTCTTTCTAGTGTTCCTGCTGTGTTTAGTAAGTAATAGTTAGTGGGATGGATGGATTAGTGTCCAAGTGTGGGAAGAGCAGTGTGGGCAAAACTGTGTGGGTGATGCCTCCTCATCCCACTGCTCATTAAGTTATGTGACTTATTTCTTGGCCTAAAATACAGTATTATTGGAAAAAAAGGCTACTTTATTATAGAAAAGTTGTCCACAATATTGCAGTGAAAGTAAAGAGTTGTACTGGTTAATCCGGGTGTTCCTACAACCTAACCTGCTGTGTTTACTTCACCTCCGGATCCTGTGGATGTCTGCAATCATGTTCTGTCTTAACATAACTGAATTTTCAATGTAACCCAAATACGCTCATTAGTAATAAGTAATACATCTATTTAGTAAGCATGGTCTTTATAATACTGTATAACATATATCATGTGTTATATATGTGTTTCTCCTTTGCTCCTAGTGAACGGGACTTCAGCTAGCCAGCTGCCTGCACTAAACTGTATAAAGTCACCCAGTCCTTCTCCAGCCAGTCCAGGGAGCCTCAAGAAGGTAAGTACATGATTTCCTACTCACATGCATTAAGACTCCACCATACAACTCATGCACAGTTATATCTGGCTGGATCCTATTTTGTGTCTGTCTTCATCTCCAATTTTATTTGGATTATTTATTATTCATTATTATTGGATTATTATTTCTTTTAGAAAGCATTCCTTATTCCAGACCTTGATAACACACTCCTTATGTGTTCTCAGGAGAAGGACAAGGCAGGCACCAAACGTGCAGCCTAACTCCACACACTCACTCAGAGGGGAAATAGCAATGGGATACCTAGCAATGGGGATCTCCTGAATGCTGCCTCACACACTTGCACTCATTTGGCCATGTGTGAAAGTTCAGCAGATTTGTTCATGTGGAGACCAACCTTTGCCTTTTAGTAGTTTTGTAATTATGAAGTAGACATACTGTCTACTGGTGGTATTAGAGTGTCTAACTTGAAACTTGAACGAGCATGCAACTCAGTGGGAGTTAGGGGTTTTACCAGCCACACCCAGTTCTTTGATCTATGTATAAATGGCTAATGATGTGTGTAACCACATTGAGTTGTTCCAAATCCTGCTGTGCCAGTTAATGAGCAGGCAGTAACAGTGTGTCCATGCTCAATCCAGACCCATCACCAACCATGTAATTATGTAATTAAGCCATTTATCTCTCTCTTTCTCTCTCTCTCTCTCTCTCTCTCTTTCTCTCTCTCTAATATACACTAATACATTGCCCTCATAGTGTGTATTGACTCTCTTGATGTGAAGTCAGTAGGTGTTGGTTTAAACAAAATCGAGTGGTGTATTAGATGGTTCAGATGTGCTGGTTTCACAGGATGTCTATAGTGCAATCTTTTCTTATCCAGGAGAATTTTTGGCACAGCTGCTTCTCAGTGATTTAAAAAAACGAACATCTGAATATCTTAAAATCGCACCAACATACTCCCTAAGATAGAGAAATGACTCTGTGCTTGCTGACTTCACTCCACCCTGTTTTATATTCAGCACACATATCTGCAACAGTCAGTTATCAATGGAAGTGTGCTCGAAGCAGGATGATCTCAGTGTGCTTTGATCTGAGGAGGATTGCTTTGTACTTCTTGCTGCTTGCTACCTCTCCAGAGGACAATTTCAAGCAGTCTGATGCTGAAACAAGTCAGAATCTTGAAGGTTTCATGGCTATCTGCAATATAAGTAGGTCACACTATGACAAAAAGCTCACATTTTGTGAATGGGGGTACAGAATATGGAAAGTGCTCCTACATAAATGCAACACTGAGGCACTCCAGCACTGAATGTTCCCGTTCTTTTATTTGACAGTCAGATCAGAAATGGCAAAGGGGGTCTTAAATGTTGCGTGGCCTCTGGCATTTACTTACTTTTAACACTTCTTTAGTTAAAAAAAATATCTTTTTCAAGATGGCCTCTAGGTGATTCTTTTTTTGTTAAATATATTATGTACCATAACGATTCTCCACATTTCCATATTTATTTAATATGACCCTGCATTAAATGATTAATTGTTAGGTGTCAATCTGTTAAGTAGTTATGTAAATGTGAATATTAGTGGTTGTGGAATAAAAGTGAAACAAATGGAGATATTTGAAGAAAAATAATGTGGAAGGGTGGAGGGAGGTAACAAGTGTAAGCTGTTATGTCAACAACATCAGATGAATGAAAGAATTGATATGTGAAGAAGAGTGGATGGCATTAGGATAGGTAGTGTAGGATGGAGTGATACAAAATAATAAAGACTGACACAACATAAGAAGACAAATATTAATGAATGATCCAGTAATAATAACATTATCCAATGACAATAATGATCCAATTCATGTAAACTAGTGTTTAACTGCTTGATTCTGTTTTTTCTCACCTCAGTGATTTTAAAGATGACATAGTAGTATAGTACATAGTGTGACCTACTTTTCTGAATTACACAAGTGTGGCAACTGCTCTGTATAGAAAGAGAGCATGTTGTATTGATTCAGAACTTGGGGGATTTACTCACATATTTTCTCTGCTGCTCTATAGCTTGGTTTTCCTGGTGAAGCTGCATACTCTATTTAATGTGAAGAGCATGAATATGCACAATGTGTCTCTAAATTTAGAATCTGTCTCAGTCTGGCAGACATCCAGTCATCAGTCATAGCGATGTTCTGCCAGAAACAAAACAGGGTTGTATGTGTGTGAGAGACAGAGAGAAAGGGGGTACATTACTTGTCTTTGTAGTTCAGATTTTAGCAGGCAGGTCATGTTTCACTTTTTTATGATCAGTTTTAGCAATGCTTCATCTTCTGTTTCCTTCTAGTGTATTCTCTTCATTCTTCAGTTAAATCATAGCCTGGCTTTGTAAACCATGCTGTCTGTTGAGTTGCATGCTCTGCTCATTTTGTTGTCAGTAATTGATTTTGACAATTGTTGTTGGTTTATTTTTAATTAAAACGGTTTATGGTGGTGTTTTTTTTTTTTTTTTTAAATACATCTGTATCTGTCATCTGCGTATACATTTCATGCATGTTTTTGTGAGTCCTGCTACAGTATTATAAGGAACATCACATTGCACACATAAGATAAGTGGCCATCTATTTCCTGCCCACTTTTTCTCACACAGCTGAGTTAAATGTGTGTTTATTTCTGCTCATTTAGTTCATTTGTCCAGTGTTTTTGTAACTATTGACATTTTGATTGTTTTCTCACATTCCTAATTTCTGTTTATTTATATTCTGGTCATTGTGTGTGTGTGTGTGTGTGTGTGTGTGTGTGTGTGTGTGTGTGTGTGTGTGTGGTTGTTTGTACATTTAAATAAATCCTACTGAATAAAGTGATGTCACTGTGTGTATATGGGAACATGTTGAATATATTAAGTAGAATGCACATATTGTGTTGTATATTTAAGCAATAATACACGAGAGGGAGTGCTATTTTGGCACTGGTGTGCTGCGGTCGTAGATCATTACACCAGTGCCAATATATCACAATATAGCATGACCCTGGAGTGTATTATTGCAATTATATCACAGTTCCGTTATCAGCATTTATTGATAGATTTTAGGAATAAAGTGGATGGTAAAATATGATCGGTTTGTTTATGAACATTCTGCAAGGAAAAATAGTTCTGTTTTTCCAGAAGGCCCGCTGCTGAAACATCTAGCGTTATATACATGGGCGTTGCCACCATTCCCCGGACACACACACACACACACACACACACATATATTTGGCAGGAATTGAACAGTCAGTTCACGAAGTTGCTGTTTTGGAAAAGTGGGCAAGTGTAAAGATCTGAGTGGATCTAAAGAGAAAGAACCAAATTGTGATGACTGGGTAAGGGCATCTCCAAAACAGCAGGTCTTGTGGGGTGTGTCCTGGTATGCAGTGGTTAATACCTGTGACCCAGCCACATAGTCATGGCTTGCTGATGTACTGAGTAAAGTCTAGCCCAGGGGTGCCCAAATTCTTCTCTATGGTGGGCCAAAAATGAATTCTGTGGGTGGGCCACGGGCCAAAACACAAATG
>JAOVVF010000008.1:9567893-9581010 GCA_028565595.1 Duopalatinus emarginatus | reverse complement strand
TGAATTGCAGGCCATTGGGAGTCGTTGGGACAGAAATTCCCAGTGGCTGGCATAGAAGGGTACAGATGGGAAAAATGACGCTGGCCAAAAAAAATGGAGCCCGGGCCAAACTTGGCCCGCAGGCCCCAAATTGGGCACCCCTGGTCTAGCCTGTCTGATCTGAGCCACAGTAGATACACTGGATGATCTGTTATTAATACCAGATACCACCAAACACCCTCAGGGGTCTTGTTGAGTCCATGCATTGAAAGAGCTGTTTTGGTGGCTGTTTAGGCAGGTGGTGTTAATGTTAAGGCAAATTTGTGTATATTCAGAATGTCAGAGTTGATTGAGTCTAGCTATTTCTGTTCTTTATGTCCTTTTTCCAGAGCACACATGGGAATTACTCAGTATAGTGTTACTGTAGCTATTGCAAGTATTGTGGTCTATCCTAAAAACTTAATTTTCAATAATCACCAAGCTTCTCATAGCCAAAATAGAATTAAATAAATATGGGTTTTTAAAATTGTTGTCATGGTAAAATTATGAACAAGTCATGATATAGCACGGACCTTGAGTGTATGATTGCGATTATACCACCGTTCCACTATCAGCGTTTATTGATAGATTTTAGGATTAAGAGGACAGAAAAATATAACCTGTTTGTTTATCAACATTCCGTAAGGTAAAATAGGTCCACTGCTAAAACATCTAGCATTATATATCTAAACGGCCCGCTGCTGAAACATAAGACTATAACAGTCGAGGAGCATCATTAACTACCCAATAATTATTATACAGATAATAAACCCAAATACATCCATTTATAAAATAGGATTTATGAACTCGCTATAATTCATTTTAGCAGATGTTACTGGTTTGCTTATGGCTGTGGTGTTTGGCTTGGAAATGCTGTGGCGTCGTTGCTAAGGTTAGGGTCCCAGTGGCTTTATTGCGAAACTCTCCACTAATCACATTGCAGGGTCAGAAATAACTGTGAGAGTCAGATAATCTGTAAGTCATAAGTCAGATAATCAGAGTTAATTTCTCTTAATAATAGTGCAAAAGTGGTTTATTCTTCTCATATCACAACAATTAAGCAATGTGAAAATCACATTGAAATATACAATGAAAAACATTGTATATTATTTATCCACTCATAGTAATATGTTTAATCTTTAGAATAATTTACCTGCTGTTACTACTTATGTTATAAGTGTCCCTCACCAGCCCCTCTTTATTTAACACATTATAAGCAGAACTGAGAATGAGAAAATTAAGTAAAGGAGGTGTCACTTGGATTGGGATCAGTTGAATCTTTCATAACTGTCTACAGAGACACAGGAAATCATCATATTTGGCAAACTCAGACAGGAAACAGGAAATTGTTTTGTATGGGCATGCACCATGTCTCACACACAGATTGTTACTATTACTGTTGCTCACTCTGACAGACCTGCAGTTTCCATAGCAACAGAGTTGTATTACTGTTACTATGGCCTGCGTTCTCAATGAAATGATAAAGCAATATCAAGAGCAGTGCACACACACACACGTCCACACATTCCTTGTGCTATTTTAATTAAGCAACACCCAAATCAACACTAGCAGACATAGCTTAGGCAGTGATTAGACTTAGTACTCTCTCTTTGGTTGTACTTCATTTCTCTCTCTTTTACACACACACACACACACACACACACATTGTACATATCTTTATTGGCCTAAACTGGTCACTGCATTTTGTCAAATCCCAGCCTTTTGCATCTTCCGGTGGACACATGAGCCCAGCATGACACGACATCATTTTCAGCATCGACCCAAAGGTTCCCAGAACTTTGAGCTGAAAAACATTTTGTATCCACTGTGCTCTTTTGTTCTCAGTCTCTCTCTATCTCTCTTACTGCTGTCATGACAACCAGCCACTGAGACACCCAAGGGTTTTGCCTCAACCCAGTGTTGAGTCTCATATTTAAAGGTGAGAACAGCTGGTGGTGTCACATGGGCTAGGGCTAGGATTGCAAAATTATTGTAAATATACTGAGGTGAAACAACTGTCTGCAAGGTGCTTTAGATATTAAACCTGCCACATACATTATTACCATTCCTCCAACAGTAGTTGTGATAAAGTCAGTTTAGGTGATCTCCACTGCTCTGCTTCTCTCAGGGCTCTGAAGAAAATGGCTCTTCCACATCTCTGGCCTCTACCAAGGTCTGCAGCCTGGATGATGGTGATGGTGCTGTCAGTGATGGTACGAGACATTGATATCAAGCATCATTTGTACATATTGCGGTTCTTAAAGTAATGTACATTAAAGCCATTCAGTATTTTAACTGAGATTAAAAAAACACTGAAATGTTTAACAAACCCCAATTAGATGTATCTATTTGTTTCTTCACTTAGACACATCCATGTGTAGTGCTATTCATGTACGTGCAACGGTAGTATGCTTTAAAAGCAGACATATCAGAATTTGCATGCCTTTGATATGCAATGTCTTGGCATGAAGGGCACTTACACATTTAAACATAATGCCTCTTCTGAATGATTAATGTAATACTTTATGTGTCTGTTTTATGTGTTCTCGGTTTAGCTGAACCTGTGGAGGAGAGCACAGGTCCTGCAGTCCCAGCTTCCATCTCTGATCGCTACACAGTAGGCCGCATGATTGGCGATGGCAACTTTGCAGTAGTTCATGAGTGTGTGGAGCGCTCTACTGGCCGGGCCTATGCTTTAAAGATCATCAATAAAGGAAAATGCAGAGGAAAAGTGAGTAGAGCAGTGAAAATCACTATTTACTATTACTGTGTTAAAATCCTACTTATAAGGATGCTGCAATATTTACAAGGAGTAAGTCAACACAGCATATTCTCCCCTGATTTGGCCCTCATGATGCCTTGACTGAAATTCCTGCCTGGACTTTTTGATATGTATCTTCCTCTCATCTCAGTGCCATTTCAAGCTTTAATACTTTCCCTGTGTACTCTCTCCTAGGAGCAAATGATCCAGAATGAGGTGGCCATTCTGCGGAGAGTTAAACATCCAAACATTGTGCTGCTAATTGAGGAGATGGATACATACAGCGAGCTCTACCTTGTCATGGAGCTTGTCAAGGTGTGCACATTAAAGGATGCATAGTTTTTAGTGCTGTCTAGTGAAGTAAAAATCTGTTTATGTATATCACTTTAAATGTGATCTTGGATGGGTATAGTAATTAGGTTATCTAGGTGAAATATTTTTTTTTTTGCCCTCCTCAAACTACTTCTAAACATTTACACACAACAAATGTAGCAATTCAGGGTTTAAAAAAGGCCATACCATAAACTTTACTAAATCTAAATTTTGCTCTAAACAAATGTTGAGAAACAGTACAGAAAGGAGCACACAGATTTTGGATGGCCTTTTGTGTTTAATGGCTCATTTCATTGGTCCTACAGCAGGCTCAGTCCAGTGAAGCTCTATATAAAGCTGCTGTTCTACTTAGCCTTCTCTGTGAGGGGATTTCACCAAACCAGGCCACTGTAAACTTTTTGCTCATGTTATTTAACAGTAAGCTGTTGTGTACTACAAACTAACTAACTAATGACCTTGAAATGTGTGTAGTTAATAGGCCTTTGAATTATGATAGGTTAAAAATGTGAATGGTGTCCTGTTGATCTAAAGCTTTGCAGGTATTTATTGTGTTGTTATGTCTTGCTTGTCCATAGGGGGGCGACCTCTTTGATGCTATAACCTCTGCGACCAGATACACAGAGAGGGATGCCAGTGGGATGCTGTATAACCTGGCCAATGCTATTAAATATCTACACAGCCTTAACATTGTCCATAGAGACATCAAACCGGAGAACCTTTTGGTACGAGGATATTTTGAATATTACTATACACCCAGTTTATTACCGCATTCAGTAAATTATTCAGTTAAAAGGTTCTTTATAATCGTGATCATACAACCTTATACACATGGTGGGACATAATAGTGGACATGGGTCTATAAAACTGTTCTTCGGGTTGATAGATAGATAGAGGACTCACCTCTTGTTGGTGGTAATTGCATGTATTACTGAAAACTGTGGTACTATCTTCAATCCAAATGGGGCTTTTTTTCCCAAATGCCACTCTATCAGACATTATGCAACCGAGCAAAGCGGCAAAAGTGGGATGTGTTAATGACAGCAATCTGTCAAACTCAGGCTAAAGTAAAAGCACTGAACAAATCAATACGAATAGGTTTGAGGACATTTGAATATTCCCCTCAGATGATGTGTTAAAGTCACATTGCTTTTTGGAGTAGTTCTTTAGAAGGGTTAAAACCTCTAAACATGATCACTGTGTTGTTCTCATTCAGGTGTATGAGCACCAGGACGGCAGTAAGTCTCTAAAGCTGGGAGACTTTGGCTTGGCCACAGTGGTAGATGGGCCTCTCTATACTGTCTGTGGGACTCCTACTTATGTAGCACCTGAGATTATTGCTGAGACCGGGTAAGACGCATTAATAACACTTCTCATATCTGGGCTAAGGCTTTGGTTTCAAAAATCTAAATAAAGCAGTTTGAGGATATACTACATTTACTATATAACAAGTAAAAATGTCCTAAATAGCTTAAATGACCACTTAAATGGCCAAATCACTGTGTTTTTACTTGTCAGTGTTAATTGATTTATCATTTTAATTTGCATTAATTTAATCTATTTATATATTAAATTTACAGTTTATACATTTTATTCCCTATTTTAGTACAATTTTGTTATATATTTTATACATTTTAATATTTAATATTTCAATATTATTCTATATTGTAATTATGTATAATTTTGATTTAGGATTTATATTAATATTTTATTCTTGACCAAGTTAAATAATTAATATCATAGATCTTAATAGTATGTATATACACTATATTGGCAAAAGTCAGACACCTGACCATCACACTTGTATTTTTAAACATCCAGTTACAGATTTAGTCTCCTTTTGCTGCTATAATTAGCTCCACTCTTCTGGGAAGACTTTCTGCCAAATTTTGGGGTGTAGCTGTAAGGGTTTTGTCCATTCAGTTAGAGCATTAATGAGGTCAGGCACCGATGTTCAATGAATAGGTCTGACAGTCAGTGTTGCAGTTCATCCCGAAGGTGTTAAATGGGAAAGAGCCTAAAGCTCTGAGCAGGACACTCATGTCCTTCCACTCCAGCTTTTCAAACTCTGGTCTTCATGAACCTTATTTTGTGCACATTGTCATATTTGGGCCTCTCAGATCTCCAGTCAAGGGAAACTCCAATGCTACAGCATACAAAGACATTCTATTTAATTTTGTACTTCCAATTTTGTGGCTACAGTTTGGGGTAGAGTCACATAACGGTGTGATGGTCATAATGTTGTCAAGCACTTGGCCATATTGTGTAGCATATTTAGCTGTACATGTGACCTATCATACCATGTTACTATTATCTCTTACTTTATTACGCCCTTCTTTTTCTCTCACTATAGCTATGGCCTTAAGGTAGACATTTGGGCAGCTGGAGTTATCACATACATTCTACTGTGTGGCTTCCCACCATTCCGAGGGTGAGTTTACTGTGTTCTGCTTTATATTAAAACTGGTCATGATATTGTTTTATACTCTCAGAACTGAGAGTTTAATCAGTTATAATGTCAGGATCATTGTGTTGTTTATGAAATGCGGGAGTGTACACAGAGTGATGTGTCCTTCAGACCAAACTGAGAGCATGTGCTGCCTTGCTGGTTATCTGAATTATTTTGGATGCTGTTCTGTGGGCCTTCTGTTTCAAAGAATTATGATGTGTGATGTGTGCTAGCCAGTGTAGGAAGTGTAATAGACATAAGTTATGTAAGACAGCAGGATCAGCACAGCCCCCTTATGCTTATTGGATGTACTACAATTCTTTATACTTCTATTTAGTTACTTCTATTTAACTATGATTTTCTGAAATTTGTTTCTTTTGCACAGGAGTGCAGATGACCAGGAGGCACTGTTTGACCAGATTTTGCTGGGTCAGTTAGAATTCCCTCTCCCATACTGGGACAATGTGTCAGACTCAGCCAAGGTGTGTGACAGAAAACGTTTGCTAATCACTTCCATAAGTCAAGCATTTTTGGGACATTTTTTTTATTTTTGGGACTTGTTGGTGTAATTGAGCAATTGGATACTGTTTAAAATTTAAACTGCTCAGCAACTTGCAAAAAGATTTAGGTAAGCACTGACATTTTCTTTCTCTGTGTGTCTGTGTGTGTGCAGGAGCTGATTATATCCATGCTGCAGGTGGATGTAGATCAGAGATACACAGCTCTGCAGTTGCTGGAACATCCCTGGGTCACTGTGAGTACTTTATTACTTCTCTATAAATAACACATACCCAAAATGCCTCAATATACTCCAAATGTATATTATAGTGTGCCAAATGTAAAAAATCTGCACACTGAAAAAACACACAGACTTGTTCATTAATATCCATCATAATTCACATCAGTAAGCATCAAATATCTTTTGTTTGCATAATATAAGACTGCACATTACATCCACAGGATGATGGTTTATCAGAGAACGAGCACCAGCTGTCAGTGGCAGGAAAGATCAAGAAGCACTTTAACACAAGCCCCAAGCCCAGTGGCATCACGTCAGACATTAATGTCATCACGGTGAGACATGCTCTTTCATCCACCATGCAACTTCAGATAGTTAGAATAACATTATATCATGGTACATCATACCTGTATACCCAGAGAGCAAATAAGTCATGGCCAAAACAAAATCTGGACCACACTTAATATTTTATATGGCAGAGTAAAATGAATGACGGGCTACAGTTAAGGCCTGTTTTGGCTAAAAAAAGGTAGATGACGTACGATCATTGCACATGTTTAAAGTATGCATGCCATAACAAACTTTAAACCTGGCTGTGTTAAAGTTGGGTCACTTTTTGGCCCAAAATAAAATCGCCATTGCCAACTAGCCTATAAATGCCACCATATGTGGCCCAGAATTGCCTGCTGTCTGGGATAATTATTCTGAAGCTTGGTTAATTTTCAATAACAGCAATTCTGACAATAATTCAAATCACAGGATCATATAAATGTGTTTGTTCTAATACTTATACTCTAATAAGTATAAGTAATACACACATTTACAACCTACAAACATTGCTGAAGTTTTCTTTATAGCAGTTATAAAGTTGTCTGCCTCAGAAAAGTCTTCAGGATGGTTAGGCTTCAGGAATAGTGTTAGCACATTACACATTTCTCTTTCCTGAAAACACAACTGCTTTGTTGTCTTATTAACATCAACAAGAGAAAAAAACAGTCGGCTGACAGGAATACAACTGATTGCAGCTATGAGAACACCAAAAATAAATTAGCTGTTAGTATTAATGAAGAAAAAGTTAATAGTAGCTAAATGTTGTGGTTTATTATTTAAAAATATGGTACAGGTTGTTAAAAAGAATAGTATAGAATAGCAGTATTTTTCTGCATTTCCCAAACATATGTCAATAACATAATATCTAATATGTGCACTACCACAGTATTATGTCATTTAACATTTACAAACACAAGCGTAAAATGTATTAAATGTATTAGGGAAATTAGTTTATTACTATACTTCTACTTTATTACAATACATTGTACTATATGGTGTATTGCACTTTATACCTAACAACAGACCTAAAAGCCATGTCTTTAGTTTAGGTGTTGCATGTGTGAGGGCTTTGTACTGAATTGTACTGGTTTCTCTCTATGTAGCTCAACCATGACTTTGGCATCCAGAGATCAGGGTCGCTAGACTTTTATCAGCACCCAGGGATTTACTGGATAAGGTAAAGATTGAGAAAACATTTGTACCTGTTTGTTGTGCTACTGAACTGTGTCTAACAGCAAGTCTGCTCACATCCAAGCCTCATTTACTTCTTTGCGTAACTATTAGCTGCATCACTGTGTGGCTGCTTCACTGTGCATGTCTGGGTTCTGTGTCATTTTATTTACATGTATCTGAATTTCTATTTCATATTTGGAGCTATAACAACTCTAATAAATACCCTGTCCCTCTTCCAGGCCACCACTGTTGATAAGGAGAGGCAGATTCTCAGATGAAGATGCCACCAGAATGTAAGCGCAGAGCCTTGCACCACCCAGCCGTTCTGTAGCCTCCTCTTTCCACACTAGTCCTCCATTCTCTGTCTTGCTCTCCCAATGCCCCTCCGCAGTACCACCACACCCACCTATGTCCACGTCCATGCCTGAGTCTGAAGACTTTTCTGGCCACTCCAGCAAGACTGTCTGCTCCCCCAACTTGCCCTTCTTGGGTCCGAGTGAAGGTGGTGAGTGCAGAAGGAGAAGAAGGGTTTATGAGGATTCAGAATGCGGCAGTGTGGAATTCATCTGAGCCATTTTCCAAAGTGTGGACTTTGTTTCCCAGCTGGGGATTGGGAATACAGTTTGTCAGAACCGGCAATTATTTCTTTGAATTGAGTCACTTCATTAATTTGGTATATTATTTTATTTTGAGTTAAAAGAAGCTTCTGCACACTTATTTCATGAATTGTTGGTCCTGTCTTGCTGAATGTTCCAGGTGATTTTGTGCCTAGAGCAGCTAAGTAACAGTTAATTAGTCTTTTTTTAATGATTATGTGAAGCTGCAGAGCCACAGACACACTGACTTTGTCCACCTGATTACTGCACCCTGGAAACGCTTGTCTTTTTGTGCAAAACTGTTTCTTTCCCATCACAACACCTTGTTATTATTACAGCACTTTGCTCTTCCTCTCTCTGAAACTGCAGCTCAAGGTGCTACCTAGCACACAGAGCAGGCTTGCACGAGAGATGGGGATCATTTATTTTGTAATCGGTGTAAATAATATGAGTTCAATTATTTTGATATTGACACTATATTTCTTTAACTTAACTAGTGAATATAGCAATTACATATGCCATTATTTCACTGTACATAACTGGATCAAGCATAAGCACAAAATCAGTGAGCTTGAGGGAAAGATGTCTGTAACTTTTCTTTGAAGAGCTTGCGTTCATGAAATTCAGTGTCATTGTTCCTATATGAAGTGTTACAGAAAGCTGAAATTCCAGCTTTGTTCAGACGTTGAATGGCAGATATCTTTGAACGGCAGACATCTTTTGAAATATGACTGATAAATTGGGAATAGACCTGATTAAGCTCTCAGTGCTCTCAGTACATGAAGATCAGTTATCTCATTCTTCTTTCATCACATCACTTGTTGTTTTTTTGGATTGTTTAAAACTGAGCATTAGGTTAGGAGGTGATAAGTGAGTGAAAAGGAACAAACAAAAAGATCTTTCAAATCAACAAACGTGCACCTAACCTGCATTTGCACCAGCGGCCGTGCCATGGCTTTAAAGACCCTACCTGCTTCTGTTCATTACTCATAATGAGAAACAATATTATTAATAAAGAAAAATCTCTAGTTTTGTGTACTTCTACAGAAACTGCTAGACAAGTTTTACTTGTAATGACATAACTGCACCCTTGTCTGACATGATATCAGCTATACAGTGTGTGTGTTTCACACCGAAAATCAATAAAGACATCGTTCTGAAAAAAGTGTGATTTTTGCATATTTGTGTATATGTATATATGTATACATATATAGTAGTATCCTGAAGGACAAGATATCTTCTACTTGTCTCACATATATAGACAATGGGGACTCAAGGAATAGTTTGATGGGGTTGAACTGGCCCTCAGAGTCAGCAGCTCTCAACCCAACTGCTTGGTGTGAGAAAGTTCATCAAAATCGAATCATTCAGGGGAGTGTGTTTGATCTCTTCAGAATCTGTACAGTGGAGCTGTTCTGGTGGGTCAAAAGCTTAATAAATATATTATTGCATCTCAGAAAAGGACACAGGTCATTGCTGGCTGAACGGTTGACTGGAAGGGGAAAATGTGATGGGAAATGGTGCATAAGCAAATATTGCAGACTTTAAAACATTGTAAAAAAATCCATTCAAGAGCTTGGGAGAGCTTCAGAAGGACTGGCCTGATGCTGGTGTCAATGCATCAGGAGCACAGCACTTTTTCTCCAGGAAAGGGGCTACAACTGCTGCATTCCTAATATTGAGACACTTGTACACCAGTCAGAATGTCAGAAGCCCTTTCCAGGTAAAAGTAAGTTTTACATTTCATCTGGAAATTCAGGTCCTAGAGTCTGGATGGTTTGATGAGTATGATGGTTTGGGGTGCTGTATCATCAGCTGGTGTTGACCCACTGAGTTTTATCAAGTCTAAAATCAACACAGCCATCGATTAGATTTTAGAGCACTTCATGCTTCCATCTGCTGACAAACAACAAATCAACACCTGCCCAAATGGTTTTCTGACTATGATCTTACTGTCCTTGACTGGCCAGCCAACTCTTTGGACCGGAACCCCACAGAGAATCTACTGGAAAAAGAAAGATTAGAAACACCCAGCAATACAGAGAATACTTCAATAACATCTCAGCAGTGGCACAATCTTCTTACCTCCATGCAGCACTGATGCAGTAAGTCATGGCAAAGGAGCTCCTAACAAGTATTCAGTGTACAAGTGAACATACTTGTCAGATGTAGGACCTTGTTGTACATCCATTTCTGTTTGAATTTATGATATAATCTGAAGCCATGCAATTTTTTTGAAATGTCACATTGCATGTAATTAATATGCAATATTTTAAAGTTTACATTTTTAAATTAAATAATTAACAAATCTGATTGCATTAGTACTTTATGTGTTTCCTTTAATTTATCTGCTATCTGTACATGTCCAAATACCTCTAAACAGTCAGCAAAAACAGTCATCCCATCAATAGCTAACAATATTTTAAATCCTCAGCTTGTCCTGAAAATAAGGGACAAACAGTTCAGTATAAAATAACATATTCAAACAAATATTACCATGTGGTTTCCTTTTTAAATATTCTAAAGGCAAAGCTGCAATGTGATGTTTCTTTATTAAACTTGAGAAAAGGCCATATTTAGGATATTATTACTAGGATATTGAATGTTTAGATGTACATACAATGTTTTTCACAGATTAAAATGCAGCAATTTCCCCACAGTCGTGTATGATTCTGTGTCTTGTCTCTCTGGTCCAGTGCGTCATCTGAGCACAAAAATGGAGACACACCTGACAGGCATGTTTTGGTTGGGTTTTATTGTAAATACGACAAAAAGAAAACAGTTGTATTTTACAGTTATTGATCTTTATATATTGGCATGAATGAATTTTGAACAGTTGAGATGCCGCCTGTCCATTTCTGCCTAATTCACGTTGCTGCAAATGCACGAATCAGCAGATGGGGCTCAAGTTCCTAAGTTAGATTAAAATCTCTCCTTCAGTTTTCACCAATAACTGTTCATCTCCTCTCTACAAACAATAAACAAAACAATAAATTATAAAACAAATGCAATAATCAAGCCACCATGGAAAAATACAGGAACAAAAAATGTACAAACTGAATAAAATGTTCAGTGATAAGCAGTCACTGAATCCCAGACAACTGTGCTCATTAACTACTGCACATCGGTCTGGGATATATACACGTCCATGGCCAATAACAAGGCAAAATCCGCAAACTCTTTGCATAATTTATTGTTGTTTTGTTTGAGTTTTTGTTATTATTTACACCTTTGCAAGGAAACAAGGTTATATTAGAATTCAGTATTACACTGTAGATCCAAAAATATTTTTCTTACTCTTAAGAGGCTGAGGGGGAAAAAATGAAACTGCTGCATATTGAAGTTTACATATTTTAATACTCATATAAACCAAGCTTTCCTCCTCAAAAGCTTTATGATTTCTACTTCTCTCCTAGCTACGAAGTTATGATATTGCTTACTGCGGTGGTACAACAGAACCGTTACACATGTTTTTAATATTGAACAAATACAACAAACATCGATGCACAAATCAAACAACTGGTGGATTCTAATAAAAAATAAAACCATTCCGCTAATAAATTATGTTATTGGTGCAAAGTGCCAATACAAAATCTTCAACATTTATTTTTTAAATCATAAATAATCAGAAAATGTGTGAGTGAGAGGGTTACATTTTATTTTTAAATTAGTGTTTTCTTTTTTCTTCTTTTCACCTTTTACATGCCTGTCTGCCGACACTGTCGAGTTATGTACATATATGACAAAACAATTACCAAATATACAAAGAGGAAAACAAAGCCTGTTTTCTGATAGGACATTACCTCCAGAGTGTACCTTATCTCAGGACACCATCATCTCATCAAAACATTTTCTTAATAATACACAATAATTTACATACAGCAAGTCAGTAAAGATTTTAAAGGTGGCTGAATCGATCATATGGGGGAAACTGAGGGATGTAAGCTCCGCCCTTAGAGCAAAGACGTGTTTTATATTCTCCATTATTCTGTGTGTGTGTGTGTGTGTGTGTGTGTGTGTGTGTGTGTGTGTGTGTGTGTGTGTCAGCCCCGGTTCTCTAGCCCACCTACTAAAATGAGAGTAAAAGCTTTCTTTGATTTGATTATTTGGTGGTGTGTGTCTGAAGCCTCTGAGATTGAGATACTTTCTCAATTCCACAGCAGTTGTGGCTTCTGATCATGTTCACAGTCTGCAAACAAGAGGACTTTACGTGACCTATTATCATATGTGGGATGTGAAAACCAATCCTAACAATTCTAGCCTACAACAACAAAGTCTTATGTTTGTATTCTTTTCACAGTCTGACAGTCCAGTCTTTTCCAGAACAGAAACATGTTTGGTGTTTAACACGTCATGAGTTAGTAGGAGTTCTCCCAGCTGAAGTTTGGCAGCAGCCTGCAGTCGGCCTTCTCCTTCCTCGCACTTCGCTGTGTGCATGTGTGTCCGCTCTCAGTATCTGTTCTGATGCTCATAGTGCCAGCGGTTAAAATCAATGTTGAATGCCACAATGCTGCCTGATGCCATGCCAGTAATTAAAGTTCTGAAAATATAGGGGTTGAGAATATAAAATATGAAGGCCACAAAATTGTTCTAATGATAAAGACTCCTGAGTCCCACTTATTCCTGCAAAAAATTACTGCACTTACTGAAAACACTTTATACTCAACTCTTATTCATTATTCAGTGTATAGCTTCACTTGGATTGAAGCATCAGTAAATAT
>JAOVVF010000008.1:9541226-9563969 GCA_028565595.1 Duopalatinus emarginatus | reverse complement strand
CACTGCACTGGCTCCCGGTCAAATTTCGCATCGACTATAAAATACTACTACTGACGTATAAAGCAGTGAACGGTCTTACGCCACAGTACCTTAGCAAACTTCTAGTCTCTTACAATCCTCCACGCCTACTTCGATCAAAAGGTGCAGGTTATTTGTTAATACCTCGAATTATGAGGGCTACAGCGGGGGGCAGATCCTTCTCTAATAGAGCCCCACAGCTATGGAACTGCCTTCCAATTAGTGTTCGGGACTCAGACACAATCTCAGTCTTTATGTCTAGGCTGAAAACATATTTGTTCAATTAAGCATATTCTTTATAGTTTTTCTTTAGCATAGAGCTGGAGGGTTCATGGTTATAGAGTGTTTTGGTAAACTGGGATGTTTGGATGTTGTCACCCCCCCACTCCACCATCATCAAACCTGAGTGATCGCGTGAGAGTGGCTGCCTTATGTCCCAGGGCGCCCTGGGACATGTCTGTGATACCTTCTGATTCTCCCTTGTAGTTATACTGTCTTAGCTAGTCTGCCGAAGTTTCTGCTTGCTCTCTGCACTCCTTATATTTAAAGTGACCATTACATAAAGACCATCCTTAACTCTCGGTTTTCTCTTCTCATCTTCCATTCTGATGAGCTACACCTGCTATGGCTGAGGCACCAGGAGATACTAGCAACCCTGATTTCTGATTCTGATGAGCTACACCTGCTACAGATGAGACACCAGGAGATACCAGCAACCCTGAGTCCTGATTCCTTCTGCTCCCCAAACCCTGCAGACCACTGTGACCCCTCTTATCTTCTTACAGTCTCATCTGACCCACCATGGACATAGACAGTCTACAATACACCATAATGGACAGATGCAGAAACCATAAATTAGATCACAGACTTTAATTCTCTGGCTACCTGCACTTTTGTTTTTGTTTATAATCACACTTCTGTATCACCCAAATGGAGATGGGTTCCCTTATGAGTCTGGTTTCTCTCAAGGTTTCTTCCTTTTGTCATCTCAGGGAGTTTTTCCTTGCCATATATATTTGTATATTTGACCCTTTTCATTATTTCTGTAAAGCTGCTTTGGGACAATGTCCATTGTTAAAAGCGCTATATAAATAAAATTGAATTGAATTGAATTTATGTACCATGCTTTGTGTACAGAGACACTGTCAAGGAGGGACATGTTTGTGCTTTTTAGTTATAGTGAGAGAAATCGTAATGCTTTACGATTCTATACAGTGGTGTGCCTCCAACTTTGTGGCAACAGTTTGAGGAAGAACCACATATAGGTGTGATGGTCAGATGTCCACATAGTGTATATAACATGATACAAGAAGTTTAATATTAGTTCCTTTAATTTTATATTTTCTACGTATAATTTAATCATGTTTAAGTATACAAAACAAACCAAATAGGAATTCAATGACAGCTAATTGTTACAATGCACTAAAATACATATGGTTTAGTTTCTATCACTTTAATGTTGTTGTGCTCCAGTTTTGCACTGATTACTGAGCTAAAGCATTTAGGATATTCTTTCTTATAGACGCTCTGTCCTGTCCAAGGATCAGGTTCTGTCAGAATAATGCTTACCGACAGTATTGTGCCAGCGGTTGACAGCAAACAGGCGGCTGCAGGTGACCGTTACAGCAGCGGGCATGCTCAGGTGGGGCAGTGTATTGGCTGCCACATGCGTCACCGGGGAGTTTGAGGGAAATTTTAGCACCATGATCACATCCTGCTGCATCTGATCCTTAAACATGAGTGGACTCTGAGGAAGGAAACACTGATGAAGAGAAGGACAGCAAGAAAGACAGAGACAGCCACAGCCAGAGAGGAAGAGGAGAAAAAAGGTAGTTGGGAAGGATAGGAATAGGAAAGAAGGATGGGGGGAAAAATTGGGAGAAAGGTGTGTTAGAGTCAGGATTGCATAAGGAACTTTAAGGAGGGTTGAAAGACACTGGAGTGATGAGAAACAAGGTCTGTTTCAGGTCACAGGAAACTGGATTTGCTAAACAGCACGACAAAACATATGACTGTGAAAAGTAAAGCTACTGAGAGTGTCAGTGTAATTAATTCATTAATCAGTTCCTCTGGTAAATTATCCTTAATCTAGTTTAATTATCCTTTAATCTCAATTCTAGTCTATTACAACCCTCCTTGTGAAAAATCTGTCTATAAAAATGTCTAACATTACAATTTTATTAGATAACCAATTTAATAGTTCCAACAGTCAATTTTATCTTATTTGTTTGAACCATTTTATCTCTAAAAGAGATTTTTATGTGTAGTTTATTGTCTCAATCATGTTAGAGTTTCCCTGGGTGTTGGACATATATATATCTCCAGTCCACCAAATACCAAACAAGTCAGTGGCAGAATAAGATGTTTGGCAATAGCATAGAATATTTTTCATGCTCATCCCACAAATGCATGTTTCTTACAACTGTGGCACCATTTAAAAAGGAAATTAACAGACTATCAGGTATAGAATTTATTGCCAAGAAGCATAGTTACAACAAAGGAATTAAATCAAAGACAAATTTCCTGAGACAAATTTTGTGCTATGTATACAGGAAGAATAAAATGAAACCTGTTGTTATGGATAAATACTTAACTTCAGTGTGCCATCTGCATCACAGTTATATTCCTATATCACTATGAATGGTTAATGTTTTATCTTATTTAGATAAGAACAACAAAAGTTTTAATACAACTGAAAATGTTGGCCTTATAAACACATGTATGTAACTGAATTCTAATTATCCTCAGAATTTTTTAATCATTTTCTAGTATGATGTGTGTACACTGTAATGAACGCTGAGCTGTGATAGTCTCACCAGATGCATAGCTGAGCTGCGAGGAGGATGAGGCTCAATTAACAGCTGCGAGGGAACTTGACCAAATATCTGGATCTGAGCCTCCATGGACTACATAGAGAAAGAAAGGAGAGAGAGAGTGTGTGAGAAAGAGGGACAGCGACAGATATAGAAAGTGAGGGTGGTGGTTGGAGACACAGAGGGACAGACATACAAAGAAAGAGAGAGAAAAACAGAGGTGTAAAAGTGGACACTACAGCTGAAGTGCTGAACGGTTCACAGGTGTTTCTTTCAATTTTGTCTGCCTAATGAGATGAACACACAAAGGAATGCTCTCACTCAAGGCCAGAGACAAAGTAAGAGGCTTTCGGCACTGCTTAGAGATGCCCATACAAGGGCAAAAAGAAAATAGCAACAGGAAGCAGAAATAATTAAATAAACAAATAACAGCCACAAATGTACAGACACAAAAACAAAAGCACATTTTGTACAATACTTAATAGTCTGAGAGGCTGAAGGCCACAGAAAAGAACATGACTGAAATCAGACCTCTGATGCGTTTCATCTGAACTAAAAATTACACTGCCTCTTCCATAAACAGAGAGAACACACACTCAGAACTAAAATTTCAACCATTTGGAAGATGAACATAGGCACTTTAATCTTTCAGTGGAAAAAGGTATACAGTGTGTGACTAACCTCTCTGAGCTGCGGGTCCGTGACGGTGTCTAGATTGACAGAGCCTTCATAGGACATGTAGTGGAACACGTTAAGAGCTCTCACTGCCTCGGGTCCTCGCTGCTTGTAGCCGAAGATCAGATCAATCCACTGGTGCAGCTGGCATGATACAAACTCACTCTCCAAAGCCTGACGTGTCAAATTGCCAGAAATGTTAGTAAGACTGCCCCCCACATATGTGGGAGTTTTTGTGTTTTGTAATTCATATGTACAAGTAATTTTAAATAAATGTGAATGTATATAGTACCCTATAAAAGTGGTGGAATAGCAAGGGCCAGATCTATTGTGTTTGCTATACATTAAAGACATTTGAAATCAAAAGATGAATATACGATGATAGAACAGAATTTCATTTTTTATTCCCTGATATTTACATCTAGATGTTCTTTCTGGTGTATGATGGGTGCTTAAACCCACCCATCTTTCAAATAATCAAAATTATATGAACATGTGAACGACATGTTTCTTGCCCAGGTTGCCCAGGTGTGTTAGTTTGATTGCTCAAACCATAGAGCTATATGTGGGAAAACAGCAACTCATTTTAAAGCTGAAAAAATACAGACTAAAAAGTACAGCTAAAAGAAACAACTGCAGGTATATAAAGCTGTAAGCATATTGTTAGAGTGTATCTCTTACCATTCTGTTAATGCGAACAAAGTCTTCTGGTTTCTTGGCCCATACAGGCAGCTCCACATCAGAGACTGGAATGTGGTCCTCTCTTAAACCCAGATCATAACCATTACTGTTCACAAACATCTCAGGCAGATAGTAGAACTCTGGGATCAACTCCTGTTCAACAAACAGATGACAATGCTCAAAATGTGCAATCATTTATTTAAATGAAATATTAAACATCAGTCACTGCTCAGCATTTATCAGTCATCACTCAGTCTCACCTTGACATCAGACGTGTCCCTCTGACAGCTTCTCCAGGAGTGCATGATGCCAGAAAATGTACGATCAGGGTGGTCAAATTTATTGTCATTTCCGTTCAGGTAGAATGTAGTGAAAGGCTCCTAATGTAGTCAAAACACACAGAGAATTAGGAATTAGATGAACTGTAAAGCTCTGTGGTCCTTTAAAAAAATCCTAGGGACAATTTAGAGAAAACCTAAAGAAAAGTGCTTTACTATAATTTTATTATTCTATTTATTCTATTTTGCTCAAAGCTGCAGATCTTTTTTTGGTCTAATCAATATATGACCATCGATACATCGGCCCACTGTTAATCCACAAATTATAATGTAGAGGTTGTAGTCATAATAGGCTAGCAAGGAGACATTTCTAACATCAGAAATTAAAAATATAAATCATTATTACACATTGTTTTTGTTATAATAACTGATGTACAATAAATAGTCCATGCATTAATGATTTTTGTTAAGTGTATTGTTAAGAATTTGTTAAGTGTAAGAATTGAGAGTGCAGTGTGTATCTAAGCAGTGTACAGTGAAAGTGCTCACTATTCTGTGAAGCCAGAGCAGAGTAGAAGCAGCAGTGGAGTAGAGGGATGTGTAGTGATGTGGTGGTGTTCCATCCTCCTCCCATGTCTCATACCGCTCTGCATAAAAGGCTGCACGCTTTGGATTCAGAGCCCCAATTGGCTGAGAGAAAAAAAAACATTAAAAAAAACATCACAAGATGCAAAAATGTTACAAAACATGCAAAATAATGATTTTCCAGTTAAGTAAGAGACCTGTCTAATCAGTCTACATTGCAATTTGAATGATGTACTGATTTCTGCTTAATGTAGGAAATCAGTCAGAGAGTTACCTTTGACAGGTCCCTAAAATTTCCAGGTAGAGTGAGATCCAGCTCCTCAGACTCATAGTTGGTGAGGACCCAGGGGAAGACTGGGTATTGGTTAAAGTCATTGTATGTTCTACCTGTGCGCACAAACAGACGGCAGGCCTCAGCATGAATAATGGGAAATCAGACCTAAATATATGGTGACTAGCACTTCTTTTATGCCTTTAAGTTCAGAGAACAGTATTTTTGTAATCTCCTAGTCACAAAGATGCCCAAAATGTCTGTGAGCACTAGAATAGACATGTTTCCAGCCCCCAAACTATCACCAGCCTTCACTTCAATGTGGTGCCCATTTTTACCTGCAATGGTGTTGAGAAACATGAGGTACTCAAAGTTAGAGATCTCCCGCCTCTGCCAGCGCTGGGTCATGTTGGAAGACTTGAAGAGCTGTCGAGGGGTGGCCAGAGAAATTCGCCTGGATTAGAAAAATTAGATTACAAAGATTAGATTAGATTAAATTAGTTCAATTAAAAAGCATTCTCTAGTCTCTAGTTAATAAACACACATGCATGAAAGAAAATCTGATCTCAGATCAATACCTATAAGATATGGGGATTCTGTATTTGACTAGTAATTGAGTATTTGACTAGGTCCTACCTTGCTTGAGGGAGGCCATAGCTGGTGCCAACTCCCACTCGGGGTAAACTGTACACCACCTTTTTAACAGTTGCCTGGTCCGGGAAATTAAACATGACTGATGCTATGGGAAAGACAACATGAAAGTTACATAACCAAGGACCATATGAAAATAATCTGGAGTTATTTAGTCAGTGGGATTCTTTTGCGAGATGAAGGAAATCTTAAGGGACAATACACTAAAATATCACCTTTCTGGCACCTGACACAGAAAGTTTACACATTTCCATATTTGAAAGGATGCATGACAGCCAAGGTCCTGACAATGTTCTTCACATAAATATGTAATTTCTATTAAAATATTACAATGCACTTACTTCTGTTGGCCATGAAGACCTCCAGGCCCGTGTTCTGCAAAAGATACCGTCTGGCAAACACGGCTCTGATCTCACTAAACATCCATTTCCCATGCACCCCCTCAGAATATGCCAAAACCTAAACACACACACACACACACACACATTACAATCACTATAAGAGCAATGACGTGTTGATATATCAGTTCATACTTCTATCGACTTATTCATGAAGTCAGACATTCAGACTTGGGAGGAGGAACACACACCTTTGCATCAATCTTATTGAAAGCCGTATCTTCTTCATCCACCTCAAAGTAAATCTCAGTGGTGGTGATGGAGAGAGTTCCCCTGGCAACAACCACAGGGGCGACCAGCTGGGCCGGTGTGCTCAGAACCACTGGACCTTCAAGAAACCAGGCCATTTACTACATTTGTGTCACATGATACTTAGACTGGGTTATGCTACCTATATTATGTCATAGACTAAACTGTCAGAAAATTGATTTCCTAAATCAAGTGTTTCACAATTGTTAATAATACTGCAAATGAAAAATCCAGAAGTTAATTAATTTGATTAAATAAAGCTAGATTGGGCTGTATATATTATACACACATAGTGGTTCAACTGAGTCTAGATTATTTTAGTTAGTTCATTTAGTAAATCAGGCTTTAAATGCAGCAAGTTTCAAGTTCAGCAGTTTTTCTGCAGCTGTGCCAGCAGGCACTCTAGATTGCCATTCATTTGAAACACGGTTTTGCTCATATTTGTTAGGCTGTCCATGTATTTTAACAGGAAACTTGCCTCTGGAGGTAAATACTCGAGGATGAAAAGGCACTAGAAATAAAGTACATTTATACACATTAACACAAAATATATCAGGGATACATAAAACATGACCAAGGTCTCCGATCTGTTTCTGTTTTCTCCTGAGTGAGAGGGATACCTGCGAGATTGTCAATCTCCTTTTCCTGCAGCAGACTGACAGCATCATCATCTCCCTCCAACATCAGCTCCATCTCTGGATTCTGACTGACTACAGAATGGCTCCTGAAGGTCTTCTTTGAATTCATGCCCTCCTCTTCCTCTGGAGCTGCAAAGGCAGGAAACAGCCCCATGTGACTGTTATTTATTTATGTATATTTATGTTGAGAGCAGAAACACATGAGACATGAATAATGTTGTCAATAAATTACATTGTTTTGTATTTGTTAACTAATTAATTAGAATTTTAACTAAGTGGTAACAGATAAAACAAGCTGCTTATTCACTAGAAAGCCAGCTGGGTGCACATGAAATGTATCATGCCATCACAATGTCATGAACTTAAAGCTTAAGTGGAAACAGTGAAATAAAAGGCACTGACCATAATCCTCCAGTGATTTGAGTGACACATCAGAGTGTGTGGAGCCAAATGCATTGCGAACAAATCTTCGCCTCCTGCGCAGGTCATCCTCCCAGTAGTCCAAACGCCAGTAATCAATCAAATGGCTGCAGTGGCAGGAAAGAGTATGTACAGGTTATCGGGTGTGACTCAATAACCATTTCATCCCAATAAATCATTGCTTTCCTGGAGAGTCCGCTTACAAACTTTAATATTTTAAATATTCCAGATGTGTGACCATGTTCTGTGCCTATAGATGCTAACCTTCATTCTGCTTTTATAATAGCAAGAAACACTGTAAAATACAGTCAATTATTAAAATCTGAATAAATTATTTTTGGTAGTGGATGTCTGACATCATCCTAAAGCTCTACTTCTACAGCGTCATGTTCTTACATGGGTTTTGTGTGTTTCAAAAGTGTTTGATACACAACTGTTTCAATAAAATTATAAATACATGTGCAAAAAAAAGAGAAAACTGATGTGCATAAATCCATCCTGTAGACATGTTGGCTGTGGTAATTTATCTTATCTGACAGGACAAAGCCATAAATGACTGAGTGACTGGCACAATTCTAGTGAGAAATAATGAATATTCTTGTGTTCACTTGCAGTTAACACTCTTCAGTTACACAACTCGAAAGCGAAGAAGTACATTCCCAGATTTCCCCATGAGTAGTGTTCATATATACCTCTGCGCCATGGTACCCCATGCGCCATGTTTATTAGTCAGGATGTTGAGGATCTTCTGTTTCAGCTGGTTGGCAGTCACATGATCTCTGTGCTTGGCAGCACTGATCAAGTGATCGCACATCTTCTCTTCCTCCCTTCGATCGGCTGCATATTGTGCACAGTTGGACTGAACAAGACAAAACGGGCAGAGTAAGATCAGCATTAATATCAGTTACAAAAATGTTCTGCATTCTGACCAGTGCCAAAGCACAAGCATGTCTGTGCAAAATAGCAGAACATGGCTGAAAGATTGACACACTGCATTTAGCAACAGACACATGCGCATGGGCAAAAAAAAAAAAACACCTCAAATTCTGCATGCTTGTGGACGTCCTCGGCCCTCTGTCTGTTGAGGATAAACTCTGCCTCATTGGCCACTCGCACTATGTGGTCCTTCATGGCATGGCACAAAAGCCTAAAACAAATACACTCCTGTTACACACTAGCATACAGATCATATATACATATAGGGCTGTTTGTGGGACAAAAACACAGCATTTTCAGAATTATTCAATAACTCAGTCTGCAAATCTACAATAAACAGCAACGATAAACAGTTTCTACATACATAAAAAAAAACCTTTACAACAAAACCTCCATAATCTTGTGTTCTTACCTGCCCTCATTAATAAGCTCAATAAAGGCAAGTCCTGCATTCTTCTGAATGGAGTTCTGCCACTCCTGCCACACAAGAGAGATAGTATAATGTAATTTTTAAAGTCTTACTAATTACACCAGGTTTTGAACTCTAAACAGCTACAATCACAGATTGCTTTTAATTATCATCTACTGAAGGAAAAAAGTTCTATGCAGTACAGTTGAAATAAGACCTCAGTAAAACAGCAGACATATTGATAATCTGTCCAGAAAGGCTTTCTGCCAGAGGCAGAGGAAAGGCAGGAAAGGACAGGAAGCTTTTACCCCAGGCTGCTAATGGTTCTAGAGAGACACATCAGAGGCTCTAGTTACCATCCCTTCCTGGCGATCAATACTTTGGGTTCGGTTACATCCCTAGAGAATCTAATGGACAGTCAGTGTGGAACCAGTGTAACACTATCTGCTGTGGAGTGGAGGGCATTAAGGATGATGGGAAAAGAAGGGAGGAGGGAGGAGAATACAGGGACAGGATGAAACAGAGCCCTAAACTAAAAGTGCAGAATCAAGAGTCAAGAACCAAGGAGGAACTAGAGAGGTAGGATTTAAGGCCATCTTTGTCTTTCATTTCTCCATGTCTTTATAGCAGAACTTTTCCCTGTTTGTATAACAGAGATGTATTAGTAAAGAGCTTATAGAGAACATGCTGTTAAGTTAAGGAATAAACAGAGCTTAAGTAGCTGAATGTGGAGAAAGAACGAATCAGTTCAAGGTAAGAAAAGAGTCTATGTTACTTAGAACAATGCAAATGTCTTATCAGCGTTCGCAAAAATATTAACATTCCCTTAATATTTCTGTTTACTAATCAATAAGATGAATAACTGAGTAATAAGTAAATTAAAAACAAAATATAGAGCTCTTGAGTGGGAACAACAATCACATTCACATCTGTTATTTTACTTACTTTATTCAGAAATCTGTTATTTTACATTGTATGTATGTATATACACATAAGTCATAAAAACGCATATTTACCCATTTTACAGATATATACGTATAGCTATATATACACAGTATGTAATTTTTTGCATAGATATCCTCAACAATTGCTAAAACTATAGCTTGGTGACAAAGAATCTGGAATCCAAAAGTGATTCTATCCTTTGATGTTTTGATGGTGAAGCTTGTGAAGATGGTGAAACACATTAGCTTAAATCTTTCATACGTGTTCAGTTAAGATCTGTGACTGAGTAGGCCAGAGTATATCATCAAACCATTCAGTGACAGAGCCACTGGTGTTTTCTTTAATTTGTCACCTGTGTGTGTGTGTGTGTGTGTGTGTGTGTGTGTGTGTGTGTGTGTGTGTATCTACATCACTATGTAATTCCTGTGCGTGTTATTAATAGTGTTAATTCATTCTTTTTTAAAAGTATACAGTAAGAATGAAGAAACACCTTTTATAATGTGTAATATTATAATGTGTAAAAAACACAATTTCCACAGAGACAAAAGTGCTCCTGAAGCTGTAATTGTATTATACAGTAATTATTTCCGGTCCACTAATCTGATTGGACAAGCGGTGTTCCAAGGGTGATTATATTTAGTATTAGCACACTGAGACAGAGGCTCTTATCACTCTACTCATCTGTGCTCAGCACATAAAATTCCCATTTTAGCAACAGTCCCACTGAACCTGCTACTACACCATAGTTAATGACATCATCACTGGACATGGCAAACAGTGTATTTTTCATTTCGGACTTAAACTATAAAAGATTGCCAAATGAAGATAAAAAGGAAGAAGGGAATCCAATTTCACCAGATGTACCCTTAACACGAATGTACAAATCATTGTGGATTAGCCAGCCAGCTAGTTGGGTGGTTATCAGTGATTGTGCCTTCTACTGGATCTATTTCCATTTGTAGAGCAAAAATTATGAAATTATGTTGCCATACTGTGTCCAATATCAATTTCTTATTTATAAAATGGTAGCATGAAAGCAATATCACACTCACAATCAGCTGTTATTACCTACAGCTAAATCACAGCCGTACTGTAAATGCAATGCAAAATGCACTCTTGCCAGAGCAATATTACATAATTATACAACACACTTCTACTGCTATCCTCCGTAATGAAGGATGAAGTATTTTAGCTGTAGAGCAAAAAGAGCAGTGCAGATCATGGGTAATGGGATCAGTACAGATTACACTCTTACCTGGGAACACAGTAACATCACCAGTTCCACTACTGAAGTGCTGGACTTCATACACACCAGACCTGCGAAAAGGAACAAAACAGCAAAATTTAACACACACACGCATGCACACGCACACACTCTCAGACACATACACACACAAAGACACATTCTATTTAAAATCTTATTATTTTTAGAGCTATATTAGTTACTAGTTTCTATATCATGGCCATGGAAATATAAGTTATAATAATATGGATTGGCTGGCAGGTGTACATTTCATATATTGGGACACCATTGAAGCATGTGAAGTAAGACAAATAAAATAATAATGTTGCTACTTTCATAGTATTCTGTTGCTTTTTTCTAAAAAAAAAAAAGCCTAGAAAAGCTGTTGGTGGTACATGGCCATGGTATAAGCCAGATAACACTCAAAAATGTGTCCTGATATCAGAACACTTTATTATTTCTGATACTATATTGGGACACAAGGCTAGGTGTTTGTTATTTCTGATCTACAGGTAGCCTTATATTGTTCTAGAAACATATACCACAAAAACAACCATATAAGACAAACAGTTAAGACGTGGCATTCAGAACAGGATGAGAGCACATACACTGCAGCCTGAGAGGACTCTGTGAAAAATAATGTGATACATAATGTGAAAAATAGAAAAAGAGAAAAAGAGAGGAGAAAAACAAAGCAGGAAGTGGAGATGTGAGGACACAGAGGCAGATTGTGAGCAAGGTGAAGGACAGTTGGAGGACAAGAAGTGAGATCTACACATGTGGGATCTCCAACTTATTTGAGATTCCTATTATAATTTCTAGTGTTAAAAAAATACACTAGAGATTTAAATCCTATTTGGACCTAATACAACCAAGTGTATTTATTTATATAGGAAGGATAAAGCTGTTCTTTAAAGCTGCACTTAGATAGATACACATAGATACAGCAAGTAATAGGCTCATATTTGATTCCTAGTCCTCTGTTCATACTGGCCTAAACGATAATCTGGAACACAAATGTGTGACGTATCAATACTGTTAAATACATACAGCTCCCTCTTCATGAAAGCTCTATCTTGGTCTGATACAGAGCACTACCCTATATCTTCAACTCTCCTAAAATCATACCTGAGTCCATGGGGTTGTGTGTGTATGAGGCAGCAGACGTACACACACAGACAGCAGACAGTGAGGGACTCCACAGAGACGCCAGCTAGAAAGGTAAAAAAAGGAAGCACAATACAGCACCTGTACCTTCAATCAGCAACTCCTGCCCATGGCTACCGAGCAGGGTCCTGGACAGGAAAGGGGCAAAGTCCACAAAGATCTCCCTCAAGAGTGGAGCCACCTTCTCCAGAGCACGCTCTAACTTGGTGGTTATACTGTAGAGGAAACAGAGGGAGAGAAAGACAGAGAGAGATGTTATGGTGTTATAGAGTGTTCTGGTGCACAGTCAGGAAACTTGTCTTGTCTCTCTAACATCCTGCAAGCTTAGTCTAAAGATACAGACAGGTCCAAAAGTCTGAGTCCACCCCATCAACAACATATCCGTGTAAGATCTTGGAATGATAAGATTTAATTGAATATTGAACCTCTATATATTTGGTCTTAGTAAGTAAAGTAAAAACTTTAGAGGTTATCCTAAATCTTGATTACATGTAAAAAAAAAAAGGCCACAGTGTCTGATGTGAAACATATCTCAAAAACCTTCACTCAGGTGAACCCACTATAAATACTTTCTACAACATAATTATATTACTGTGGCCATCAACTACACCCTTAAATCACACACACACACACACACACACACACACACATACACATACACATACACACACACACACACACCACTCGCTCATTAGATTAATCATGTAGTCAGTTATATTTTAGCTTATACTACAGGACAGAATAAATGTTTATTTCAGAAGGTGCTCATTAATTTTCTGCATTTCTGGCTGTAATATTACAGATTAATAAGCAGACTATTGTGTGCAGTACATAGTAACAGTTTACACCTAATGCGTATGTGTACAACTGGATTTTTGTAAGGAGTCTTCAGTGTCATTTCTGACACAGAGAAATCTTCATGGTAAATGACTTGCAGTTATGTGGCAACATGACAAGCCCAAATGTAAATGTAACATGGCTGTAAAAGTGCTGTGGTATATGAGGTACAAACCACTTCAGGATGTTGTTTTTGGGAAATAATCATCTTCATGGTGTTAGCTGCATTATACTACCAAATCATTCATTACCGGCTGTTCTGCTTAATTCTTGGCATATTTGTTTATGTTTAGTTGGGTATGTAGCATTTTTTTTTTAAATAAGAGCCCAGTCTTGGTGCACAGCTTAAAAATGGTTAATTATTTGACTTTCTGTCACTGTTTAATCTGCTGTTAGACTGACTTTGTATTTCTCACTCATATAGCTGGGCTTCTATAATAACAACTTCTAACATTAGTTTTTATTGTTTTTTTGACACACATCCGAGGATCTGCAAGTATTTTGGAACATTGTGTAACAGTGTAACCCTTGGTAGCATGTGCATAATAAACATTAATAATCTGAATTTGGTGAATACGTTAAAACATACCTTAGGTATAAAGCAACTTGGTACGGTGCAGGAAAATAAGCATAAAATGGAAAATGAAGATAAAGCTTACACAGCTTTATACAGAACCTTGGGATAAACAAGAAGAACACACTGCAGGAAAAGCAGCAGTGTTGGACAGGCAGGCTAGTTCAATAGTGACCTACAGAAATTACTAAGCAGCAACTGCTTCTTGTCACTGAGTTAACAAAAGTACATATGCATGAAGAGAGGAGAATATATTTTTACAGGATATGTAGCCTGAGGACATTCATTTGCAGTTCAGTGTGCAGTGTCTTAGTTACCATCAACTCACTGCGTATAAGAAATAAAAAACGCATTTTGGAGTGGACCCTGACTTTTGAACACACCTGTATGATTTATAAACTACAGCACATACCTTCTCTTACTGTTTGGTTAGAAGGAGAGTTAGTGGGTCAGTCTAGTGTTAATGCTGCTTACAAACACTAGACTTGACTTCTGTTACCAACAGGAGGAAACGGCTTCACCAGCTAATTGATTGAAACATGTTCTCCAAGAAAGTATAATCATTTGTTTAGTTAAATGACCAGGTTATTTCTGTACAGAATATATTTCAATAACTTAAACAATATCCCCATCCCTAAAAGCTCACCTACACTAAAGCTAATGGTACAGCTACTGGACACACACAGCACTAGGTTTGGGGACTTGATGCGCTCTATGGGGTACAAAGTCAGTAGCATCAAGGGTAGTGAGCATTCTTACTGAGCACATAGGTGGCCATTTCTGTAAAGCAGGAAGATAGAGGAAGTAAAAAAAGCCATGACCCAGTCCCAGGCCCGTTGCGTGTAAATAATGAAATAAAGATATTCACTGTTTCCACATCGAGTGTGCACAACTGCTGGTTTTTTAACCTAACTCAACACACACTTAACCATTTAATGAACTGGTGAATTAGCAGTCTAAGTTGGTGTGTTCAGACAGAATTATCACCAAACTATGGTGGACTGGAGTAGTGCACACTTATACATGTGCATGTTTCCAGGGCTTAGGAGAACTGATTCAGTGTGTGTATAGCTGTGTTGGGGCTGGTCTGTAGAGTGGAACTGACTCAGATATAGAAAAGCAGAGCAGTACAGTACAGTGTGGCACTACACCAGCAGCATCCACCTTCTGACAGACAGAGGATCAGGACAGAGAAATTGTACAGAGCAAAGGGAAACTGTGTGAAGATGGGTTTCATGTTTGCAAATCTCATTTTACACATAAAATCCATATTGTGGTTATAAATATAGATGTATGATATTAATAAAATTAATATGGATATATAACATATATCAAATATTAAATCTTAATTGGATGTAGAAATGATGCTGCATATCACAGAGACCAGAAGTCACTTATTCAGGATCAAATATTGTAATATTAGTTATATGTAGTGCAGTGTAGTTAATTATCATCATTTCAATGGCCAGGTGTAAAATCTGACAAAATAATTTCTCTCACAGTAACAGTGCTAGTATATGTCTGGTACAGTGCCCTGCATAAAACACTCTGTGGTTTTTTTTTTTTTTTTTTTTGTATTTTACAGTGCTACAACAATAATTACTGATTACATTATATACACATCATTGACCCAGGGGATGAATATTCATGAACCTTGACAAAAGCCTACTTTTTTGTTGAATTATTTAATCAATTAATTCTGTGCCTTAATACAAAAATATTTTGCACCAATATTTAGTTGTAAATGTTAAAGATATTATCTTATTCCAATGGTGCATGGTGGTGCAGTGACAAATAATATGTGAGAGTGAGTGAACTCCAGGTTGCAACTCTATAAATGATGGAAAGGTTCAAGGGAAGTGAATAATTATGGAGTAAATAAAATCATGGAAGGCACTGTACATGCTTTCCAGTGGAATAGTAAATACAATGTGGTCGCTAGTACAATTGTCTGTCCACAAGCTTCAGAATCCTGAATGTTACTAACCGATAGGATCTCTGCATTTCTCTGTACACACACTTCTGTTCAGTGGTTGAGTGAAAAAAAATATTCTAATGCACAATGAAACTAATATACAGTCACTGGATTAAAAAAAAATGTTAATGGCACCAGTTATGGAAATTCGTTTTAAGCCATTAGTCCTGTAGTAAATGTCAACTGAATGGCTTTGTACTTTAAAAGCAGGAACTTATAAGCTATATTTAATGATGAAACTTACCAGACACAAGGAAATGCTTCAGGTCTGGCATGTGAGACTACCTCAATGGAAACACTATTATATGAATAATTACGATTGTTATTTTGAGGTTACATTAATAAAATAAAAATAATAGAAATATTTCTCCATTATGGGTGTTAATAAATTAATATGCAGTTGATCATTTAGTTTTGATAAATAGAAATATAAAACAGAGAAAGAGAGAGAGAGAGAGAGAGAGAGAGAGAGAACAAGAGGATGAGAAAATGAGAAAGGGGTGGAAGCTGTTAGGTTTGTTTGTTGTCGATGCTTCCTTGCCTAAGAAACTGTCCCTCATCTCTGGGGGATGTGTGGAATCCTGCCAGTGAGCTAAAGGATTTGAGCTCTGCAGGGGTCAAGCCACTTCGCAGTGGACATGGGTCCACCTCACAAAAGGCACTGCAATACAAATGGGCACAAACACACAGCAATTACAGGTACTATATTGTTAGACACTACCTATTCATAGGGGGCAATGAGCTCTGTAGGTTCTGATAAATGAAAGACTAATATAGGAGGAATTAGCCTTCGACTATATGTAGGGTTGCGTATCATTAAAGAGAAATATATGCTTACATTAATAAATAGATGACTAGTATAGCGTTATTACTACATGCTATACTATAAATATACTTTATAACCATAGCTTATTAGTTTACAGACATTCACACAACAGTGTTTCACTTATTTCATTTTCACAATTATTGTTTAACTGTAGTCAAGTCTGCCACCTAGTGGAGGACAGGGCAAACTGCTAGACTTTGCAGAAAATATCAAGACGCCCACAATGTCTGACAGCTTTCTTTCTTTCAAAAACAAAAGAGTGAGTCTTGCTTTAATCAGAATGTGTTTATATGGAGGTGCAGCTGTCGAGAGTGAATCAGAAACAGAAAAAAAACAAACATACACAAAAAAAACCCAGATCAGACAGGTGGAGTATAGGGAAGAGGTGTGGAGTGTCATGGAAGAATGTGACTCAAACAGAGAGAGAAGAGCTGAAAGAGTTAGAGCATGGAGAGAGTGCAGGTGAGTGGTGGTGTGCAGAGCTGAAGTGGTGAGACGAGAAACAGGGAGGCGTACCTCATGTTCTCCACTGTGTCCTCAGGCATGGGTGCCACAGTCTGCACAGCAGGCAGGTTTTTACTGGTGGCACCATTCACAAAACTAGAGGATGAGGCGGAGGAGGACGAGGCTGAATCTGTAGCACCTGCAGCACGTCACAGACACACCGATTCAGAGCCAAATACACATTATTAGAATAACTCTGATATATGACTAGGACCATCACAAAGCACATCATTCAAACTACACCTAAAAACTTTCACTATAAGCACATTTCCTTAGAATCTTCACAAATCACCCTTCAGCTATTCCAAAAATATATGAAATAATCCTAGTGTATTTAAGAAATGTGGTTTCATATGGTTGCTTTCTACTGCTGTCATTGTGCATTAGTGGTGTAAAAATGATATCATGTTATGTTATGCATTATTAACTAAATACTAGGCTGTATAAATCTTGAGTTCTAGCATTTACTAGCCTCATATTTATTTGTGACTGTCCTTCCTGCTGTTTCTGGTCAGTTATTGAAATCCATCTCTCTAAAGTAAGTAGGTTAAAAATATGTCATGACAAGTTAAATCAGATTTTTTGTATTCATTTTTACATGACTCTTCCTGATAAATGTGCAGCAAAAGCAACATGCAGGTGCAGGAGAGGGATCCATGCTGGATTAGAGGCAGAAAAGTCCTGGCCTGTTTTCTGTCACTGGAAGTTTATATGTACTGAGGACCTTATGCAACATAATACATAGCAAAATCTCAGTGTTAGTCGCTTAATAATTGGACCTCTTTCTGCTCCACTCTACTCAGTGTATTGATGCCTGCACTGTTACTACAACAACCAGACAGAACATGCAGGAAAAAAAAAAACTTATAGTCTGGATGAGTAAACTGGAGCAAATTTGCTCAAGGGCACAGTGCAGATATCTGCTACTAACTCACATCCTTGTTATTACATATGAAAGTAAATAATGTCATTTGCATGAAGACACCTGTAAGTCACTACATTCATAACTCCACCCCCATCAAAAAAAAACTTTTTGAAACTGCCATTAAAAATGTATAATAGTCAGGAAACTGAACCATGTACTCTAAGGAACTGTATGCTTTTAAGGTTTTTACTGCTCTAAAACAAGCCTATGGTCAGGTATGCCACATGAGGACTGTTTTAGAGTTTTGATCTTTTCTTGCTGTGTGTGTACCTGTTGTATTGATCATGCTCTTAGGTGTGGCACTGGCAGCAGCAAAGATGTTTGGTGTGCTGCCGGAGGAGGGGATGGCACTGCTGGTTGGTGTGCCCACTGTGTTCACTGCCAGACTGCCAGGTGGAGGTTTTTTCACCGGTACAACCACGCTCCTGTGAGTGCAAACATTGAACAACTAGGAATAATTGACAGTTCAGACTGACTTACAGACAGCATCTTTTTCCCTGGAATAACAGTGTTATTCTATACTCTTAGTGCTGAAACTGAACAGCAGTTCGCCTGCCAACACACACAAATGCTAGAAAACAGAATGAAGAATATGCATAACTAATACTGTTTATTATAAAGGTCAGTCCTGAACAGATGAGTAACAGTTAAATGAACTACAACGTTGTTTAAGGAGTCAGTGTAGCAGACTTATGATCCAGATGTTGAAAAAGGACTATATAATCAAATATTAACCTTTTACTATCAATTATTCATATTTAAAGAGCTCATGAAAGATGTACTGTATAATCTAGTACATGGATTATTTATTGAGTTTTCCTAATTAGAGAAAATGAAGCAGATTAATGTTCTTTCGACAAACAGCCTACAAAACAACAACAACAAAAACAACAACAAAAAACAGGTGCATTGTACATCAATATACTGTGTTTACTGTAACAGAAACAGACTGACTAACAGACTAGAAGGAATAGACTATGCAGGACAAATGCTGTTATAAATGTATTTACCGGTTAGGGCTGTTATCATAATTTACATGTAGAAATGAACTACATGAACCAATACTGGTTTAATGAGACCAGTATTGTCCAGGAAACATGTCATGATAATATGATGAACTTTTCTACTTGAAAATGTTTGAGGTTTTAATACATATACATATTGCATGTAATGCAAATTAAAGAGGCATTACTCAAGATTAGACTGAAGCTCTGGTAGGTTAATTAAGTGGAGTATGATGACCTTATAATGACCCCTGAGTTTTTCACCTGACTGCTTTTTGGCTGTATTGCTGTTAGCTAGTTAGCATTGTTAGCTGCAGTTATTTAGCAATACATACACAGTCTAATGTATATACTAGATTTGTTAGACAACAAGGAGATTTTATACAGTTTATAGCATTTAGGTTCACATTCCTGTCTAATTAAGTTCCTATTATTTATTGTTTTTGGGAAGTGCTGTGTTTTGTTTTGCTCATACATGGGTGCAGGATTCTGCAATTTCCCTTTTTGAAATGTGGAGGTAGGAGAGGACTGAGATGGGGAGGAGTGATGGGGCATTGTGGAGCATATATAAAAACACTGAGAGGAGGTGCATGTAAACCCAGACTAACAGTCTACCCTGGACCTCTGACCCTGAGTAAAATCTTTATCACATTATCTTCATATTTTTAGACCTTATACCAGGTTGTGAGGACATCCTTAGCAAACAGTGAGTCTAAGGCATTAATAATAGTGCAAGACTGATGTTACTGATACTCTTCTCACCTGTCGAAGGAATGGAACTGCATGGGTAGCATGGCAGCTGTCTCTCTCTTTAATGCCGGGTCAGGATGGTAGGGCTGTGGTTCAGGACCCGTCTCAGTGGCTTCCACTGGTGCTGCCACCAAGCTCTTGAGGATCTCCTTAACATTGATGCCCTTGTTGGACTGGCTGATGCTGGAGATAGATGCAGCTGGCTTAAGTGCGTCCGCACCAAGTGGAGACTCCAGCAGAGATTCATGGGACTTGCGCACCTCTGCTGATAGCGTGCAAAGGAGCTCACTCATGGCATCAGGACCTCCTCCCACACCGGAGGCCACAACTCCCAGGTCAGAGCCATTAAGGGTGCTGCTCACTTGCTCTTCCCCGATGCCTGAATCAGTGTGAGGCAGTGAGGACTCCAGGGGCAGATCCTCCAGTGGACGTTCAGTTCGACTGCTGTCCGAGAATGAGGAGGGGTTTTCTGCACCAATGTACACATACAGTTAAATGTATATTAATATTTTTTACAGCATAAAACAACCACAAACAAGTTCTGACTTCGTTGTATGGTGTACTGTGCTATCAGGCACCAAAATGTTAGCAGCAGACCAAACTGTAAAGGTTGTGTGACAACAGAACATCATGGGTCAGAACATCTCCAGAACAGCAGGTTGTGTGGGGTGTTTCTTGTCTGCAGCTATTAATACCTACCAAAGAAGGTGATCCAAAGAAGGACAATCGGTAAAACAACAACGGTCATGGGCACATCAGCTCTCAGAAAAGACAAATACATTATTTTCTGACATCATCCCCCTGCTTTTCAATACACTTTGTCCATCTGTCAACAAGCTTTCGCATTCCCTCATTAATGAATGTTTTAGGCTGAGCTGTGAGCAGATGTGCATTGTCATGCAACATCACAACACCCTTCAAGAGCAGTCCTTTGCATTTTGTTTAAATTTTACCGAGCAATGTTATCTGTTGAACCTTTATCACTGCATGCTGCTCTTGTTTAATTCAAATCACAAGTGGGGAAGCCATTTTTTATTGTACTGCAGTCACAAATGAACTGAAGTAATGCATAAACCTGCACAGCAGAGACCGACGAGACAGTGACCTAGTAGAGAAAGTGTTAAGTGATAAGAGAGGAAACAAGTTTTAGTATAACTGGAGTGTGGATAATTTTTAACATAGCCTCATACATAAATATGACATAATTACGAAAATGATGATAAGACTCATTAATGTCTGTGCTACAATTGCCAGTAGTAGCCTCAGCACTTGGTTTGTAATTTATCATGCAAAAAACTGGGCTTTCTCCTTTTAGGATGCTCCACTATTAATATTAGAAAGTTGTCTACTGTCACAGCAAAGACTCTTATAGGTTGGCAGTTTACTAATGTTTCTGGAACACAAACTGCTACATCAAAATGCAATGCAAAGATGGAAAATGAATATGATCATCACAAACACTTTATTATTATTTAAAACCACCCAACCTCAACATACATAAAATACAATATACACCTTATGACCAAATGTTTGCGGACACCTGAACATCACACCTATATATGCTTTTGGAACATCCCCTTCCAGAAAAAAACTTGCACTCTTTAGGGAAGGTTTCTACTGAATTTTTGAGTGTGGCTGTATGGATTTGTTACTCTTTCAGCCACAAGAGCATTAGTGACATCAGACACTGATGCTGGGTGAGGAGACCTGGGGTGCAGTCAGCTTTCCAGTTCATCCTCAGTGAGGCTGAGGTCAGGTCTCTGTACAACACACTCAGGTTCTTTAATTTAATATCTTCATGAACCTTATTTTGTGCACAGGAACATTGCCATGCTGGATTTTCAGGTTTGATACTACACCATACACCTGTGTGGCAACAGTTTATGAAAAAATGACAGATGGGTGTAATGGTGAGATATCCACAAACTTTTAACCATATAGTGTATATAAGGTTATATATTAAATAGATATTTCCTCTAACTCGTATTAATTAATAGTTAAATTCAATTACAATTCTGCCAGCCTCAGAGATGAGAACCTCATGCAATTTTAATAATCTGTATATAAATCAAGTTTAGTCTGAATATAGCATTCTTTGTGTGTATATTACTTTCCCCATTGTCATTCAATTATAAATTAAATCTTGCTATTGACACCTTGTTTAAACACAAGTCCAACTCTGAATATATAAGTGCATTATGTGAGTTTAAAATGTTTTTAAATTAAGAATAACTCAGCATCTGGTTGGAATTGTGAAACTGAATGTATCGGGACACTGACAAGTCTGTGTGTAAACAGCTATTAAGGCTTATGCGCTATAACACACTCGGTGCAAATAGCATTTACAAGCCACCAGGACGGCAGTTGTTCTTCAGTGATGAATGATTATTTGGAATTGTGTTTTCCTCATGCATCTAGCCTGCAGGCTGATGACTTTATTCTCAGTGAGTAAGAAAAAGGAAAAAGAGAGAGAAAGAGAGAGAAGGAGGGGAAAAAATAAATCAAGTCATCACCCTGAATATTGTAGCTACCCGACAGTAGAAAGGGATAATGCACTTATCCATCAACAGTGAAAAGGTTTTAAACACACACGTCTACAGAAAAGGTTACATATGCACAACTAATCAACAGTTGAGACCTCATTCAGATAAATGCTTTCCCTTTCTGGTCTCAAAGACAGTGCAGTGATCAAAGGTATGTAGGAATCAGACGGAAGAAAAAGTGTTAAGCCTAACCAGTGCTGGTGGGTGAATTGATTTCTTGCCGTATGCTTCTTCCTGATAGGCTGCTGGACCTGCCAATCTCCCGCTGTGGCTCCAGGATGTCCCGGTATTTGGACACCATCAGGACAGAAATGAAGTAAACTACAGCCAGAGCCAGGAACTGAGCCTGCTTACTGTCATCCTACACACACACACACACACACACACACAGTAATACATTAATATTAATAATATTATATTAACACATA
>JAOVVF010000008.1:9528635-9540903 GCA_028565595.1 Duopalatinus emarginatus | reverse complement strand
TATATAAAGATAAAGATAAAGTCAGTGATTTCAACAAACATATTAACAAATATATCTCCATTTACTGCTTGGATGCTCGTGCAACACAATATTTCTTTCCTGAGGTGAAAGAGTCATTTCTCCAAGCTGGCATTTATAGACAGTCACAATATATTAAGCGTTCTGACTCAAAAACACACAGCTTTAGTGACACATACACTAAAGATCAAATCTATACAAAAAACAGATACAGGTATTAAACCCCATCACACTCACTCACTAACTGTCCATCAATCAAACACACACACACACACAACATATCTCACCACATCTCTGAAGACGACGGCTCTCAGACGGTTGATGTCAACGTCCTGCAGCAATCTGTCAGGGTCCTTGATAGGTGAGAGGTTACGAGGGACATTCGCTATGGCACTCTGTAGGAAAGAGACAACACAGCAGAGCACACACTTTACACACTCAGTATCAGATTAGGTTTAATAAATCAGCTTAATGTGAACGCACATTTTTCTGCATCAAATGATCAATTCTCAAAAAAAAAAAAAAAGCTGTTGTTAGTGGCCAAAAAGAGACATATAGATTCTTGCCTGTGTGTGTGTGTGTGTGTGTGTGTTGATGTGTGCCACTGTGTGTCACCTTGCTGGTGGCTGCTGTACTCTGAAGGTTGTCTTGTGTCTTGCTCATAGGAAGTGACGACTTGTTGCCTCGTTCTCTCTGCCTCTGCCGACACTCCAGACAGTTTCTCACAGCAACACAGCACACTGGAAAGAGAAGATAGGGGGAGGGAGAGAGGGAGAGAGAGAGAGAGAGAGAGAGAGAGAGAGAGAGACAGTTATGAGGAATAAGCTGTAGCTAACCATTAGTCTCTTTCAGTCAAAGTGCAGAATAAAAAAGAACAACACACCCTACAGTACTTAAACATCTCTTATTATTGGTTCTTAGAAACTATGGTCCATATAAAAATATAAAATATGTGGTATCATTAGATGCTTATAATAGGAAATGCTGATTCTCTTGTTCAGCAATTTACAGTGGTGTTCAGGACCATTTCTGGTAGGTACTAACAAATGCATATCAGGAACAGCCCATAAGACCTGCTGTTTTGGAGATGTTTTGACCAAGTCATTTAGGGATGACTATTTGGCTCCAGGCCAAGTCGTTCAGTTTCTAACTTTGAGAATTGTTGACTGTTCACTTGCTGCCTTATGTATACCAAAATCATGTAGTTTAAATGTTCAGTAATGAATGTAATTCACTTCATTTGACACAGTTTATGTTTTATACTTTATGTTTTTTTTAAATATGCAGTGTAAAAACACTTTAGCAGTCACACTCTCAGACACACACACACACCTAGACGCAGGCATTGTCGCATCAGGCCTCCTGAGGACATGTTCTTCTCAGCCTCAATCTCACTGAAGTTGAGGGAGCTGGCAAACACCAGCACATCCACCATGGCCATCAACCTACTGAGGAATGTCACAGCTGTCTCAGATGACATGCCCTGAGTAGCCTCCACGTTCTCCAGCTCTGTCTGTCTCACACACACACACACACACACACACACACACACACAGGTAAGTAATTCAGAATATCACAACAAAAAATGATCAATACATATACATGCAACTGGGATGAACATGCATGACAAGAAGCAGCCAGGCTATGTTCAGTAACACACACACACACACACACACACACACACACACAGGGGTGCCAGTTATAGGTGGGCAGTGGGTGAAAATCAAGATCCAGTGTTTACAGTGTGAGAAGTGCACAGTGAGCAGACGTGGGTATTTTAAGGTTATTCTACATTTTTTTGTTTATTAACTAATAAAGTTAATTAAGCGTTTAGTATCTATTTGTACCTTTAAAACAAGATCCATCCATGTGGGCAGGTCCATATTTAGCCACATTAGCTAATCTAGCCAGCTAACTAAACTCAGCTAATGACAGTCCTGACAGAAACACACTAATTATAAGATGAGGAGAAAAATGCTTCCACTATGTTGTAATGACTAACTGGAAAAGCAGGTGTTTCTACAAGCCCCAAGTTTGGGTCAATAAACAAAATGGAGGTCACCATCACGCTGCATCCACAGAGAATGAATAAATTATACACGTAGACATGTAGCCTCAGTGACAGATGAACAACTGTGGGCTTAATGCGTTTTTTATTACATTACTACAGTACAAAAAGAAAAGGGAGGAAGCCTTTTTGTTTCCTACCAGAAGTATATCACATTGCACTCACTACACACAACTGAAAAATTAGAAACTGCTGAGAAGGCAATACAAATACTTAGTGTTGCTAAGAAAAGCTATTTGACTCTCGTAGCAAACAGAGTATAGTTAATGGTAAGCTAAATATGTAACTAAAACAAACAAGCAATAGCGCACTAGCTAACACTGTAAGCCAGTATTTGAGGTTACTGGGAAGTTAGTTAACATAAGGCTAACTATGATACTGGGTATAACAATGGCCAAGGACTCCAGCAAGCTAGCTAACATTAGGCTAATGTAATTAATAGCCACATTCACTGGTACCCTCATAACTAATAGGACAAGTGTATCCACATTCCTGTGGTCCTAACCATAAGCCCTTACTGTAACCCTAATCCTAAGATCATAGAAGAGCACATATGTAGAACTGGAAAACGTATGACTGTAGAAACATGGGAATGACCCTACAGCAGGTCAGTGGTTTGCTAGGTAATATTAGCCCTCACAATCCCAGATGCAAAGTGTTTATATTTTCACTTGTGGGTAGTTACTCTCACCCCTAATATGACAAGCATTAATATATTAGGTTGATGTTGAACATAACGAAATGAAACATTTATTTTTATTTAACTGATGACTACTTTAAGAACAGTGCTGAATATACAGTAGTGCACTGTGGGTGTTTTGGGTTCACCCACCTCTCCCCCTAAGGAGGAGCTCCCTGGCAGGGGCTTCTCTTCACTGCCCTTAGTCTGAGAGCAGGGCTTGTGCTTCTTCTTTATCAACCACCATTCACACACACACACACACACACACACACACACACACACACACACACGACTTAGTAGACATGCACACACTGCATGAGCACTTGGAGCTGCACTTTTACATACATATATAATAGTCTGATTATGTGTATATGAAATGAGGAGCTGAATATTATGGAAATGGAAAAAGGCAAAAGTAGGTGATACTTTATATTATATATAATAATTAACATACTGCATGTATGATCCTATAAATCAAACATTTATGTAATGTGTCACCAAACTGACTTTGAACAAGTTTTTTACACATATTTCAGCCATTAGTACAGGAAATGAACTATAGAAAGTAATAAAGTGAAAGGAGGGCAATAACAATAATCAAGTTATATATAAAACAAAGAAACACAAGTTAATAAAGCAGAAAAGTGTAACTGGGAACTTACAGGGTTTGCACTAACCTTAGAACTCTGCACATGCAAAAGACAGAAAGAGAAAAAAAGACAAGAGAGAAAACTGATAAGATACAAAAACATAAAGAAACTGAAATGTAAAAAAACGGTTGGGAAACAAATCAGTTAGAAAGCGGGGAGTTTACTGTCCATACACCACTTCACATCTCAGTCATAATCTGACATTTTTACTGCTAAAAATATGATGCACTAAAAATGATATAGAAATACAAGACTGTGGACAGAAGCTGTCACCTGTCAAGGCAAAAAAATAATTACACACATAGAGAATGAGAAACAGCATAAGTAAATAATAAAATGCATTCATCATGTTCATCAAGAAAACAGCTAAACTAAATAAAAAAATCCATGAATCAGAGAATCACACACACACATATATATTACAGACTATCCGTCTACAAGTAGTTCAGTATTACAATTCTCATAATTGAGCTGTCTTGAGGAGAGCAGAGCCTGTGGGTGGCGCTGTGGCAGCACTTACGGAAGGTGAAGTGGCAGCGGAGAGCAGTGGCAGGATCCCTCCACAGGCGATGATGATGTTATCAACCATTTGAGAAATGAGGTGGATGGTGTTATGTACAAATATAATATTCTCATTACTGTTCACGAAGTCCATGACTGATTTAGTGGAATGGCTGCAGAAAATACACAACAAAGAAAGAAAGAGAAAACAAGTAAGACCATAGACCGCCATATATCCACAAAATACAAACACTGCCAGGACACCCAAAATGAGATAAAGAGATCTGCGAATTATATTTGTAATATAGAAATTAATCTTTTTTTTTTCTTTTACTGAAATACTAATGCAGGAGGTATAGAATAGGCATGTAGTACAGGAATAGATTTTTTTTACATACAAATATATACATATACAACAGAGAAATTATTCACCAGTATTCACCACTAATGATTGAGTTTTTACTTTTATTTCGCTGTAATGCAACATCAAATTTAAGCATAACAGAATAGGATTGTCATTTTTCTCCTTTCTCCTAAATTGCCTCTTATATCTAAAGACTGATTAACTAATAAGTATTCACCCTTCTGTGATATCTGACCTTTTGCAGAAATGACATAGTTGAGTTGCTGGTAGTGTTTCTATGAGCTTTTTGCATTTTCTCCCGCTCCTCAATGCAACTTCAATACTTCCAGATTATATGGTGAAAGTTTGTGGACAGCAATGCTCAGGTCATGCCACAGATGGCCTTACAGTATCAGGCTACCACCACCACCGTATCCGATCACTGAGTGGTTTTCCTTGAGTGTCAGGCTGTATTTGGTTTGCCCCAAATGAACTGCTGAAAACATTTGTCCTTAACCAAATGACTCAACTCTAGTCTCATCAGAACACTTGATTCCTCAAAAGCTCTCAGATTTTCTTTGGCTTCCCTCTGGTCACTCTGCCAAAGAGGCCAGATCCATAAAGAGCTGACACTGTTGAGGTTTCTGTTTCTATTCTATCTAGTAGTCTCCTTAAAACTTTTAGTGCTTAATCTAAACATTTGGACACTGTTCTAGAAATTGTCCTTCATGCCTGAGCATTTTGACGTGATCCTACTAGTTTCTGGATTCTGCCGTATTTTTCCGCTTCAAATAATGGATTTCACAGCGCTTATTATATCACAAGTAATGAAAATAGTTAAAATGTTGCTCTCCCCCACATCCATTATACCTGATGTAAAGGTTATGCCATTAATATTTTTGCCCCAAAATGTCATTTTTACTTACGCTTTGAATTATATTCTTATTTCATATATAAAAACTCATAAGAGATGCAGACATTTGCCCTTGACCGTGTGTACAGCACTATGACAAATGACTGTGGACTCCTGAAATTATAATTAATCTGCAAAATGATAGATGTATTGCCTGTAAAGATGGATGAGTGACAGCTCTTACCTCCTCCACACGTGGACGTCTGTCTCGAGGGCAAACAGCAGGTCAGTGAGTAAGCGCTGGTGCATGGGGGACCACTTAAACTCTGGAATACGGAACATGGTGGTGCGCGGTCCGGGGCTGAACTGCCGCCGCTGCTCCTCGGTCATGGGCATCCCTCTAAAACCAAGATCCACCCGCAGATCCCGTTCCATTTGACTGCCTGACCGGCCGTGCAGAGCCTGCAGGGAAAACAGTCCACCATTCACTCAAACGTCTGCATTTGGTTTGTAGGTTTTAAGAAACTGGTCTAAGAAACACATAAGCTACACATAAGTGCAGTGAAAAGAGCAGAGAAGAGGATGAGAAGATGTGTTTCAGTCCCGTAAAGAGAACAGAAATGCACCTGTTCAGAAATTCCAACCCTTTTCCTGACATGTAATTCACTAATCAAGTGAATAATCTTACATGTAGTCAACACATCATTATTTTCATGCGCGCACACACATACACACACACACACATATATATATACATATAAAATGCTAATTATATTCATGTATTAATTTAATTAAGGCATTTATTATAATATTCTTTACATTAAATCAGATTTTCCTTGTTTCAAGGCTCTAATATGACTTTTTCAGTAGGCCGTTACAGGAATCTCATTTTGTATGCCAGACATGTTGGTACCTGTGTTGTTGCTGTTGTTTGGATCTTCTTCATCTCCTTGTCCTTGCTGTCATCTGACCTCTCTGTGTCCGACACAGTGCTGATGGCATCGCCGCTCTTTACTGTCCCTGCATCTCCGATGCCACTCTCACTGCCCTCTGCTAGTGTGCTGATATCAGCCAGCGAGCTCTGCAGCTTAAAGCTGTCATCATCGGGCACCAGATCAGAACCACAGGAGGTCATGTGGGCCAGCAGGCTGAGGTCGTCGCTGGCGCTCGACACTGGGACAGAGGTAGGTACAGTGTGTGCAGCAGACATCTGCTCCGGGCCAGACAGCGGAAGCGGCTCAGGCGTAGCCAGAGAGGGGAGCAACTTCTCTTCACTTTTGGGGAAGAGGAAGCCATTATTACTGGGTGCAATGTCCTTTTCATCATCCAGTGTGATCAGGGGCCCTAGGTTAGCGTTGTCTTCTCTTGTACCTGCCCCTATGACAGGTTCATCGTCTTCCTTGGGGGTTAATCCTCCATTGAGCTTGTGCACACAGTATGCAGCATCCAGCAGTGAGTCCACTTCTACCAGTGGGCCGTTTTCCATTCCTCCTCCTCCTCCTCCCAGAGCCTCTGGAGACAGGTCCAGATCATCGAGTTTCACCTCAGTGGCCTCCACCTTCTCAGCCTTGATGTCCACCAGAAGCTCATGGACATGGACCTGCTCTTTTGTGTCAGTGAGCAGGTTCTGTGAGTCGCTGCTTTCGGTGTACTCAGCCTCACTCTCAGGTGTGTGTGTCTGAGACGTGTCGTCTGTCTCACGTGCCTCCAAGGTGCCATTGACGGAGGCCGGCTGTGCTGACAGACCAGAGATAGTGCTTACTGAGCCCTTCTTACCTTTCTTCATGTTCTCTTCCTCCTGACGCTGATATTCCTCATACATCTTAGCCAGATACTCCTTATGCGCTTCATATGTCACCTGATGAAAAATTGAACAAGCTTAGCCTCTAAGATTTACTGTGTTTCTGACCAAGTGCCCAGGCACATTTCTTTAATATGGTATGCTATATATTTGAGGCAGGTCTCTGGGCTTCTAACAAGTAGACTAGTTATTCTGCATTATTTAAAAATAGTTATCATTCAATCATTTACTGTTTATAACAGGAAACCAACAAGACATCAATATATTTAACCGAAATACACATTTTACCATAATATAGACCATAAAAAAGTTGCCGTTTGGACCCTCTGGACGCAGTGTTCTGATTTGTGGTTGCTCTAATTGGACAGGTGGACACTCAGTGATGTCACATGGCAATAAAATGAAGTCAGCTGCATGTACTGAATAAGCAGTATTGTAATATCGAGAAGGTTTTAGAATGAGCAGGTTACAATATCAATGATGACATGGCCATATTCCAGGACAACAACGTCAATATTTATGAGGTTTAAATTGTGAACAAGTGATTCAGTGAGCATGGGGAATCATTTTCAGTCCTGACCTTAAATTTAAACCACTGAAAGCCTTTGGGAGGTTCTGCAAAAGGCTTTACTGAGTGGTTTGACTCACCCATCACCAAAAAGATCTCAACCTTATTATTACTGCAACTCTGGATGGAAACAAATTTTGTGATGTTGCATAAGGTTGTCAAAACAATGCCATAGTGAATGCAGACTGTAACTGAAGTTCTAATCTCTAATATGTGATCATCTTAATCTATACTTCACATGTAGATTTGAGTCATGTCCGAGTTGCATAAATTCCACAAGATGTTTGGGAAAGTGTTAACATCACTCCAGTGTTCCACTATGATATACCATCATGCATGTGCTAACCTAAGAGCTTTTTGTATTTTATATATTTAAAATTGATGAAATTCACAGCCCAGGTTTTAACATAATTGTGTAAAGAGTAAATGGATTTTTGTTCTTTTCCCAAGTACAGCTGAGAAAGTTTGTTGGGATTGCTAATGTAACATTGCAAAAAGACACAACAGATGCAGCCACCAGAGAAACACTGCAATTTTCCTACCTTTTTGTTATTTTTAATACAGTCTGCAACTGTAATCACATTAGTGAGGCTGTTTGAGAAATCTATTGCAGTAAGAGCTTCTGACTGCTGAAGAGATTTACGGAGACTTATAGACTATACTATATGGCACTATGGAAAGGACAGAAGCTTATAAACGATAAAAAAAGTTCTCAGAACTACTGATAAATACAAGAAAGCACACTCTGGCCCAGAATGAGAAGATTTCCAAGCCAGCAGATATACAGAGACACATTAGGAGCTGCTAAAATTGTGCCAACCTTGGAGTGGGCTATGCTGAGAGTGTCCACCCACACACGCCAGCCTCCCCATTCGTATTTGATGGCATGATACAGGAGGATGCGGAAAATGTTGTATACCATCTCAGTGATCTTCTGTTCCTCAGGGTTCTTGGGGTTAATGTAACCCAGGGAGAACATCCAGTCCTGCCACACTGAACACTGCAGCAAACACCTACATTATACACACACACACACACACACACACACACACACACACACACACACACTTTGTCTTTATCTACAGTTCAAGTCTTATTAAGTATTAGGGAAACAGAAGTGATTCAGCAGTAAGCCAAACATCTCCACACTTTCATTATCAAATGTTTGATTAGAACGAAACATCTGTTTTGCCAGAGTTTTACTGCTCATGCTTATTTGTCCTGCCAGTTCTGACACTGCACATTCCTGCTCCATCTGCTCCCTGCAGAACGCTGCAGCCCGAGGAAAATACGACGCTGGTGAAAAGATGCATTTAAGTTCTTCGACTAACAAGATTACAGTTAACAAGGAGTCGATATGCGACGTCTTACTTTGACAGGAATTGTTCTAATTAAAAAAAAAGTTATCATGCTAACACATCTTTCTTACTGAGACAGTGTAGCTCTCTCTTGTGTGTGTGTGTGTGTGTGTGTGTAAGGACGTACCGTCTGTTCTCTCTGCTGTTACTAAAGAGCTTGATCATATCAGACAGGAAGAGGCGGCGCACCTCCATCAGCTCAGTGCTGGGTGTCGAGTTCTTCAACAGAGTCGCCACCACCTTTAGAATCACTGAGAGAACAGGGAAGATGTCAAATACAGGAATTTTGGTATCATCTTGAAAAACTGTAAAAGTGGATTTACAAGCATTTCCTTGTTCATTTTAGTAGTCATAGAGCTAACTTCAGAAATACTAATTTATTTTCACCATCATGAATGCAGATGACATTCAGAGAGGAAAAGTGTATGGTGTTAGCACAGAAACAAGGGCAGGGTTTTTCTAATGCCTTTCTAAAGATAATGCAGTGTAATTCTGTTATCACCCTGAGGCTGATTTACAGTACACCTTGTTGTGTTTTATTCTTTCATAGCAACTTTCCAGCTGTTATTAACTATTATATTACTATAATATAAATATTTTTTTCAAATTAATTAAAGAACAATAAAACATCAGCATTAATAACATTAATATAAACCTGTGATTTGAAGTGAATTACTGTTGGAGCTGTAATTTGCAGAAATTAAACAACTAAACAAACTAATCAAATTTGGACCAATTAGAACAAAGAACTGTGCTATTGTTTATGACATCAAGATACATTTAATGACATGCATTAAATATTTTGTATTATTATTATTATTATTATTATTATTATTATTATAATTACTATTATAAAGCTTGGTAGGAGGCATGTCACTATGCTGTCTGCTCCATAAACAAAGATTTTTTTTTATCTTATCTTGCTGTTGGGTGACAGAATTGGACAAATATTAGTATAAACATGTATAAACACTGTATCAAACTGACACTTAACCAGCTGCACATGTTTAGAGGCAAAGCTAAGTACCTAAGTATTATATCTGAAAAACTGGCTTGCTAATTGAAAATGGAACGTGTATAGCATGCTAGTTAGCCAATAAGTCTATTTTTATTATTGCTTTAACAAACCTTCTACAAAATATTCTACACCAGGAACCTAGATACATTACTACATAATCAGGTCATGTTCTTACTTAGGTGAGACATAACAGACATTATTATTATTATTATTATTCAAATAAATATGGGGTATAAAACAATATAGGGTGCCTAAGACTTTTGCACAGTACTGTATATACGGCTATCATAGCAGGCTGATACACTGACAGGATGGCAGCTATACTAAAGAGTTTTACACTTACATAATTCGACAGGATTAGTGTAGCTGAATAGTTTAACCTGTCTTTTAAGAATAAGTATACAACATTTTAGCTGATTCCTAAAAAAATGAACGATAGATTATTGGTTCAGATAGCATCTGGGTCCTAGGCTGCTCAGGTCTTTCTGCAAACAGGTTGCATGTATATCTCTTTTTAATAAAAATACTAAATGGGTCTGTTGGGTGGGGGTGGGAGTAGTAGTAGCAGTAGTATTAGTAGAAGACAAACGCCACTATAAGGAAAAAGAACAAAATAAATTGAATAGTGTGTGCACTGGGCTTCTTTGTGTCTGTTCTTAGCCATTACACTTACTAGGGTTCTGGATCTTGACCGTGGAGTCAGGCTCTGGGTGAGGTTTATGAACCACCTGAGTACACACCTGCTCAGTCAGAATCTAAAGGAACAGCAAAATTTTAATGATTCACAGTGACTGAATACACACATTATATAACACTCAGTAATAACACAGTCTATTCTGTTCACCTAAACCTGTACTGAGCAGTTTATTTATCAGCTGCATCGACTACATCTATAACTTTGTACTGTTTGATTACTGCCTGATTAGCTAGTATCAGCCCTACATGCTTTTTAGGATATGAAATGGGCCACCACTCAGTATATACTGAACAGGATGTGGTCTTTGAATCAGAAAGGCGCAGGAATGAAGGACAGCTAGGTGTAAAATCACGTGGTTAGTAAGTTTAAAAGTCCCAGCAGTGCTGCAGGAGCTGATACACTCACACCACTGCCTCCAGTCTAAACCAGCACGCTGGCCTACCTCATAAAGTGTGTTGTAGGTTGTTACTGTCACAGTGTTGGTGTGCATCATTAATCTCTCTCCCAGCAGTGTGAAGAGGCTGTGTGTATGCATGATCTCCACCTTCCTTCTGCAAGCGCACACACACGCGCACACACACACGCACACGCACACACACACACACACGCACGCGCACACACACACACACACACACACACACACACACACACACACACACACACACACACACAATAAATGAATTGTTTCAGTGCATTGAACTAAAGACACCACACTTATATATGTATTAAATATTGCACAATATAAAGTTTCAGCATATGGCTCAGTAGTCTCATAACAGAACAGGTATTTTTTAAGGACTTGTAAGGACATTTAAAGTCAATTAATTAGTGCTACAACTTTTATTGCTGCTTGACAAAAGTAAAATTCTCACTGTTCTCATGAGAGAAATAACTGATGCAATAACATTTCCCTCTTCTGAAAGACATGGTGCCAGTTAACACTGTTACCAGAAAAGATTTGAACACTTGTTAAGTGGTATGTTATGATAAATGCTTTATTTATTTATTTATTTTTAAAGTTAAACAAAAGTGCTGTGTGAATATTTTGAGTTATTACAAGCTGATGCTGTTATTTATATATTATAAGCTTATTACAGGTTATTTGTTCTATAGCAAATTAGATATATTTAAAGTTGTAGTTTATTTATAGTTTTGTATCATATGTACAGTTTTGTTTTTAATAATGTTTACTACTTTTAAAGATGTTTTAATTATGAAATAAAATGTTACATGACCCATTGTGTCACTGTTAATTCTCTAATGTAATACTGAAGCTTCCTTGGTTTAATGCTCTATTTTAACAAAGATGTAGCTTCTACATCCACAGATGAGCTTTTCATTTAGATAAAAACATGAATTAGTAATATCATGACATGTTGGATCATTGATTTCTGGTGATTTCTTGTGAAATCAGGCAAAAAAAATTCTGCATTACTGCAGAAAAAAATGCAACATCAGTTTTTCCCCTCCTGTGCAGCCCTAACTCACATTGTATACTACAAACACACCAGTGGTGGACAAAGTACCCAAATCACGTAGTTGAGTAAAAGTACAGATACCCAAGGTTAAATATTACTCCAGTAAAAGTAAAGTCCTCTGTTTAGATTTTCACTTGAGTAAAAGTACAAAAGTATTTACCTTCAAATGTACTTAAGTATTAAAAGTAAAAGTATTCTGATTTACTATGGCTCTAATGTCCTATTATCATTTT
>JAOVVF010000008.1:9511931-9523272 GCA_028565595.1 Duopalatinus emarginatus | reverse complement strand
CAGAGAGATGATCTCCTTTTGTGTTGGCCGAGGACCATCTGTAACACACACACACACACACACACACACACACACACCTCTCTAACATCAGTGAGGCCAAGTGCTTTGACTGTACTTTTTAAGATGTAGAAAATGGAAAAATGTGGAAATACTCCACAAGAACTTTGTTTAAGTGTCTATGTGATTGTTTTCAACCCACAGTGGATTTCTGGTCTTAAACTAAGCTTACGATAGATGAGTACACATGCCTGAGTCTCAGCACATTAATAAATTGACTAAATATGTAGCCTCTGAAGTGTTGCATTGATTTTCCTCGCACACCCGCAGAGTCTGAGATCTTGGTGCTGCCTGCGTCTGGCTGGCTCTGAAAAATCAAATGTTCCCCTTTGGATTCTTTAATAAAAGTGTGTAGAGAAGCTTAGCAAATAATACCAGCAATATCAGTGCACAAAACACATCACAGTAAATATGCAGATAAGAAAAGGATACCACTTGTAACAGAAGTACAGGGATAGGATTATCACTCTGAATGTTTATGGTGATGCGGCACAGAAATACAGAAGTGATCTTACTGTATTTCTATTACTGGCAGATCATTAAATGCAGCAGGGCAAATAAAGGATTAGAGAAGGCAGATATATAAGGTATAGATTTTGGTCTCATCATAGCACAGAGACAGCGCTTGTTAAAGTGGTGAACGACCTGCCACTGGCCTCTAATCAGGGCTGTCTCTTTTGACACCATTTTGACACAGCCATTGTAACAGCCATTTCCTTTATATTTGCTACCTCTTTACCTTTCTAGGAATAATGTTTATATAAATATATATCCATTTCTGTAAAGCTATAGAGCTATAGGCTGGAGTTCAGCTGTAATACATGCAGCATGTTTCTCCTGAGATATGTGAAGGCAGGAATTAAGGGGGAAAAGCAGTGACTATCAGAGATGATAAAAACTCCAAACAGCTGTGTGTGTGTGTGTGTGTGTGTGTGTGTGTGTGTTCACTGTTGACCTGATGCAAGTGTGTATGTGTGTGTGTAGTGAAAGGTAATTAATGTTCCAGCTCAGCAATGATTGTCTTTATCACTGACCATGTGACATTTCTGGCCAGTACAGCAGTGTGTGTGTGTGTGTGTGTGTGTGTGTGTGTGTGTGTGTGGTCTTCCGCACAACCTCCTTCTAGCCACTACATGCAGAGCTAGTGGGTGTATGTGGGCCGAAGTGTGAATCATCTCTATTTGGGCTCCGGCTCTGCTTCTCTACCAGAACAGACTTTAAAGGAGCAGTTTGTAATTTTAGATCCTTTTTGTTGAAATTGTGTAATGATAAGGAATAAAGCAGAGCTAGGCTGAGGGTGGGACCAGTTTCTGGGCTGGGAAAATATCAACCGAAGCCTGAAACAAAGAAACAAGTGATGCTCATTCATTGTGTAGTAACATTAGAAATCCCTGAATGTACTGTATGGAATTTATGGTGCAATGTCAACTGAAGGCCACTTCACACTGTAGAGCAGATGAACAGTGCACACACACATGCACACTCACATTCACATGATAACACAGGGAAAGCACAATAATTCAGTGGTATCTAAAAAACATGTGATTGGACACTTTCACAGTTTACAGACAGTGTTGGTGGTGATGAGTTATTTTGTAACTGTTACAGTAATCTGATGACTTTATTCAGTACTGAAGCAATGTAAAGGATTACAGATTAATATTGTGTCTCATTACAGTTACTAACTTTATAAAAACATGTTACTGTGTCACACACAGATTTCCTTACCTGGGTTGCCAGGTTTGCCATTTATAAACAACTCTGAGATAATTTTTTTGTCACTTAAATATAAACATTAAAATCCACGGGTTGTGTTAAAAATAATAGTTTATTATACGCTTTTTGTAAATTCTCTTTAAAATACTGGTAGTCAAATATAATTATTTATTTGGACTTATTATTTATTTGATTTATTTGGTTCCCTAATTTGGTATCTATCTGAAATACCTGTCTAATAAAACTAAAATACAAGTTACAATCCCTGTAACACACAAAATAAATCAGAGTTGCACCACTGATGCTTCAGAAGAGTTTTCAGATAGTTATCAAATGTCATAGATTTAGTGGTCAAATAAGGAAAAAGTGTTAAAAACGACTAAACAAAAAAGGTTTTCTTTTCACCTCTGACAAGGATAGTATTATTTTTTTAAATAATAAATGCTGGAATAAATAAAAATAAATTAAAAAAATACATGCAGGAAGTATTTTCTAATCATATCCTTTTTGGACTATTAACAATTGTTGTTTATAAAATATCCATTAAAACTGTAATAATTTGGAAAAATGTATAGTTCATAATGTTAGTTTATAATATAGTAATAGTTTATTATCATAAATTATAATAGTATATAATATATACTATAATAATAGTAATCATTATAAACTAGTTTTACCTAGCCATGTGTGGTACCTTAATTAAACGTTATTCTTGGTGTGTGTGTGTGTGTGTGTGTGCGCGTGTGTGCGCGCGTGTGCGCGCGTGTGCGCGCGTGTGCGTGCGTGTGCGTGCGTGCGTGTGCGTGTGTGTGCGTGTCTGTCTTCAGCATATGTAGAGAATCATTTGGAAAGGTACTAAAAGCTGGCTGCATCTGCAAACAGAATACTTTTACTTTTTAACTCAAAGTACATTTAGGGGCAGGTACTTTATACTTTTACTTGAGTAAAAAATTGTATCATACTTTAACTTTTACTTCTGTACTTCTCAAACACACACACACACACACACACACACACACACACACACTCAAGAACATACACCCTCATGCAAATACACTCATAATTCTACACACTCACAAACACAAAGCACACCCGCACACACCCAGACACACACACACACACACACACACACAGGCCCACATTTACTTGAATGTCACATTAGCATGCACATTCCTGCAAATTCATCAGTAAATACTTGATTTAGATTTTTTTGCCCTCTTGGGAGAGAAGCTGTAGCACACGGGCAACTAATGATCAACGATCATGAGTGAGTGATCTTCAGTGGAACAGGAATCAGAAACACTCTGCAGGTATTACAGGCGCTCTGTTCACTTCCTCATGCTACTGCACAATTCTGAGCTTCACAACACTTGCATGGTCATGTGATCAGAAATAAAGTGTTTTTCAGGGAGTACACCATTATCCTGAGTGAGTGCAGTGTTTGACTATAAAGTCAGGTAGACATGAAGCTGTGATGAGTGAGAGGATAGAGAGATGTGTAGTAAGAGACAGTCAGGAGTCTGACAAACAGGTGAAGTGATGGAATAATCCTGCACAAGAAACGGAACCACAGAGAATCAATACTGAACCCAGTGAAACAGAAGATTTCTAAGGTAAATAAAAACATATGTTAGAAAGACAAATAAACAAACTAAAGTAAAGTTGTGGGTGTGTTTGCGTCTGCGTGTTTATATGTGTCAATTTATGTTTGTGTGTAACTGCATGTGTGTGTATGTGTGTGTTTACATGTGTGGATATGTGATTGGTTGTGTGTTTACGTGTATGCTGACATGGTTATGTGCATGGGTATGTGGTTTTAGTGTATTGGTGTGTCTTTACTGATGTGTGTGTGTGCTTACCTGTGGATGTGTGTTTACCTGTGTGGGCATGTGGGTGTGTGTTTAAATGAGTGGCTGTGTTCACGCTCAAGTGTGTGTGAGTTTACACACATGTGGGTGTGTGTTTGCCAGAGGCATGACCTCACAGGTGTGTGTGTGTGTGTGTGTGTTTGCATGCTTACCGAGGCCTTTAGGTGTGATTCCGCTGCTCTCCAGCGGGTTGGTGGCCCAGTAGTAGTATTTGAGTGTGTGCATGAGCTGCAGCACGGTGCCCACTCGCCGTATTGTGGAGTAGATTGTAGCTGTGCCAATAAACTCAGCTGACAGGTACGTGTACAGAGAGAGCTGAACCTGAGGAAGAGGCACGAGCAAGACAGATAACACACACAACAAATACATTCAGACACACAGGCACATAAATAAAACTACAATACAGAACAATCCTGTACACAATGCTCTATCTATCTATCCAACTCTGATAACTGATCCAGTCATTACAGCCATTCACAAGTTACGTACAAGACAAAAAAGCTTTTGAGTTGATTAATTATGTAATTTATTGCAAAGAGTCTAGGTTGGAACAATTACAATATTTTAAACAATGACTTAATAAATGTAATAAACAAATACACTGTCCCACCTGAAAGTATTAGAACTACAAGTCCAATTCTGTTGTCTTTTTATACATTTAGGTTTGAGATCACAAGATGAATGAGAATAAACCACATCAAGGCTTTTATTGCTCACTATGTGTCTGATTTGTTTTACATAAATCATTTGCTGAGGTATACCCAAGGTTTACCAGAAAAAGAGCTCTACAGTAAACAGTAAAACAGTAAACAAACAATATTACTGAATGTAATCAGTGTGTGTAGAGTAAGTAGGTCAAGTCATCTGAAATGTCCTGTTCCAATAAGGAATAATTCATTTTAAAAACAAAACACACACTCATTACACCTCCTAACAGAGATTTTTCAAACATAATCCAATTTGTGACGCTTCTCAGTACAACTGAGCATTTTTTCCAGTGGTGTACGATGACATAGCCATGATACATGTAAATCGGCCATATACAGCAATGACAAACACAAAGAAACTACTAAAGCATCGCCTTGATCTGCTTTTATAAAACAGTAGCATCTGCTGACATCAGCTTCAGATATGACTGGCAAGTACAGACATGTACAGCCAAGCCAAGCGTTACTGACATCAGTCACCATATCCAGCTGGTAAGTAGAAGCACACAGCTTTGGATATATATTATATATTATATGACTTGAAACAGCGTTTATATTAGTAGCAAAGCATGACATATTGAATATTAATATTAAATATACTTTCAATGTTTAAATATACTTCATATACTGTGCATTAGCTAATTTTTTAGCCAATAACTAATTTGTTTACTAAAACATGCAACTTTGAGGTGGTATAATTCTTTTTATGGTAGTTATACATAGGCAATATGCACTTGCCATACAGGTGCAAAATGTTGCACATAATAAACCAGAACATCTGAGTTCTAGTTGTTAAAAAGAGCTGTAACATCAGTACTAGAGATCTGCTGTCCTTTAGGTTGAATATACAGACAGAATGATACTCAGCAGGCCATAATGTAGACAGAGATTCAACTGTGGACCTTTTATTTCAGAAGGTGATAGTAGACTACAATGTTGATAGATACAGCAAATTCAAATTTTTGTGCTCTAGTATCAATAGTTCAGAGGCAATATCAGTAATTATCTTACAAACTAATGGGAAGAGTGACATTAGGTCCAGTAAGTATGAAGCATCTCAGACATTGCAGAAGTTGCTGATTTGAGATGAATTTACTCTAACGTTTTATTTCACCAGCTGTACAAAATGATTGTTATATATATATACTACATATAGCCTTAAGGATTCAGCTTAGTTGATGTGGAGACAACAATATGATATTTGTAGAGTAAACAGACACATGGCAGCTGGGTGAATGCCACTGAGGAACACACTACTAAGTTGGTGATTGGAGCATTCATACACCATGACCATAAAAATCAATAGAGAGTAAGTGACTTCTAGTCTATTGATGCTGGTTATATTTTCACATAAACCTTCACACAATGTTATATCAGCATTGAGCATGCTGAAGCTATAAGTCACTCATGGTTCTGTTTCATCAGCTGTTCTGGTCACCTGAAGGTAAGTAATACATTTCTACAATTCAATAATTTGACCATTACCTTAAGGATCAGCTAGGCTAAATATGATGAAATGAGGCTTGTGTGACAAGCAAAAGTGGATTACTGAGAACAGACCCCACATAGAAATACTTCTGCTAAAATAACATGGGGAGAGAAGAGGAGGATGAAAATAACCACTGGCTTCTGCTAATGACGTAGACAGACTTTAACTAAGGAGATTTTTTTAGCATGGATGTAGGTAAGGACATTGGGACAGTTGCTGTGTAGTTGCTTCTCTTTTTCCAATAAAAGCACATTTTCAGGACATGTACTGTACATTATGATACACATCATGTATTGTAGAAAATTACATATCATATCATGAACACTAAAGTGCCAAAAAACCCTGATACAGACGAGCCAATAAAAAATATGTGGCTGGTGGTGGCTTCATAATGATACGGAATTCCATGGGACCCCTGGTACATCTACAAACACCTGTGACAGGTGAACATTAAGCATGCCTCCTTTCTGATGAGTTATACCTGTTTATGCCCTGCTTTCAATCTCATGGGTTTGACCTCTTCCAACAGGACAATGCGTCACCACATATGGCTAAAGAAACCAAATTATGGATATAGCAACACTCATTTGAGTTTGGGGTTTTGCCATTCCTACCTGAAGTCACCAGATCTCAACGTTATCTAACACATCTGGGATGCTATGCAATGCGCTGTGGAACACAGAAGTCCTACACCTCAGGATACAACAGAATTGTGAACCGCTCTGCAGGAAGTATGGTGCTCACTGCCTACAGGATATTTTAGCAAGTTGTGGAGTCCATGCTCCGTGGGAGACCTACCATGTAGTACCGGTTTTTCATACACATACATACATAGACATAAATGTATTTGAGATCTGACCTTCGCAGGTGTGTGTATCCAGATTGCTGCATTGAACAGGACGTGGTCACACAGCTGCTTCAGAAGAGGAGCTCCATGTGTGAGGCCATCGAGATACTTAGCAAAGGAGAGGAACTGCTCCAGCACAGCCCTGGTGATGTGCACACGAGACGACTGAAAGAGAGAGACACAGTAAGGCAGTGAGTTAGATACTGTAATCTGGCTGATGTAGCTCTACACTGCTTTACTAGAGAATCTCACCTTCTCTAACAGATACCCAATCACTAGGAAGCCTTTTCCTCCCAGCATCTGCTCCTGCATGGCTACAGAGCTCTTCAACAGCTCCACCAGGAAAGCCAGCAGAGTGGCACTGAAATATAATGAACAGGCAACATGTAGACACACTACTCATACTCACACTCCCTACACAACAGGAAATGTTACAAACAATGCACTTGTTAGGTATTCTGTCTTGCATATGTTTGTGCAGCTGCCCTCAGGTTAGCACATCTGAGCCCTTTTCTTATTGTGTAACCTTGCCGTGTAACCTCCTGTCTTATCGTGTAACCTCCAGGTGGATGATTAAACAGAGCCTGCAACAGTTAAGGGAGGGCTTGCTCAGCACGTGATCAGTATGATACCTGAATACCTGTGACCTAAACATTAGTGTCTATGCCTATGAGATACAATGAGATAGAGTATACATTAGTAGTAAATATGTATAAGCAGAGCCTAAGGCACGGTCAAATGTCATTTCACTGCATGTTGTACCGTGTATGACTATGCATGTGACAAATAAAACTTTGAATCTTGAATCTTGAATCACTCTTGTGACCCAAAGTTTGTGCTTTTAGTTTTTCAAATTGGTTAAGGATTAAAATGAGAATGTGTAGCGTTCTTTTTGCTTTTTCTAAATTTATTTATCCAGTAAAATCACTCCTTACAGAAACAGTATCATAAAGCAGCCAGTTATCTCGCAGGCATAGCTGCCAAAGCAATATTAGTATGAACAACATCACATTAGACACTGGTATTGCCACTTCTCCTTTCATGTAATCTCTTTTACTAAAACAGCTTGCAGTGAAACAACTGATCCTCAGTAGCAATCAATATGGCCACACTAACACATTCTCTGAGTCATTTCCCACTGGCAGTATAGCTGCACTGATGGGCTGAGGCTCTGTAGCTGAATGATGAGCTTGATGCACTTAAAGTCATGATGAAGTCCTTAGCAGTGTGCTCACACTTATCCTGTTTTTCCCCTCTTTTGTTCTACTTCTCTTTTATCCTCTTTTTTTCTACTTCTCTTTTCTCCGTCTTTCTCAGCCTGCCGTACAGCAAAGGCACTAACTCACGTTCATATGAAGCTTGTTTTTCCTGCACTGGTAAAAAGCTCCCCAGAGGCTCTGCACTGATGCACTACAGATTTGGATCCTACTGATGATGCCTGTCAGCGGTACTACAGATTTAAGACTGATTATGCCTGTAAGATGAAGGAACGCAGCAGTGAGATGACTGTACAGAAGTGAATTTGATCATATCATCCTTCCAAGCCTGTGTGTGTATGTGGAGCAACAGCTAAGCAGTGATTAAAAAGAAAAGACAATGAAGGTCTATCAGTTGGGAAGGTAAGGAGAGCCCAGAGGTGTTTGTGTGTGTGTGTGTGTGTGTGTGTGTGTGTGTGTGTGTGCGTGTGTGTGTGTGTGTGTGTGTGTTCACCAGACAGTGGTCTCCACAGGGCTGTCATTGGGCTGCCGGTAGTCAAGCTGAGAGAAGAGTGGGAACAACACCTGAATGCCCCCGATGGAGTGGATGGCACTGTGGATGGAGTGGGTGACGATGGCCTTTACATCCTACATACACAGGAACACCCAGTGAACACCCATCACCAGTCACACACATTTACACCTAGGTAGAATTTCTAGTAGTCAATTCAATTTGACACATTTTTCAAACATGACAAAATATCAGAGGATTTGGAGGAAACTGACACAAAGGCCCTAAAGCTGTGGGACAGCAAGGCTACCCTGTAACTTCTGCAACAGAAAAGATGAATTATGTCTTCATGTGTCTGTTTAATTATTGATCCTATAAATGTGATATTAATCTTGGTATCAGTGAACATACTGGCAGTGTCAGTAAGACTGTGACAGCAACTATGCAGGATTTCATTTAAATCAAGCAAACCTTTGTTCACACATTGTTCACTCCGTTTAGTAAGATTACACTAGCCTGACAGTGTGTGATGTGTATCAACCTGCAGCATGAGCGCATGGGGAGAGTGGACGAAGATGGAGGCGTTCTCTCTGGGTGAGGACTCGAGACAGAGCTGTGCGTCTGTGGCCTTTGCGTTATAGGTGAAGGCGATGCTGCTGGCCAGCTTCCCATCATACAACACCTGCTTGTGGTGTTCAGCCAAGTGGATATCACTTTCTGATTTAAACTTAAAGGTGCTCTGTGCAGAAGGGCAGAGAAACAGAAGTTTAATATGACTTATTACAATAGAATTAACCACAGTTACAAATCCTCTGAACAAACCATATGTTACAAATCAAGTCAGAGACCTGACCTCTGAGACACTTAATGTTAAAAAGAGGCTGTCGGATGACATTCATTTTTTTTGCCTTTCTTTGAAACAATATATCTGTTTTTTAAATCTAAATGTTAACAATTCTGTGGCTGAATCTCTTTTGGATAAACAGTGCACTACACAGCAGAACATCATTATGTTATACAGCATGTAGTAGAAACCAGTTTGAGATGTATGTGGACATCAGGTACGGTGAGGCGTGTCAAAGTAGTGAAATATGTAATAAAAAGGCGGGTACATATATACACGTTAATCTGATTTTTTTTTATAATACAATCATGACATTTTCTACTTCTAATGTGATTTTGTAAGAATTTATCAGCTTTATGGTTTGCGGCATCACATTATAAGACAGACGAGAGTGTAATGTTTAAACACCCAAAGTAAAGTATGTTCAGTCTCCTTGCTTTCCTGAAATAAAACTGAAAAGAACAGGTTATTAAATATCAGCTCAACCTCTTGGTCTTCTGGCCCAGAGCCTTTGTGGATGTTGCTGCAGTGAAATATAACAAAGCTGCTTTAATTCCTAAATCACAGCACAAGCACATGCATAGGTGCATTATCTTAATTAAGCAGCAGAGGTGCCATCGCTCTAATGGTACAGAGATCAGCTGCCTCGGCATAACTCAGACCAACAGGCCATAAGGAGGAACACCATTAAAGGATGAGCACACAGTCCTATGCATTTCTCCTACAGCATCCTATCATCTTCCATCAATGATCCTACAGCACATTGCAGAGAAGCTGATAAAACCTGTGTGGATATCTCAATAGCGATACATTACATCATTTTTGTGTTACAGTTAGTGGAAATCCCAAAGTTTTTTTTACCTGATGGTAAAAGTGGAAGCAGTATGTAAGTGAGCTGCATTTTCTGCCAGTAAAATTACAATAAATACATCCTGACAGCTGCACAAGGTCTACGGTGTTAACCTGCTGCTGATTAATTTAGAAAGCAAATTTATGCACAAAAATGTGTGTGTGTGTGTGTGTGTGTGTGTGTGTGTGTGTGTGTGTGTGTGTGTGAGAGAGAGAGAGAGCCTTGTTTTTGTGAATGTCAGGAGAATTTTTTGAAATTTCAGGAGAATTTTCATTTCCAAAACTTAAAGAACTAAAAGTGTGTGTGTGTGTGTGTGTGTGTGTGTGTGTGTGTGTGTGTGTGTGTGTAAGAGAGTTTACAGTTAAAACAGAGAGACTAATGAAAGAGAGAGGCTACAACACACTGGTCTGATCAAACATCACTTGTGGAGAAGGTGGATCACCTTACTGACACCACTTAACTGAACCAACAACAAGGCTTTTAGCTCTAGTTTATTTTTATACTAACCTGAGGCATCAGACAATCATTTGTCTGTCAAATCACATCTGTACAGGAAAAACATTGTTGGTGCCTTTACATCAGTATCAACCAAAATAAAGCAGAAAAGAAGGAAATAAAGCAGAGAAAAGCAGAGAGAGGCAGAATAAACTAGAATAAAGCATAAAGCATCATTAACCAAACTGAAAGAAGAAAGAAAAAAAGAAATCAGGATAAAGCAGAATAAACTGAAGTAAAGTAGAATAAGGCAGAATAGTTCAGAACAAAGAAAAAATAAACAGTAATAAACTGAAAAAAAAACTAAGAGGTCCATTTTCTGGTGTTAAATTTTCCTCTACTTTTTTATATCTCTATTTTTTTTATGAAAATATTAAATAAAATCCACAACATTAAATGAACACACACACACACACACACACACACACACACACACACACGCACGCACACACACGCACGCACAAATATAGACAGAAGGTCACCTCAATCACAACTCCACCACATGGTACCATGAAATCTTAAAGCCAGCTTAGACATCACACGCTGCTCAGACATCTGGACATCATCTACTATAGAATCCTCATTAGCATGGATGTGGACACACACACACACACACACACGGACACACACGGACACACACGGACACACACGGACACACACGGACACACACGGACACACACAGATACACACACGGACACACACACGGACACACACACGGACACACACACGGACACACACACGGACACACACACGGACACACA
>JAOVVF010000008.1:9448607-9468117 GCA_028565595.1 Duopalatinus emarginatus | reverse complement strand
ACACACACACACACACACACACACACACCTATACATTTCTCATTTTACAACCTTTAAGCATGTTTGAATCTCTGTATATGATTCAACTGAATCTTTAACTGATTCGGGGCAATTATTTTGCTGCTGTTCTAATTATTCTAGTTATAATTATAAGACACTGAATGCATACATAAATACATTAATGCAGAGGATGGAACCACTGACAGACATGTAAAACATAAACATACACTTTACTAAACATAAATATAATAGACTGGAGTTGAGGCAAACTCTCCAAAATGATTCGAATCGAATAGCCATTAGATAAATGACAAGCTCAGTGTATCACTTTGCATCACACTAGTTTTTTGCAACTGTAATATTTTATTAGTGGTGAAATTCTGTCCAAAGCTTCTTGGCTTGTTACACGATGAGCAGTACAGTCATCTATTAGTGGCCGGTTTTATGCTAGTCAGCACTGCCATAAAGACCTCTGAAGGTTAATTAGATTTGGCCAGTACAGGCTCACGGCTGGCTCTGGTCCTTGTCTATTTCCAGTAGAAAAGCCTTGGAAGCAGCAGCAGCAGCAGCAGCTTAAGCACATCCACAGCACATAATGCTACTGCTGAAGTTGCTGTGTCAACACTTCTCAGCTGAAAACATTGAATACGCCTGTGTGATCAGTGTGTACTGCAGTAATGTATTAGCAAGGGACAGGTGTGGCACAGACAAGCTGGGAGGAAGAGAGAGAAAATTGAGAGGTGGTGAGAAACGGCAAGATGACGAAGAACACAATAGAGGTGTGCAAGGGTACGAGACGAGGAGAAAGGAGGAATTCCCAGCTCTCCAGGAGGAAGTTGTGCACGAGCATTTTTCAATTTTATGAAGGCCACGGCAAAAACTAAAAGCTTTGCACACTAAGAAAGCCACTGGTGGCTCATGTGCAAGATCCAGTCCAGTGCATTAAACCCACAGTGAACCTCACATAATCACTGAAAAACATGAGATGCCTGGAGCACAACACACCTGCTAATAAACTCAGCAACACTCTAAGACTAAAATCGATGTTAAATCAAAAGAGTACAAGTACAAGATTCTCAACAGCCTACCACCATAAATTGAAGGAATTATTTTTGAGTATTACTGTGGAAGATAGACACAGAACTGGCACTAAGTGATCATCATGCTATTGTTCAGTAGCACACAAAGTGTATTAGACACATGATATTTCAGTCTTTTACCCAACACATATCATAGACACAGTACTTTTGGCTTGTAAGTGCAGTGATTTGCTCAGCATTGACACTACACTACACTGAAGTGCCAAAAAACTGGTACAGAGACCCCATGCAAAAGACATAGGCTGGTGATAACTGTATAATGATATGGAGTTTGTTTAGCATTCAATGAGACACCTGGCACATCCACAAACATCTCTGACAGGTGAAGTCTGTGTGTGTCTCCTTTCTGATGAATTGCAAAAGAACAATGCACCGTCAAACATGTTTAAAGACAGCAAATTATATTTCCACATGCCCTTTGGAGGACCTACCAAATATTGGAGTACACCAAGACTGGTGTAACTTCAGTGTATATGCAATGTTAACGATACTGCAATACAAATGTTATTTATATTGTTACATAAACATAGAATACAAAGTAAAATACACTATATAAACCATAGATGTCGACACCTGTACAGGAAGTATAAATATACAATAGCATTATGATTTCACTTCTTTATATCTAGAGCCCTAAACCTGTTCCACCATGACACTGTCCCTGTGTATCATGATACTTGTTATGACAATCTCTCATCATGCTCCTTGTGTTTGTCTGGATGCTCGTGTTTTCTTTCTTTCTCTCACACCAGTGCCTGAAGTGTCATCACGGTTTACACTCGGGTGGCCTTCTGGTATCAGATCAGACCAAACCAGATATGTTCACACTTAGGCTGACCCTCCCTATTTTGGGTCGTAATGCTTCTGCAGTATTGTTGATGTATGAGCTATTTGTGTGTGTGTGTGTATGCTACAGTGTGTACATGTGATTCAGTCCAGTACAGAGATATATATATGAGTGAAAGCACACAGGGATGCACAATTCAAAAGGCTCCACAGGAAGCTGTCCACTGAGCAGAACTGATGCCCTGATAAACAAATGCTATCTCCCTCTTCTCTTTATCTCTTTCCGTATGTAATCTAACAGATGTTATCTTCCCATATACTTATACTGAGAAATGCTTTTATACCAGTGTGGCTATGGATAGGGTTGTCCACCACTCCGGGCAAGTGTATTCACTGCCCCATAGTGTTTACTAGTTTGTGTTTTACTGCACAGAGGGGTTAAATGCAGAGGTCAAATTCCTGTGTGTTTGCAAGTACAGTAGGTCAATGAGTGGTTCACACTTTGGTAGAGACCATGAAAATGAAAAGTGTGAAAGCAGTCTTACATGTGGGAGTGACACTATCAATAGGACATGTTTGGTACCTCCAAACAAGTTTCCATATATTAAAGATACATGACATGTAAACTCTCAAAAACTATTATATTGCCTTCACAATCAGGCCAAATAAAGGTACTGTAAGAGCTCAGTCACAGACTTTAACTTGCTTTCACATAAACGGAGCAGAGTATACTGAAGTGCTCACTATAATAATATCCTGCATGTAATATCATGAGATGTCATATAACCAATTATCCCCACATACCTGTGCTAATTAAATTCTGGATTCAAATGATTAAAAACCAATTAGGAGCCAAACAAAACTGTTTTTAGTGACTGTAATAAAATACCACTCCAAAAAACTGAGAGAAGTCATGAATCACAGTCACCACCGTGGATAAACATGACAACTGGACTGTAACAAAGAAGAAAGAAGAAGAGAGCGCATTACAGAGGGGGAGAGAAAGATGGAGAGATATCTACCCACACATCCCTCTTATCTTCAGCCAGCAGGGTGTACATCAGCCCCAACCAGGCATGTTTCTCTCAATGTACTGTCACTGTCTCCACACCCGCCAAGTGTGTGTGGGGGTCTGCATTGAGTATATTAAGTGAGGAAAAGGTATTGGGGATTAATGTTGGACCAACACAACCCAATACCATATCCACTGCTTGAGAGAGGCAGGAATGGACTTCATCCTCATTTATTAGTGGCAAACAAACGCAATTCACACTTCTTGACTATCCGTTACCCTTATGTTATATGCTAATACATTAAGTGGTATAAGGTGACTGAATATTAAGAAATATACATAATAAATTAACAAATAGAATAACACAGTTTACACAATTTCCTACAACTGTATCTAACATCCCCCTCTTCATTTAATCATTTGTAATGGTCTGTTATGACAGCAGGGCCTCACATGTACACTATGACAGCTTTTAAAGTGAACTTGAAAGTGAAGTCACTGATCCTCTGTGTGCAAGCATTTGACCTCTGCTAACCCATCCATGCAGTAAAACACACACTAGTGAACAAACACTAGGGGCAGTGAACACACTTGCCTGCAGCAGAAGGCAGCCTCTGTCCACAGTGCCCAGGGAGCAGGTTGAGAGGTTAGATGCCTCGCTCAAGGGCTCCTCAGTTGTGTCTTTGGTATGGGGGATAATGACGGCAAACTTCTCGTCACAAGACGAGCCACAGCTGCCCCCAGGCAGAACACAAAATAAAGAAATGCTGCATTTGTGAACATAAGCCAGAGGATGATTTTTGGATTGAGACGTATCCCAGAGGACACATTAAACATTTCCTTATATTTAAGCTAAAAGTTCATGTTTAGCTATAGCTACAGACTAGAGATGTACATCAGGTCACAGAAGGTTTTTACTCTCCTGCCAATGCAAAGTGTAAGCATGATACATGAACATGCATGCATAGCATGATAAATACATTTGTCTTGAGGATCTGATTTGTCCTTTACAGTATTGCGGTGGTTTAAGTTGGTGATTTATTTATATTTGGTAAAAAAATAAATAAATTAATAAATATGTTCACTGGAAGATATCACAGGCAGGTACCAGCAGTAATACCTTAAAGAGTTTTCTACAGGAACAGATGGGATTAGTCAAAATGTGTGTTTGAGTGGGAAGGACTGATCAGACCTCCCAGCAGTGTGGGTAGGTGTATATTTACTGTAGGGCAGTGTGGGTAGGCTAATCTCATGTAGGTTAGCCCATCAGGAGCCAACAACAGTTTGGGCCCCTATATTAGCTTCCCTTGGGAACCACCTGGGTCCATACTGAGGGGCCCATATCTAAATATGCAATGTTGAAATTAGTTTTTATGTTGTGTTTCGTTTAATGTGGTCATCGAGGCTAAAGTGTGTTTGCCTGTGTGGCAAAAGTTTCAAACCACCAAATAATCATCCCAATTTCCAAATTAGATCTATTCCCATTCCTAGCTCTATAGACAGGACAAGTAATAGTATTGTAATAACTGCTAAATCAGTGATCTCCAATGTGATCTTGAGTGATGTTGCTTTATTTAATTTTTATAAAGATAAACGGCCAAAATTTGTCATGCAAGAAGTTGCTTTGGGACAATGTCTATTGTTAAAAGCGCTATATAAACAAAATTGAATTAAATTGAATTAAAGTTTAGCATCATGTTGCTGGTAACGTGTCAAAATGGATCATGTCGTGTCCACAAAAACATCAGAACGTCAGACAAAAAACACGCATAAAACATGCTTGCTCTGTATCGGTATACATGAGTGTTTAGTTTATTGTGATTTCATGCTCCTTCATTTTGCTTTGGCCTTCACCCCACTGTTAAATCTTTAAAGGCCATATTGAACTTGGATTGGAAGTGAAATAGTTGTGTTCTTCTTTGCTAAACAGAGGAGAATATATGTTCTGCTTTTATTTCAATTATTATTCTTATATATAAAATGTCTAGACAAATGAGATGCATTTATGCAAATAGTCTGCATATTGATACATGTTTTAGTTAATGGGGGGCTCAGGTTCTCAAAAAAGTGCCTAAGGGGGGCTTGGGAGGAAAATGTTTTAATACCTCTGTGCTGAATGCATACACTAAAGTGCCAGAAAAATAATACTTGGTAAGTTGTCTATGGGGCATGAGAAAACTCCACACTCCTGTTGTAATTCTGAGATGTAGGATTTCTGTGTTCCACAGTGAGTTGCATTGCACGTTATAAGAGGCCATACACATAGTGTTCAGCTGTCAGAGATGTTTGTAGATATACCAGCGGTCACATGGAATGCAAATTATACAAACCCCATACCCATATGAAGCCACCACCAGCCTGTGTATTTTGCATAGGAATGTCTGTACCAGTTACTCTGGCACGTTAGCATATATTTATATATTTATTAACTAAAGTAATTACATACATTTTATTCATTTGTTAAAGTAGTTTCCCTGACTAGATAATTTGCCAATAACCTCTGAGAATATGTAGACCATTTCACTGACAGCCTACATTATGCATTTATATAAGGAGATTATGGAGATTAGATGGACAGGTATATGAGAAAACCAGCTTGTGAGGGTGCTAGTGCAAAGCTGAAAGGTTTAGATTTGGTTTCCATGGATTTTCTTTGTGCTTGTGATGATCTCAGGGGTTAAGCTGGTTTACATATACCTGTGGCAGCAGTTCAGAAACAATCTAAACCTGGAAATAATGGCTGTCACTTTCTCTTCACACATTCTAGTGTGCTGAAACTCTTGTGGCCATCATGTTACACACTCAGGTTAAAATTACTTCACTGGCAAACATATGGTAAACAAGGCTGTGGCATGAGCATGCCAGAGGTTCTGTAAAGCTGTGCTGTGATAATGTCCATTGTTAAAAGCATGGTATGAATACAACTGAATTGAACTGAGGTCAAATAATTCTGCATGTTGGTGTCTTTAGGATGGCATGCATTAGATCATAGACTCGATGGACGCTGACTCACTTCCTGTGGATGGACTGATGCTAATGTCCCACCCTCCCCTTTTTCTCTTTACCTCATTGCGCTCTGGTAGCAGAAAAACACACACTCGGATCTATTTAGGGACACAATTAAACATGTAATTGCTTGTTACTGTGCGGCAGTTAGCGAGGACAGTGAAGCTGCTAAAGGTGTGTGCACTACTTATGTGAGGACTCGAGACAAGCATGCACATGCACACGCGCACGCACACACACACACACACACACACACATACACACACACACACAAACTTTGCTTCATATTAAAAAATATATAAATATTAACCACATTTCTGCTCTAACAGTCAATTTTTCTCACTTCTTTTCTCTCTTTTGGCATTAAACATCCAAGCACAATTGTACGTGTTGCTGTCCAGTATTGATCATCTTTCTAGCAGGGCTAACATTTCAACATTATTTCAACCATTGCTACCCTGAGGAGGAAATCTTTTTTGGAAATTTAGTCATGCACTAAACATGCTCACTCCAACACTGTCTTATGATTTTACAGAAGTCCTGACTGTCTGAATACCAAATCACTATTTAAAAGAAAAGAAATCACAATATGAATGCAATCATGTGTTATTATACCCATCATTACATCCACCCTAATTAAATTCACTGGATAGAATGGTGTACAGCTGTACTGTGTGTGGCCTGTACACATCACTTCCAGAGGCCTCGCTCTGAGAGAAATTGTTTTGTTTACGTATGAGAATGCAGAAGTTGGAAGGACAGTTAAAGACGCTATATTAGTAACATAAAAAAAGGTAAATTTCCTGAAAGAACCAGTTATTCAGGGGTCACCAGAATAAAGTTATATATGTAACTAGCATACAACCCCAGAGCCCAAACCCCAGAGGTATTAGTGGCTTATATATGCCAAATATATTTATGGTTGAAATAATGTTGAAATGTTAGAAAGATAAACAATACTGGACAGCAACACATAAAATTGTGCTTGGATGTTTAATACAGATCTGCTAAGAAAGCAACAGTCATGATGTAAAAAAGCAGTACTGGAAAACTGGTCTTGTTGGCCAGTTCATTGCAGACTGCATAAGAGGTGCAGTGAAGGTTAGAGTCAACAACAGAAGAAGAAAAGTACTTAGGAAATGTTGAAGCCAGTCATAGCCAGTGTATATGGTCCACATGGGTCACAGCTGTACATACCTAGCAGATAGACAACAGTGTCATCATGTCTAACTGCTGGGATGCAGCTTATGTCCAGTGGAGGATGCTTTCAACTGTTAAGTCCCATCACCTGCCGCTTCTTTACACATTTGGCACACTTGAACATAGTAGTTGGGTAACATAAGAGTCGTGGAAACTAGTGGATTGTTGCTCTAATCCTCCTAGTCTTTGTGTGAATGACCATACTGACAGTAATACTCTCCTGTCCAGAACTACCTTCACATCAGGCCTAAAAAGGAAACCTCAGCACAAAAGTGCAGATTACTTGGGCGTGGTTTGTCCTGGTGTATTTGTCCCACTGCTAGGAATTAGGCTTCAATCAGCTCCCTCAATGGGGGACCACCTTCAGTAGAGTGTACTGATTGTTGGTGAAACTACTAGTGATGCGTTTCTGCCATCAATGGCAGGGATGAGGCCCAGCCTGACCTGCTTGTGATCCATCACTTGACCAGAAGCGAACCACACCGTTTGGTCTGATGTGTAAAAGGAGGGAGGCATGGTTTACACATGACTAGCATTCACGTGTAAATATTTCAATTAATTTTAGCATAGGAATTGTAAAGCAAGAATAGTAGTGGGTGATTTTACTCACTATGGCGGATAATATGCCACATACCACATTCAAAATCCTGATTTTTGTTTATTTAAATTATAAAAAATAATGATTTAACATGTACAATTTCAGTAGAAAAATATATTTTAATATCCAGTCAGCTTCTTATGTCGGAGTGGAAGTGAACCCTAAAAATGTCATGATATAGTTTATTGCTAGGAATCAGTAATTACGGCAAGCAGCCATACTAAGGCCTCAAGGACTTCTGAAGGTGAGCTGGCATGTAGTGTAAGCAGGAGGAGGAACAGGAGAGTCACAGCTGTTTCTGTGAATGTATTAAAAATGAGGTCAAGAGAAAGTGTTGCTGTTATTAAGAAAGACAGGTAGTTTCCTGGAAATGCAATCTCATCCACCAGCAGCATGTCAAGGTGACTGGATCAGCACTACAGTCTTCATGTCTGATCAACAACATGAAGTTGAAGTGAAACACTCATTGACCAATGTGCTTGCACACACAAAGAAATTAGACCTCAACATTTAACCCATTCATGCAGTGAAACACACACTAGTAAACACTAAGCACATTTGCTGAGAGCTGTGGAAAACCCTATCCATGGCACCTTCCAGTCACAAGACTGGTTCCCTAACCCTGAGCCACGGCTGCCCCCTACCTGTGAGGGATAAGGGATTAAATGTAGCATACACAATATGTTATATAAGTTTATTAAAATACAAAATACACTGGACAAGTATGTTCAAATGACCGGTCTCTGCTCATCCACTTCATATCTCAGCTCCTGAGGCACTGTGTATCTCTGCCCTGCTCCCTTTAATTCCACATCTGAGGCTCAGAATGGCGGTGCTGCAAAACCTCAGTGCACCAAGCTGCAGTGATGAAGTTATAAATAAATTAGTTCTCCTATACAAGGAACCAGTTGCTTTTCTCCTCTGTGTGTCAGAAAAAGCTAGTTCCGCTTCACAGGAGCTCCTGCTAGGCAAAGGTCAGTAAACGGCCAGCTAAAATTCCTTCCCTCCCTCTGAGCTTCTCTAAAGAGAGGCCATTAAATACAGGCTGTACAGTACAGTTCCACTCAGCAGGCTTATGCCTAACTCTTTAACACACTCCTCTCACATTGCCCAAGTGTGTACTGCTGCTGAGAATAGCATTAGTGAAAACTGAACAGAAAATCTTTGCTTCTAGTTTCAACAACACAGTAGGTAAAGCTGCATTTGCAGTCCAGTTTACAGGCTCTCTGCAAAAACAGAGGAAGCTCTCGCTAAGGCAGAAGCAGACACAGACTCCCGCCTACACAGAATCATGTAGTGGATACTCACACTGTTGGTTTCACATAACTGTTAGTTTAAAGACTTGTCAAGCCAGACACAGGCACTGCATGTGGAAATCCATCAGTGTGAGGTGTGTAAATGTGATAATAAGATACAAGAAATTTCTTGACCACATTATTGGATAAAATGTATTATAATCTCTAGCAACAGATATAAGACTAGGCTAAACCCATGTTAAACCCAAGACTGTTGAAATAGGGCAACCTTAGGCCCACCTGTCTGAACAATTAGCTTTCTCATTGTCCTCTCAATCCTACTTTCTCATCTGAAAATCTGCTTCACTCGACTGTTAAAGTCCATCCTACACCCTGATCACACTTATAAAACTCCTTCCATCCACTTAGGATAATATTAGATGTGTAGTCACAACAATCTGTATACACAAAAAATAATGTGAAGTCCATGTAGATCTTTCCTATTAATCAAAGTTATTAAGATATATATACACACACACAACATGGCACAGAGGCGAAACTCAGTCGCTGGATTACCGAGTCAGATTTGGAGACATAGAGGCAAAGCTGTCAGCTGTATATAAAATATGACATGATTGTGTCAGAATACAGAATCTTCACAGCTCCAAGTTAGGACAAGCCACAAGAATGTGATGGAGTGTTTTGACAGATTTAAATGTCTGACTGACCTCATTGTGCTGCTCTACTGAAAAACTGAAGAGTCACAGAAAATCACAAAGCATATTATGTGTAATTCAGGCCTGATGCTCAGCAATTACTCTCACATCCAAGACAACTGCACTCTTTATTAAACCAATGGCACACATAAGAGCAGCATATCTGGTCTGTGGTATGAAAGCAGTTTAGAGACAGAAAGAAAAGAGCAAGAAAAGAAAAAAGTGTGGAAAATGACAATTGCACAACTCATTAAAAAGTGAAAGCACAAGCACAACATGCATGCTGCTCTGAATAATCTTACTCTAGCCAATTAATCATGGTCAAAAGGCCAAACGAAACAAACTGCGCAACCCCACCTGAGCCTTTCAGATTAGTTTAGAAAGAGGCGAAAAAGAAAGCAAGAGGGGAAAAGGAGAAAGAGAGAGAGACAGGGGTGGAGAGATGACTTTTTTAAACAACCATGTTTTTGAAGAACCATGTTTCTATACTGTACAGGCTCCATCACTGCAACAGTTTGTGGTAGATACACTAGGCCTTGACTGAATTTCAGGCACATCTGTATTCTAAGAGCCTATATTCTGCGCAAATAATCTACTATTTACTATAAAACTTTACTTAGAGTGCCACAGGTGCAGTGTGTCCTTCCAACATTTAAAGGTAAACCTCGCCACTGGATGATGGCCTGATGTTTCAGATGTCCTGCCAATAGTGAATCATAAGCTATCTGAAGTAGTCTATGCACCTAGTCACTGTGTAGTCATTATTAGTTTATTATTCAGTACGTAATAATACAGCACATAATTATTCAGTACATAATATTTGGACACAATTGTTCTTTTTCCCTGCAAGTGATCACACGGTTTGTTTTACAACGTCCACATGGCTCAACATTCAAGCACTCATAGTGCACCTGAGGCCAATAGTGAGTGAGTTCCTAGAGTACTTTCAGGTACTCAGTTGACTTTATTGCCACAAAGTGTTACCTAACCAATTGAATGAAAGAACCACAAATGATAACACTGTCCCCAGAGACTCTGTATCCTAACAGTGTTTACCTTGGCTAGGCAGTGTAGTAACTGTGTAGAAAATAAGAACAGATTGTTGCTGGATACTTTTTTGAGCTGACAGTTGAAAAATAACTCATTGTTTTTTCCAAATGTCTCCTTATCAGTAGTTCTTACTCATGAACAGTCCCTGATCTGACATTGTTGCTAGCTGAGAAGGTGTTGCTATTACTACTTAAAAGTTTTTGTTGCAGTTAGACTAACACTGTCTTGCTGGATATTTGCCTCAACATGTTTTTATCAGCAGCTTTAATGTGCATAATCTTCAGACCTGTGATATTCTTCTAAAACAGGTCTATTTCACACATCAGTGGATCCAGTGACACCCATCTGGTTCTGGTTTGGATAAATTCCAAAGGTTCTTCCAAACACTTAAACGGGAGGTCAAAAACTGCATGTAGGAAGTTTGTGTGCAAAATAAACTTACAAGCAGATACAAGCAGAAGGCTAGCAGTGCAGCATAAAGTGACTATTAAATATATAAGAATGAATTACTGAGAATTTTCACCAGTCATGGAAATAATACTTTATGTAACAGCCTTAGCTACAATTCCTCTAATCTTAACCCATCAATTTAGCTTTCCGTTTCCCTGCTGAGAGACTGTTTGTGATTTGCTCAATTTCTGACCATGATTTTATTAATAATGAATATCATTATGCTCAAGTCTGCTCTGTTTGTGACTTCATGGCTAGGAAATGAAAAGAACGCTGAATTGTGTCTTTTTCTGTTCCAGAAAAGTACATCTTCCTGTCAGTGATTAAGAGGTGTGTATGCTGCTGTAATGCTGCAGCTGTGGTTGATGCACCACCACTGCTGCTCACAGCAGACAAAAGCAAACAGCTTCACTAAGATCTTATGATCCAATTAAATAATCGGCACAGATAAGTGGGGGAACCTCCATATTGGGAGGTTTAAGAAGAGCCAGAACACTACTGACATATATGTTCTGAACACAGGAGACATGCCAGGCTTTTAAATATGAGACAGGTCACAAACAGGAGACGAGGAGGAAGTAGCACTGGAACAGTTGATGTTCAGCCAGACAGACTGCAGTGCAGACTCTATTTCAGCACCTTGGAGAGGGAATGGCTCTCACACTGACAGTAACCATCTCTCTCTCTCCCTTTCCCCCAAACCCAAGCACAGCATTGAGACAACCCACTACATCTGCACTATTGAAATGATGAATGGATGAAAAGGAAAATGATGACATAACTGGTACGCCAGGTCTCCAGCGGTAAACCCCCCATACCCCTGGGTGCACACAGCAATTAACCGTGCATGTGCCAGACAAGTAGATGCTACATACACAGTGCCTAGTATTAAGCATGTTCCAGGTCAATATCATAAATAATTGTGTGTGTGTGTGTGTGTGTGTGTGTGTGTGTGTAAGAGAGAAAGAGAGAAAGAGAGAGAGAGAGAGAGAGAGAGAGAGAGAGAGAAAGAGAGAGAGAGTTATAGTCTACAGTCTTTTCATCTGGCCACAGAGGCACACATTTCACAGTGTGAAACAAAGAGAGCTCTGGGATTGCTGTAAACACACATCAAAGTCAGAGACAGCAGACCATGATCAAACCAGGTGCAATCCTGGATTGGTGCTCATCTTTCGAGTCAGGGCCACATTAGTCTCCAGTTATTCAGCTTAAACTGGAGCTCTGTGACACTTTTACCCCTTTTTATTTGCAGTGTTGTGTTTTGGTGCTGTTTTGAACCAGTTGTAGTTCAGGAAGCCGATCTGGTGTCTATGTGAAAATGAAGGCACACAAACATGGGTGTGGTATAGCTTCACCTGCAGGCTCACATGGTAACTAATGTGACTGGTTGAGTTTATCACTTTACTTTTGTTTAGTATGGAGCTTGAAAAATTTTAAAACCATAACCATCATTTTGAACGACATGCTTTTATGGAAAAACACTGGCAAAAATTTACATTAACGTACATTCCACAATGCGTTAGGTTAATGTGTATATAATTTAACTACAGGAAAATCACAATTTAATATATTTGTCAGCTTTGAAGAGCTATAGATTCATTTCTAATGATATTACAGCTACCGCTGTCTGTTACGAGTATCCAAGATAAAACCACAAATACATTCATTTATTATGTAAGCTGCTTCTCCTACAACTGGGCCACAAGTGCTCACTGGGTGGAAGGCAGGGTTACACCCTGTAGAAAATAGCAGCCCATCCCACATACACGCACCACTGGGGCAATTTATAGTTCCAAATTGCCTGATTGCATGTCTTTGCACTGTTGGAGGAAACTGGAGCTCCTGGTGGAAACCCACACCGACACAGGGAGAATATGTTAAATCCACACACAAAGAAACCTGGCTGTCTGAACAGGGAATCAAACACAAACCCTGCTTGCTGTGAGCCAACTGCACTGTGCAGCCCACCACAGTACAAATTAGTTTCATTTGTTACTAATTGCAAGTAGAAACTAAGTTTATATATGAAGGTCTGAAGAAACTTCAGACCACACATACCTCATGCCACCATTATAATCCTTTCTGTAGAATTTGATCATATAACAGAAGTGGCTCATGAAGCTGTGATACTGATCAGTGGTCTGAAGGACTTCAGCGTGTCAACTAAACCTTCAGTGATGACCCCAGTTAATCCTTACAAAAATTACTGTAAGGACATGAACCTCTTGGACATACCTGTCCCTGCACTCTTCTCTTTCTGATCACTACAATCTTAGGTTCTTGCACTACAGTAATGATGAATCAATAACTCAGGTCAAAGTCCAGTTCCTTCAACCTCACATACAGTTGTGGCTCAGAGGGTAATATACTGGTTTGTCTAACAGAGAGTATCAGACAAACATGTTATATATATGTAGGCGTCTAGTAAACATGCCTGCACTACAAGTCTATAATAGAGGGTCTGACTTAAGAACAACAGCCAAGTGAGTACTTAGTGTGAAGAACTCAGCAAGTTCTCTATATTAGACTTGTTTAATATTTGTAAGCATCTTTATTTGAGTGGGGAGCAAACAGGCTGATCTGGATATCAGGCAGCCTTCTCTACTGCTGCAACACACACACACACACACACACACACACACACACACACAGTGCACCAAGCTCTCTGCTTTTTACAGTCTGACTCAGCCCAGCACGCAGGGACAACGTTTCAGTGGATTTCTTCAGGGGATGGGGGGAGGGGGTTGGGAAATAATCGACCAATCAAATTGTTCTATGTCTAAGAGACCTGCATATACTCAGAAAGCAACAGCCAGATCGTCTATAGGTTTGTTCTGATATAAAGATAACAAGACAGTAAATCTTAGAGCAAAGTAAATAATTCAATTCACTCTCAAATTTTACTGTGCAGTTCAGTTCACATTTTACCACATTTACTGATGCTAATAAATATTATCTGTAGGCTGTTTAATCACCACAGCAGTGAATGGCTTTTTATTTTGTCTTACCATTAAAAAAAAAAAAAGAAATTTATAATTTTTCAACAAAATAACTGCTTACATTGCTGTATAACAACAATAGTGCGTTTATAAAAAAATATTGTAGTGTAAGCCTACTGCTAATAAGCTATCTGCGTCTATAGGCCTGTTGTCCCCAATGACCCCTTTTAATACATGAATTATGTCTGCTACAGTAATGGAGTATTCTGCTGAAATATTTCTGCTAGATCTGGATCCAGACCTCAGTCCACCAGATAATGACTCTGCATCTGCCATGATGAGCAAAAAGTGTTCACAAAGCAGAAAGCTGGACAAGTGTCCTTGACTGTGCACTTGCACACGTGTAGGTATATAAAGTAGGAGCTGTAGCTAACTGTGTAGAGTAATAAGGTAGAGGTGTGTATATGTGGATGCTGTATACAGAATAAAGACTAGATTTAACACTCACACTGATGTGGCTTTATTTAGTATCAACATAAATACCCTCCAAAGTTCTCTTTCTGCACGCTAACGTTACACACACACACACACACACGCACACACACACACACACACACACACACACACACACGTATCCTGTCTGTGCATGTTTTGGCATGTGTAAGGAGTGTAGGAAGTGTTAGACAGTAGCTGCACAGAAAACAGAGTGGAAGGTCTATGTATGATCATGGTGTGTATAGGGAGGGGAGTGTGTAGGATGTGTAAAAAGGTAGAAAAGAGCTTTGCCATGTGTGAAAGGTGTGTGCGTGTGCGCGCATTGTGTGGTGTGTAAGGTTAGCACGTTGTGCGTACTGAACAGAGATAACGATGTGCTTGGACTTGTTAAGCTGAAGTGCATTGTGTTGCAGCTCCTCCTGCAGCACTCGGAAGCTGCCCCCAACGACCTGCACATTAATTGACTCTTTTGTATTCGGCCTTTAAAATGCGCCATCAGCGACATTAAAAGAGCAATCGTGTACTCAGAACATGAGTCCTCATATTCTATCCTTATTTCATACACACACATTCATGCAGTGTACAGCTGGAAATAATGTCCACAACAATACAGAAACCCAGGGTCTACATTTTATTTTAATAAAATAAATAAATAAATAAATAAAATAAAAACTTTAAACTCTCTTTCTTTACTTAGCAGAATTAGGCAGAATAGCCAAAAATTGTACTCAAGTAAGAGTATTGTTACTTCAGAGTAATATGACTCGAGTAAATGTAAAAAGTAGTCACCCAGTTAATTACTTGAGTAAGAGTAAAAAGTTCCAAGTGAAAAGTATTAAGTAAAACTACTCATGTACTGAGTAACTGCTGAGTAACATCTTTCTTTAATAATCAGGACATCAAATAAAACACCTGAATGCACAAAAATATAAAACAGCAATGAACAAATTCAGAGCTGGAGAATATCTCTACTAAATAATAAAATTAAATCCTTACAAAGTAACATAATTCAATTCTCGGGTTGTTGTGAAACACAACAGCAACAGAAGCTTGCAGAGCATCAGCTCGGTTACTGGGAGGACGTCAGCAGTGAATCAGATGCACCACATTCTCTCTTGGTCTGCATTTTTGCCTCATTACACAGTCCTGTTTACTCTGGGCTACGAATATGCCCAATTAATCATATTTTAATTACGCCTATGATTATTGTCTTCTCCCAAAAATTGTAACACATCTCACTGCAACACTCACAGGTGCAAAATAAATTCAATTCAAGTTGAAAGTATTTTTTTTCTTTAATTCTGGTTTATACATTTTAGTGTACCTACTATTAATTAACTAGTTATAATTTACGTGAATTCAGAGGAGTACAGGTTTATAGTGTACAGCGTCCACTCAAAGGTTGTTACAGTTGATTTAAAACGATTAAATGAACCCTGATTAGTCTCTCAGTGACAAACAAGAAACATGAACAATAAAGATGAGATACAGGAACTCATTTCTTTTGTCATGTTCAGATCAGACAACAATCCAATCAGAGAGCTTAGACGTCTCCGCCTGAGGTGCTGATCTCACAATGACTCTCTACCCTCCCAAATCACAAGCCCATCAACCACAGGAACAAAGCAGCATCCTGGAATAATACTGATAATTCCTAAACTGGCTGTATAATAATTGGGATTGTAATTTAAGGTATTACAGCACAGTGGTCTCAGAGAGCCTGCTTGACAAAAAGCAAAAAAAAAACCCATTAATTTTGTTACCTAAATTAAACTAAATTAATCTGTTGTGTTACGTAATGTAGGTTATGAAGGGAATCCATAAAGCCCTACACCTCCACACATCCTTCTCCTCCACTCGTCTTTCATATGAAATAAGATGAGAAAGTCTAAGGATTATGATTTATTAAAGCAGGAGAATGTGATGCCAAATACATAGTGATAAGGAGAAGAGAGGAGAAGAAAGAGAATATAGGAGAGCAGAGGAGGAGAGGAGGAGACAATAAACCATAGCAAAAATGGAGGCAGTAGAATCAGACACAAAGAAAAATGGGGGGGGGGCATGATGAGGGAGAGAGAAATAAAGGAAGAGAGAGAGACAGAGAAATGAAGACACATAGCCCCTGTCTCCATCAGTCTGACTCAAACACAAAGAAATGGAGAACAAGCAGGGCTAAAGGGGAAAAATGAGGGACAAGTTAAAGGATTAAAGGAATGAAACTCCACATCCATGCAAGTTCAATCAGTCTCTCTGAGTCAGACACAAAGGAAGTGCAGGAACATCAGACATAAAACGGAAGCTTGTTCCTCAATTCTGTTGACACCTTTATATCAGACAACAAGCACAGACAGCTCAGGCTGCAGTCACGCTCTCTCACTAACCTCCCAAATTACAAAAATATCATCCACAGGAACACAGCACCTAGAGCTCTACAACATGGACAAAAACAGAACAATGCAGCAGGAATACTGATTTCCTTCTGACATTGTGGTGATCGGGGCAGGATTTGAACGTTGTTGCCCTGTGTCCTCAACTGGAGCTTGCGGCATTGGACTGCTGCTAGTGTAACAGTGTAGTGAATGAATTCTAACACCAATACAAACACATCTGAACATCACAGTCAGGTCACTGACTATATTCCACAGACAATCTTTGTGATGTGGTACTCGACTGCAACAATGATATGATCATGAACATGGCGCAAAATCTCACAGGAATATGTCCAAGTGACTGGTGAGTGTATTAAACTGAAATGGAGATGGTGTGATGATATTTTTTCCCTTTCAGGATCATCCCAATGGTTCAATTTATCAAGAGGCCCACAATGCTCTCAAAAGCAATAACAATCTTCATTTGCACTTAGCAGGCTTCTACAAAGACAAATCATGCTGATAATTCTGTAGCACTGATAGCAACGCTTTTGGTGTCCACTGCACCACAACTACACCACAGCTGCACCACAGCTGCACCAGAGCTACACCAGAGCTACACCACAGCTGCACCAGAGCTACACCACAGCTGCATCACAGCTGCACCAGAGCTACACCAGAGCTACACTATATCTCCACCAAAGCTACACCAGAGCAGATCGGTAGGTATGTACTGCATAGTGGGTAATACTCCCCACTAGACAATATTTACATCTGCTCAGGTTATAGCTAAAGCTCAGGACATACTGTACAACCACTGTATACACAGCAGTGGTTGTTATAATTACAAGAACAATTATGATTATGGTGCTGCTGTTTGCTTCCCCCAGTACTGTCTATTTATCAGGTGAGTCAGCACTAATGGAAGTCCATCAGAGCGCCTTATACAGTATGTGGCCGGAGATCAGGACCTTTGTTTCATTTGCCAATTAATGGCAATTTTTCTGTTGATTTTTTGGCAATTTCTGACTGTAAGCTGAACAGTGATGTGATGCCAGGAGTATAATAATTGCAGTTCTGCAGGCCTTTACCAGTCAACTGCTCAGAGACACCTATTAATAGACTCTGAATCACAAATGCATTAGTGCCCTTTAAACAAGAACAGGAACTAACTACTTAAGTCCTATTTAGATTGGATTCATTTGACACAAGGTGGTGGGGTCATGCCATTATAACAGCACATATATCTCACATAACAGCAATATATCTCACATTTAAGGGCCATCCACATTTGTAATTACAGTCATTTTTACAGAACTTGATATCCCATCTGGATTGACATGGTGATAAAGTTTATGTTATATCCTGTGGGAAACAAGATTCTGTGTTTTTTTTTTCTCTGTAAAAAAAACAAACAAACAGAAACCAGGATTTTGGCTTAGCTAGTGTCTGTTCTTCAATTGCCAATAAGTTAACTTCTATTCACCAAAGTGCCCATGCTTCACACTTAGATTTGAATAAATAAACAGAAGAAAATATCTGTCTTTTTGGGAAAAAATTGAATAAAAACCACCTTTATTGTTTTAACCCCATTGGAATGGAGCTTCAAATATTCACTACATATCAGTATTGAAGCTCTGTATTCAGAACAGCCCTAAAATGTGGAGTTCTCAGTGTGTCAATCACATTTACATTGTGTAGGATTTAGAAAGTGTGAACTGACTGTAAGTATGACAGATATCTCTAAGTCATGTTCAGAAGAATCATAGCCTATCTAAACAGTACATACTGTAAATACAGACAGATGTAATAAATATTTCTGACAGTAAACTATATGATAAGAAAGTGACACGTGCAGCTTCACCACCAGCTTCACTGATAGGCAGCATGATGGTAATTCTTCTGACTAGTGCACAGCTGTCCCATCAAATGTCAGGGTAGAGCAGTGAAACTCCAGCAGCAGAGAACTCATTTCCTGTTGCTATGGTGAGTAATACAAATGAATAAATATAAAGGCATTATGAGAGGCAAATAACAGCCTCTGCTTGGCTGGAAAAAAAGAAGCACTATGAGAAAAGGGTTTAAAAAATAAGAGGAAAAAAATAAGCCCTTCTTACTTTTTTTTTAAATTATAATAATAGTATAATAGTAATAATAGAACAGACTCCAGAGTGCAGAGATCCTGTTTCTCTCAGACACTATCTTAAAAAACAGTAAGGAATATGAGCCAAGTCATCATCTAATGAATATACACTCACTGAATACCTGCCAATTATGCAGCAACAATGTGATCCATAAACTCAGATATGGGCCAGTCTCCTCAGGTAATGTTCACGTCAACCAACAGAATGGGGCAGAATCTCTCTAACTGCTGATCTCCTGAGATACACACCCACACACACACACACACACACACACAACAGTCTCTAGAGACTGACTGAGCAATAAAGAAAACACACTCAGTGAACTGCAGTTCAGCAGAGGGAAATGTCTTGTTGATGAGAGAGATCACTAAAAAATGGCCAGACTGGCTGAGCTGACAGAAAGGCTACAG
>JAOVVF010000008.1:9436735-9448507 GCA_028565595.1 Duopalatinus emarginatus | reverse complement strand
ACAGCTATGGTGTACAGCTATGGTGAGCAGAAAATCATCATGTCAAACCTTAAAGTGGACAGGCCACAGCTACTGAAAACATGTCGATGTTAACTTCTGTCAACCATGAACAGAAAGCTAAGGCTGCACTGGGTACAGACTCCCCAAACCTGGATAGTTTTGAAGAGACTGGGAAAACAAAGCCTGATGTGATAAATCTTAATGTCTTCTGAGACATGCAGATCGTAGGGTCCATTCCAGTCTGATAGAGGTAGTGCATTGTTGATACCAGGTCTATTGATGCCAATCAATCAATCATTGGCATCATTTGATACCAATCAATTTTAATTGACGCATCTTCTAATGGCTGCTTCCAACATGATACTGCACCATGTCACAAAAGAAGGGGTTCATGAACATGACCAGGAGTAACTACAGTACAGTAACGGCCTATTCAGTAGCATTCCAAGCTAATGAAACATATTCAAGCTTTCATGAGATTAACTAATGCATTTAAGATTTATCTTGATTTAATTGATTTATCTATGATTTAATTTAAGATGCATGATGAATTAATGCTGAATAACTTCATCAGGTAGGTTTCTAACAATATTTAAGTTAAGTGTGTATGTGTATAATAAAGAGGAGATACTGAGGAGAACTGTAAAGACTGCACATGTGTTCTCACAACATGCTGTTCAGCTGCATCACTATTAAAATGTGATGTGATTTAATAATGACACCGTCATTAATTGGTTGTCAGTGGTTTTGGCTCTCACAGTGCTTTCAAATTAAGTTTCTATTGAAGTCATGGTAAGGGATTGATTTTTCACCTTTTTTTTATGTGCAAACCGCCAGCCAAACTCAAGAGGAGTCCTGAGGCCAAGCCAATGTCCCAGAATCCCCTTCATCTCTGCAGTCAGCTGTGATTGGTGGAGCTCTGTAAACAAGGTGAGGCAGTGAGCCTCTTGTTCAGCCTTCAGGGAGAAAAAAGTGGCCTCTAGGGCACAAGACAGAGGTTTGGATTGACATCCAGCCTCAGCAACAACCTTCTATCAACACAATCCCAGCAACCGTCCCTGGAGAGAAATTCTTTACACGAGATCCAGGAGGAGCAATTCACTCTGTGTTAGGAAATAAGGTTGATAACATAGCTGAAGCAAGTACACATGCACACAGACACGCACACAGACACGCACACAGACACGCACACAGACACGCACACAGACACGCACAGGCACACAGACACGCACAGGCACACAGACACACACAAGACACACACACACAGACACACACACACAGACACACACACTTCTGCCTTTTTCTCTCTCACCATAAAATATACTGCTGTTTTCAAAGTTACTGAATACACAGGCTCGTTTCGCCACACACTCTTTACACACACACACACACAACACCGTTCCCACACAGACTATCTAATGAATCACATAAGTAGTAAAAAGCAGTCTTCCATCTCATTCTGCAACTGCTCAGGCCTTCAGCACTAAGACAAATGTTTAGACGTTGGAGTGATGAATGAGGAGCAGGGGTTCATGGGGTTTTTATGAAAAAAAAAAACGGAGAGCATGCAGTGAATGGGATAGAAAAAGTGTGTCCAGTGTGTCCAGTGTGCGTGTGTGTGTGTCCGTGTGTGTGTCCGTGTGTGTGTCCGTGTGTGTGTCCGTGTGTGTGTCCGTGTGTGTGTGGGGGGGGTTTGAGGGGGATGGTTGGGGCCTTTATAACCATAATGACATATCCACAGCAGCTATGTTCAACTTGCAGTTTATTTGTGTGTGTGTGTGTGTGTGTGTGTGTGTGTGTAGTACTGATATAAGATTTCCATATTTTAGATTTAAAGCAAAATGAGTGCCCAGTAGACAGTTTGACACAGAAAAGAGTGGGTTAGAAAATGTGAAGTTAATTAAGTACATGTTGCCTAATCTCACTTTAAGGGCACATACTGTGTATTAAATGTAATATTCAGTAATTAGGAAGTTAATCGTTTTTTAGATATTACAAAGGCTAACACGATGCCTTTATCTACACTATTATACACACATAGGTGGATTTCCCCTTACAGGCCTAGAGGAAATATATCAGGATTTGTAAAAATGACCATGATTTTAGAGCATGTATTATGTCCCGTCCCCCCCCACCACCACCACCACCACCACCACCAACATGTCAGTAATTGAATTAGCTAAGCTAAAGAAAGGTGTGAATGTGTGTACACATGCTGCCTTCTGATAAACTGATGTCCCATCCAGGGATTTTTTCTCACATTCTGTGTTCCATAAGCTCCAGATCTACCATCACCCTGACCTGGATAGAGTGCTTAATGATGTTGAATGATAATGATGTAAAAGAAACTCACACTGAACACTAGAATTCGAGCTGCGGATATCATACCATATATACAATCAGCAGCCCAGTATCTGCTAATCGTAAAGTCTGTAATACATTTCAGAGAAGCAGGTAATTAAATTCTTCTTACACTAAGCCTTTTTTAAATGTTGTCTCCTATATTTCTATTTCTGATTTTTATAAACAGGCACCACTGTAAACAACGTCCTTCTATATATTCTATATATTTATAAGGATATGTTAATAAAGGTTAATAAAGGTAAAACGAGAGCTGTAATATTAGTACATTATCTGCAGTCCTGATGCAACCGAAGCACATTTACAAGCTGGATGTCTTGGTGACAATTGCTGATTTGACCATAACACTGCATTGGACAAATTTATTTACAGGAAACTTATGATAATGTAGCGTGTGCTAAAAAAATCTAAGGTCTGATATTGGCTATAGATGTTATTATAATACATTTTAATCAGCATGCAGAATTGTACACTTTCATTTTTCTTTAAATACATTCCCAGTATGCAGTTTATGAGGACAAAACAATATGACTGACAGCAAAGACCTGCAGGGACAAATAACCATCATATAGGGATTACAGTAAGTGTTTATTCGCAGGACGGTCGCTCAAAGACAGCTAAATATAGCGATAGTCAAAAGACATTGTTAACAATATGAGAAGCGACGTCAGCTTGTGAAATCTCAGTCATGTTTATTATTAATAAAGGATTGATATATAAACTATTTTGTTCCATATACTGTGTATTCATGTCAAGAGGACACAAAACTATACAGTTAGTTACAAGGACGTCTTTACAGGCAACAGTGTAAAGACACACACCACTTCATCTTTAACACTTCAGTCAGATTTTACAGCTCTGGCATGACCTTGTCATCCTATATTTTCCTTTTCTTAGTGCATCTAAATTAAAGCTAATGCATTCGCACAAAATGGCTAAACATAAGTGCAGACAGTGTGACTATGATATACGGACCCATTTTCATTGTAAGATACACTGCAGAAGTTCTTTTGGAGTGGATAAGGTCTGTACATCAGAAACACGTGGAAAGTGTTTGTCTCCCTTATTCAATGCTTGAATGTTTGGGCTTGTTTCCGGGCTATTGTGCGATTTTGGCTATGCAGTTGTGTTTTTTTTGTTCTTTTACTATACAGCATGGCTATAACAGGTGAATTATTTAAAGTCACACTATCCAGTATCACACAGATGAGGACAGGATTATTTTGGAGTCTCTCAGGGTTTCTTCCTCATGTCATCTGATGTTTTTCTCCTCTGCCATCATGTCTAGCTTGCTCATTAGGGATATGCTGTAAAAGCTAATATGCTGTATTTATATATTTCTGAAAAGCTGAACATTCTAGTCATGTCAATTGCTAAAAGCACCAACACATTTTTTTAAGTGAATCCAGTTGAACTAACTTTGCTGAAATTCAGCAACATTAATGAACTTGGAACGGATCAGAAGTATGTCTAAAACTGAGCTGTTAGACTGTACACTGGATGAACTGCCTGTTATGTGCTTACTCTAAATAGTCATTAGATAGTAGGCTATTTAAGTCAAGTGTGCTATCCTCTCAAATTTATTAATGTTGTTATTAATGTAATATTAGAGGATTAGTGAAAATGACCAGATTACACATTTATAGTATGTTTTATGGTTCCCCAGTTTCTTCTCAACTCCCCAAAACATGCCAATGTTTCTGTCATCAGCTGTTGCTATTTTCTTTGGCAGACTTGTGCAATGTTAACAATAGAAACAGCATCTGCTACAGCACAGATGTAGCTAATCTCAGTAAACTTGCTGCCGCAGCACAGTCACGCTCACATTTTCTGAGGGGTATTTGTTTGTGAAAATCTCTAGCTAGCATATTACACTGGAGCACCATCTAGTGTGAATGGCAAATGACTGAACAATAATATGTATTAAGATGTTCCCACACATTACTAACCAGATATCAACCATCACCTTTCTCATTTCTCTCTGTAATGCCTCTCTTCCTCTAGGTCCTCATTAATCAGGAAAATGATCATCCCCTTCCTTGGCCAGTATTTTTCCCAGCTGTTGCTAAGCAGCCATGGAGCTGTGCATTGTGGAGTGCCAGGGATGTGCTGGTTATTAACCTGCATTTCTCTGGCTTTTATCTCCTGCTTTACAAATGCAAGGCCCAACAAAAGAGGCACATGGTTTAGAAGAAACACATAAAATGTTACACCAGGCAGTGAGCTCAGATCTTCTGTAACTATATAGGTGACACATTTCACTTCAGGGATGATCGGCTCTAGATTAAACACTTATATGATTCAAGACTGGGAACCCATGCTGAGTCTTGCTGTAAAAGTAAACCTCAGCTACAAAGCAGGATGTTTCAAGGACAAGTAAATGGCATAGTAAACAACATTCTCCAGCTCTGGCTGAACTCCCTGGAGTTTCAGTGCTTTAGATGTGGGTGGTGAAGAGGACGATGAAGAGGACACTTCTACATTTGCATGTTTGCACTGAGCAGCAGACAGTCAATTACCAACACATGAAGAGATTTTTCCTGCAAAAAAAACAAAAACGTATGGGCCACATCACATCATTTCAAACACAGGGCCTTTAAAACAAGGGAAAAGAACGGAGTTGGGGCTGTATATACATATACATACATATACATACATATATATTTTTTTAATTATATACTCTAATGTGAGTGTGTGGACAAAACACTCCGTCGGGATGTTTGCGCTTCAGGTGCTTTTTTCGGGGCTAAAGCCATAGATAAATCCATGCTTTAGGCAGGCGCAGCCATCTTTGTGATGCATCGATGTAATTTCGTAATAAATGACGTGGACACGTCGCCCCTGCCCTAACTGGTGTGCATGCCTGCAGTAACCCAAACATTAGCACGAGGGCTAAGCCGCTGCTCTGCCTACACTCTGTGCGTCAACCAAACCTAAAATGGCTGTAACTTTAGTTCAGCCACATAATTGGTTCGGTGCACCGCTATTCTCATTCTCATTGGCTATTGATGGTCTCCTGTCAAAACATGGATGGAACTAATTCTATCAACCTCTTATACTTCTATTGAGAAATGTTATATTGCAATATTTATCTTTAACGTTTTATTGCCAAGCTTTAAACAGAGTTGTTGGAGACAGGGTCCTCGCACATGCTGGAGTCCAAATCAATATGACAGGAATCAGACAGACATATTTATAAATCTAAAGTAACAAATCAGCTACATTATGCAAGGGCTATATTACACAACGTGCTCTAGTATAACAACAAAAGTATGATTTCTTAAAGCATAGACACAAAAGCTCCGAGACTTATCAGAGGTACCACTTATAATGATATGACAAGTGCACAATTTGTAGCTATACTGGCCAGACATACACTAAAGTACCAGAAAAACTAATACACCAGTCTAGTTCTTGGTATGTCCCCCACGGGGCATGGACTCCACAAACTTGTGAAAGTATTCTGTAAACAATGAACACTATCCTTCCTGTAGTCTACTATTCTGAGGTGTAGGATTTCTGTGTTTTACAATGTGTCACATGGCATCCCAGATGTGTTCAATAACGTTGAGATCTGCTGACTTAGGTGGGAATGACAAAAGCCCAAACTCAGAGTGTTCCTCAAACCATAATTTGGCAACTCTAGACATGTGTGTGGTGGCGTATTATCCTGATAGAAGAAACTAAACCTATCAGACGTGGATGCAGAATGCAAACATGGATGGGTGTAAATCATCGGAAAGGAGGCACACAGTGCTCCCCTGTCAGAGATGTTTGCAGATGTACCAGTGGGCCCATGGAATCAACAAACCCCTAAACAAACCCTATACCATTTTACGGTCTGTACGAGTCTTTCGGTTACTTCAATGTATAATTTCTTATTAGTTTACTGTGGATTAAAGACATTTGAAGAAGAAAATCATTACAAAATCATGTGTGTGTGTGTGTGTGTGTGTGTGTGTGCGCGTGTGCATCATTCAGGGTGTATTCCCACCTCAAACTGCAATATACACTGAGCAATACATTAAAACCACACAGTTAAACCCTTGGTGTGATAATTGAAGACTGGTCTCTATTTTTTAAAGACATTTATTTACACTCTTCGGATCATGTATTTCCATCATTAGTCAAAGATAATGTTCCACCCACCCGATCATCTGAAGTTGGTTGATGTTAAAAGTACAGAAATAATGCTTTATTTGAAGGCTCAATTAGACGCTAAAGCCCTAAACAACTATCGCTACTACAAAACAGAGACTGCAATATTTATTAACACAGGATGTATATATATTCTTATTCATATACAGACGGACACAGGTATGTCAGATACGGGAGAGTAATATATTCGATAGTATATATTTGCAATGTGAGTCATCCTGATTTTCTGACTCATTGCTGTCTCTTGTCATATCCAGACATTTTTGGCATTTTCACGTTCAATCACATTCAGTACCACTGACATTTGCATTAGAAATGTTGTGCAGTCAGTGACATTCTGGCAAAAATAGGCTCGCCTAATCTCTCCTTTTGAGTAAAATGTGAATAAATGTGAGTTTTAAGCAGAAATTACAACTGGGAAAACAAACTGACATTACAGAAATAGTGAAAAGTGCAGCAACCATACTAGATATAAACCATTCAATTTTTACCACCATTCTAATGTTAAAATCCTTCAATTTATCTCTCACACCAGCCTCTGATCAAACCCTTTTCAGCTCATCAGGCTCCAGGTCACTATTCTGTATTTATAAATGACATTACAGGATTACTCTGTGTGTGCATCATTTTTACGAGTTGAGCAGTAAACAGACATAAGTAGTAATCTTACCTCTTTAAAGAATATGTTAGGCTATTTTATTAGTGCAGTTGAATGCTGATAAACAGCCAACACATTCAGGTTACACTAGCCGGGTTTCCACCCTAACCTTTCGCATTTATAAAATTCAGACAAATTAACAGCGACCACTATACATCTATAAATGTTGACACTCCATACAATTTTGCGAGAACATCATGCACAGCCATTTTTCATAATAGCTTTGGATTCAGCATTGCAGAAGATCCAATGCAACATTTAGTCTGATTAGGTGAAATGGAATCACGTGACTTTATTTGAAAACCCCTTTATGGCTTTAGCGATATTGTAACTTTCCCATCTCATTCTAGTGTAAAAGTCTTTTTCCGGTATTTTTTCCCCATTCTTTGGACTTGGACTTCCAATTCAAAATATTTAAGCACTTGATGGATGGAAAAGGATATAGATAATAATAGTAATGATACAGATAGTAATGGACAACAGATACATGCTTAAATATCATTCCTGATAGTAATAAATCTATCCGGGATATTTAAGCATGTTTTAATTATTACAATGCCTTGTACTCAGCACAGAAGCTCATGTCCATCAACAGAGCCTTCCTTGTAGCACATTGATGGTGTTCTTTAGATGGAGGATACAAAAGCATCTTACTGCAGTGTCTATGAGATTTCTCCAGGTTTATAATGACCTAAGGCTTCAATCCTGACCTTAATAGCATCAAAAAAAAAAGAGTCTGTATCAGGCTCTGTTAATTGCTGAAGGCTACAAACTAGTGAGTATGACTGAAGAATGATGTGCAACACAGTGCTGGCTTTGACAAAATTTAAATGTACTTAAAATCTGGATTTTAAGTACAAGAAAAATAAATGTGGGCTATGTTGGAATTTCTTCTGGGTGGGGCAAAGTGGGATTTTTTTGGGCAAAACGCCCCATAGTTCATAGTTATATTTAAAAGTTAAATCCTACACAGCAGAGCTGACTAGAATTGGCTTCATTTTATCCAAAATCTTCTTTACACATGTACATTAAGCCTGCTTTCTTTTGTATTACACTAACCTCTCCACAAGTCCATTCAACCCCTTGTGTCTACTACCAAAGCTAAACATGTACACACTCCAAATTCCCACTTCCTATCATTCAAGAAAGGGTCAGCAAAAGGGTAAGATCCAAAATCACAACCATAGGAGGCTGTTTACACAGGACCAATGCATCAAAGATCAACATTCCAGCTCCCTCAAATCCTCTTGTTTTCCTGCAGCTTATCGTTCTACTCCTGGTCTGATCGGAATGTCCAAACTGATTAAGCTTCTTGAGTTGTTTGTTCCCCATGTGGCACAAGAACAAGCTTTCTCTCCCTCTGTCTGTCCAGATTTCTTCATTTTTTAAATTTTTGTTCCCTTTCATTCAAAATACAATAACCGGCATGACTATACCAGTGTCTTTATTGCTGAGCATTTGTGTTTGACATGGGTGCAGGACAGTGCTTAAAATAACAATCCTGCTTATAGAAATGTTATACATGTAAATAAAAAAGTAATTAAAATGATTAGAATTACAACATGATTACTATGCAGACTTTAAACAGTTTATGTATTACAGATAGTGTTTTATATTTGGATATCAAATAAAACTTACCTGTCACTATTTTTCCACCCAAATGCTACTGGGCCTATCCAATTAACCTATCCAAGTGAAATATCCTATTCATTTGAGGGCATGACAGTAAATAATTACAGTCATTACGCAACACACTGCTCATTCCTTATTTAGAGTCATTGTACAGACTACCTGTATCCTCCTTTGCATTTATCTACAACCATAGTTCCTTTTCTGACCTCATACACATGATCATACAGATCGTCACCAGGAATGGTAAGTTTCACTAATTTCCAGAAGAGCACTGGCATAAATGATCACGATGCAACTGCCCCAATTAAAAAACTGTATCTGGTGATAGAATTCATAAACTTGGGATGCGTAAATTCCAATAACTTGTCAGCTGTCAAATCTGATTAATTCATGTTCAATTATTAGCAGAGGCCCTATGCCTTTCTTATTTAGAAATGCGTCCAATAATTTTATATTTAGATTGATTCCTCCCCTCTCAAGTGTGCTCTCTCATCTCCACTGCTGTCAGTGGCCAATTCTCATCACGTCTCTGGGCCAAGTCCCATGGGAATTGGAGAGGAGTCCTGTACCATTCTGAACCGCAGAGAATCATATTTTTTTCATGTTAAATCGCATGGTGTTTAGTCAAATCATGTTGAATTGCACTACATCACAACAGAGGTGAATAATATCATATTGTATAGTATTAGTTTTGCCTGTTATCTGTTTTTCACCATGAGTTTTTTTTAGCATGTCGAACACACTGATGCGGAACTCAAATGGCAGCCGTTGGTTTAAACCAAAACATCAGCACAGGAAGACAGCTTCCAGAGCACATTCAGGAACAATCACGGCTGCCTGGTTAACAGTGGAAGAACATGTCACTTTTTAATGAGGGCCAGTAGGCAGGATGCAGGAAATCTGGGTCAGCATGAAATGTCGAATCACTCTGGCTAAGCACAAAAACAGCACAGTGGAAAATTGGCAGGTCCAAAACCATAAGTCAGCGAGATGCTGGAGGATGAGGACAGGATGAGTTGTGTTTGAGGAGACACACATCTAACATATGTAAACACACTCAGACAAGGTTCATAGATACAAACAGCAGACATCAGCGATGCCAAAAAAGCTGAGTCTACAATGATGACATACCACTTTTAGCAACACAGTGATGACATCACTTTTTATTTCATGACTTAAAAATTAAAAAAGCAAAATAACTACAATGTTGCTTCTGTTGTGAGTGAAACACAATTAGCACAGAATGGTGTGCAAGAAATCCACCATCAAAATCAACTGTTTGATGCTTTCAACATGGCCAAATGAAATCTATATCCTTTTGTTTTATGGCTGCACTGGTATTACAACGCATTTCCTTCAGGATCATGCAGAAACTGTTCTGCCACAGTGAAACATAATCACTGTCTAATTACAAACCCCTGGCCGGGTGAAAAGGCATGGTTGTAATCAGTCTTTGAGGGTCCTGGGGAAATTAATTCTTTGGTAAGCTTCACCTCTATCTTGGTTACTGTTGCTATATCTGATCTTTAAAAAAACCCAGCTATGGAGACTGATTTCAAAACATCAAATTCATAAGCATTTTCAAAACAATAAACTGGAAATATGCACTAATTTACATATCCATCCAAGCTAACAATGTTAGTGTTAAAGCTTACAAATACCTGTCACATCACTCACTCACATAGCCTCATCAACGTCTGTTCCACACGGCAGGGAAAGAAAACAGTAATAAATTAATGATTATATGCCTTTAAAAAATACATTTATGGTGTATACACATATATTTCTACCATCAGGCACCACACACTGATTCACACTGAGTCACAGATGCACACCTATTTACCTGCTGTCATTTATTTCTAGTAAACAGTAATACCAGTAAAAGGTATACTCCCATGTACAGCAGAGGACTGTGAATGGACAGTGATAACAGGTCAGGAAAATCCAGCAGGATTTTTCTTTGCCTTTTTCATTTACAGAGTTTAGATAAAGCTTATCTCACTGGGGTCCAGTAATGCAAGTGTTCACAAAACTATCCAGTGTTTTGCAAACATGTCAGCTGAACAAACAAATTTAAACCGAGAGAGTCGGGTTTATGCAACTTAATCCCTCACCTGAGCAGAACTGAAATGCATTTTAGGGTTTTTATCAGACATTATCAACTGAATCTATCTGATTACTGGAGTAACTGGTCCTCAAAACCAGAGGTGACTCATTATGCTTGACCTTCAGCAGATCCTGCTCTCTTTCTGCTTACTGTATGCATTTTGTGCTTCATTTCCCAGCAGGAAAGTTTCTAATATTCCACAAAGATGTGACACATTGATGAGGGGGAGAAATGTTTCGTGACATATCATTCTTTCGATGAAGCATGAAGTGTTTTGGTGGTCAAGGTTACGCTAATCTCCTTTCAAGCATCTCTCTTTCTTAATGTATGTCAGGATATCTCTTCCAACACCAATTCCTCCCCTCTTTCTCTGACCCATGCACTTCCTCCTGACTCAACCATTCGTGTAGTTGAACCCATTCTAATCACACTGGCCCTCTGAGATGCATATTGCATGACTGCCTCAGCTCTGACCTTGAAGCAATGAGCTTTATATCTGTCTCTGATGATACAGGAGAAGCAATCAGTGGCAGCAAAGTGTGAGGAGATGGCTTTGAATTATAGATTACAGCCGAACTGATTCATACAGAATAGACATACAGCAGCTAAATCAATATTTTCAATAGGATACCCTATGTGCCACCCTACAACATCAACCTCAAACACATCAGGTCCTATTTACACAAAGCCTGTCCCAAATGTATAGAATGACACCAGTCAAACCATCGCAATAATGTGTTTTTGCGGTGCTCGACCACCGTGAAGTCTGGAAAACACTATTATTATTATTATTATAATAATAATAATAATAATAATTATTATTATTATTATTATTATTATTATTATTATTATTATT
>JAOVVF010000008.1:9410056-9431748 GCA_028565595.1 Duopalatinus emarginatus | reverse complement strand
ATGTCTGTATGTAAAGATGTAAAATCTCGATTACACCATTTTCAAAATCGTGTTTAAACTGTAATTCGAATTAACCGAATTAATCGTAAAAATCGCCCAGCACTACCTGGAAGTGTAAAGTCCCTGAAGTCTGATCTGCTTTGTAGCTTAACCACAACCACACAGACACAAATATGCCAAAAAGTGACCAATGACCTGTTTCATAAAAGATTTGTTGCAAATTACTTTTCATTTGCTCAAGGCATTTCCTCTTGACTAAGATGGAGCACAGAAGTATGGATAAATTGCCTGTCGCTGGCTAATGAAAGGTGGTGTCTGGTCAATAATAAAGGAAGACACAACAATCTGTCTCTTGATGGCTCATCTGTAATGAAATGTCTCAGCTTAATGAAATCATACTGAGCCACTGCTTTAAAAGCTTAACGAACATTGTGATCACATACACAATGATGCATGTTTATAAAACTCTGACAAGCAATTACACATTATTAGCATGTTATGTTAGATTTATCAAAAGAGTACATAAAAGTGCAGAATGTCATGTCTTGAACATGTACACCTTGTGTCCTGTATAAAACAAAAAGCATTCCAGAGTGGTGGTGAAATGCACTGTGATGCGGTCTTAAGAAGAAGAAGAGATTTAGCTGGAAGCAAAGATCACTTGGGCTTTGTTCTCATTTTCATGAGCTGCTGACACGTATAGGTGCTGGTGATGAATCAATTTGCCAGCTTATCTCTTTGTTAAGGACCACGCTGAATTGATTAGTTTGTTTAGATCCCTGCTATACCAGATTAAAAAGCCTAAAACATAATGTATTATGGTAAAGCAATGAAAATTGTAACAATGAAGTCAAACACTTTTAACATAATGTAATGTACATTTATCAGGATCAAGCAGCAGTTTCAGACAGGGCCTAAAAATATCTGGTCTATCTGGCAAAAGTATTTTAAACTCACTGCTCATTTATGTTATGTTTATGTGGTCACAAGTGGAGACACATTTGAATTCCAGGTGTAACCTGACACACTCTAAACTCTCAGATAACCTGAGACACATTACATATAACCATAAAAAAAATAAGTATGTCATGTAACTGTTGGCAAACTGCTGTGGCATAAGAGGAATAAAGCAATGCAGAGAAATAACAGAGAGCATACGGCTGCATGGAAACAAAAAGTCTAGAGAAATTAAACTGTCACTTTCACTGTCACATATCTCAGTCATATACTCTATAAAATGCTGCTGTTCACTTAGCCATGTTGACATCATTTATTGCTTGTTTTTTTTTATTTGATTGATTTGTCTAAATAAACCTGTAACAACCTTCCTTCTCCTACTGTAAATATTACTTCTGGAATAAATACAGAAAAAAATGCACAGCTATGTTTATAAAGCCTTATGCTAAGTCATGTGTACGGTGTATGATGTCTTGCAAGTTTCCACTGCTGAGCAGACTGGTGACCTACTGTAAACATAATGCATGCTAATTAATTATCAGATATTTAGTCCTGTACACATCGCATCTGTGCTGCAGTATACTGCACTACAGAACGGCATAAATGTACTGTTGATTTGTTGAAGATGAAGGCTGAGTGAAATAGTGAGGACTGGCTGAAAGCGCTGCTGATTAACTGTTACAGGCCGTATTGTCTTGCTCTGTGCTGTTCTACATGGCGTACTACTCTCTCGGTGCTGCATTTGTCCCTTGTCTGAGGCTGGGGTTTATTCTTACTGCGTGATCTCGATCCTCCACTCCTGACCTTGGCAATTTTGCAAAGCAGAAATGAAACTAATGAGGCATTGTCGTGGAGAGACCATCACATCGACTCAATTACAAGAGAGAGAGACAGAGGGGTGTGGGGGAGAGGGGGAGGATGGACACACAGCCAATCTACAATTCAAGCATCATTTGAGGAGAAATTGATTAGTTTCAGTTCCTTTTCCTTTGTTATGTGCATTATTAAAATGATGGTGATGGAAAAAAAGAAGTCACAGTTGGCTGTGCTGATGCAGCTGAAAAAAAAAAACAGCTGACAACAGTTGGTAAGGTGGGAAGTAAGTGCTGAGGTCCCGTGGCTCCATTTCCATGGCAACAATGATGCTCTGTAATGGCAGGAGATTGCCAAGCAGTAACATCAAGCCCACAGTAGCAGTGTGTGTGTGTGTGTGTGTGTGTGTGTGTGTGTGCATGAGATGGAGTGAGGGAGAAAGAAGAAAAGACTACAAAAACCTATAGGTTGTTTTACATTGTGCAACCCTTTGCTTGCATGTCATGTTAATTAGTTCAGTTAATCGTACTTTTGGGCAGATAAAAATTAGGAGTGGTCACTGCTTTAGTGGAATATCAATGGTGTTTCGATTTTTTTGCATTCTCAGAAGGCCTTACTGCTTTATCAATTCCAGTGAAATATCTAAAGCCACGTGGCTGTAAACTGCCATTATTGTCTAAACAAATAGGAATAATCCTGTTACACGGCCACAAAAAATAACAAGTGCTAATTAAAGATGAGCTCCTGTACTATTCACAACCGTTCTGCTGCTTTCTTTGACATAAAACTGAACATCTGCTGCAGCTCTTGCTTCATTGACTTACTTAGCAACATGTCAATTTATATACAATGCACACCTTTATCACACTCTTACTGGTTAAATGGAGACCCCTTAGGATATGTGCTGCTCAGTTCAACCATAAATACACACTATCAATCTATCCATCAGCAGGATGCTTGTTAGTCAGCACAATGAAATCTTAATGTGACTAATATCTTATAACTAGGAGGCATTTTACATCTTGGCAGAACATATGTCTTTTTTTTATGCAGAAGTGGACATAAATGCAAAATGTCCCTTTAACTACTATGTTCATTTGTGTGTTCAAATAATGAATTGACCTTCACCTAGTAGGCAATATGTTTAAGAAGAAAAATTAAACTTCTGACTCCAGCGTTTCAGGCTGAAATTGTCTGACTGAACAGTGGGAGGCTGCTACTGCCAAGACTACAATAGCAACTATGTCAGCTCCATTGGGGGTTACCCAAACCGCACCAGGCCAGAGCTCACATGACCTACACAGAAGTCCAAAAATGAGAATACCACCCTATTCAGACCGGATTCATTTTACACTGCGTAATTATTTCTGGAGTATCTCTGGGGTTTTAATCGTGTACAGTTCCAGTGTGTTGGGTTTTGTTCCAGACTTTGTGTGGATGTGTCTGGAAAACTGCATTTTATTTTCTGCACAATGCACTCAGGGAATATATACACTAAAGTGCCAGAAAAAGTACATACATACAAGCCTTTGCAAAAGACTGACGGTGGCTGCATAACGGTGTCGGCTTTGTTTAGTGTCTCTGACAGGTTCACACTATGTGTGCCTCTATTCTGACAAGTTGCATCCATCCATGTCCTGCATTCATTCTGATGGCTTTGGCCTCCTCTAACAGAACAATAGTCTTTTTTAAAAGGAGACACATCTGGGGATTTTACATGAGTTGTTGAAACTTTAACATGCAGCCTGCTTACACGTTATGATCACGTGACCTACTAACGATAAAAAGCAACCCTACAACATTTATACATTTATAATAAAGGTCAAAACAAACAGCTTGTATTAAAATGAGCTGTATATAGTCTGCATAGAATTTACATACACTGTGAAGACATTCATGTCTCTGTGATTTCTACAAATTGCTCATCCCATATCTATCATAATTATTACAGTCATCCTTCTGCAACATTACATAACCGATATCATATGTCGAGGAATCTGATCCGGTCTGAACAACACCTTATGACCAGAAGTTTTCAGTTCATAATGTAACATATCTATTCAACTTTACTGGAAGAACATTTCCAAAATAACAACCTAAAACCAAGAAAGACTCAAAACTACTGCTGTTTGAATTGGCTCATATGGACACACCACGTATGTTCTCCTCTACATACATCTTAATAAGATCATTCCTCATCTCACGGTGGTTCACTCGTCTGTGAGTTAGAAAGGCTTAACATCCCCATGCTAAGGGTAAGGACATTACTTGAGTTCAGGGTTTTACAGCAGGAAATGTGTCCTGAAACATGTATTCAGCCTCCCATTGGCCTGGAGGACATAACTAGAGCACAATGTGGAACACAAAGTAGGCCTGGCTCTCTGAACAGCCTGGAACTGACCAAAGCCTCTGGATTTTGACACAGACTCACGTGACTGTGTGTGAATTTGAGCTTTAATGCAAGTTAAATTGAATCTAATCTACATCGCAAGCACTTGTTCTGTGTAACTACCTTCGCTGAATGGCACGAGTTACCCTGGTTAAGCCTCTGCGGAGAAGCCTATTAATTAGCCGATCACAACATCTGCTCGTTGAAATGGCAGTTTAAAATAAATCGATGGACTACAAGCTGTGGTTTCAGGTTGAGGCTGCATAATGCATGAGGTCTAACCCACCTACAAGCACTCAGTCCTGCCTTTCTGAGGTTTCTCCACCTCTTTTCTTAAAGCCTGGCGATACGCATTTGTACTCCCAATCATCCCCATGCTTCTCTTCTTCCTCCTCCTCTCCTGATCTGTCTTCCACATCCCCATTCTTTCAGTCCAGGTTTCCGAGCGCGACACCACTGCAGCAATCCCCTCCTCCTTCCTCCTCCTCCTCCACCTGCTTCCACATGCTGTCCTGGTGGATTCATGCGCACTGAGAATGCTGCAGCATCTACAACAGTCATACCTCAGGCCATATTTATAAAGATCTGTTTCATCCGGACACTTTTCCTCCTTCACCTGACGTCATCAATGAAAGCCCCAAACCTGCAATGGTTTCTGCACATGACTGTGGAGCTTCACAGGTAATTTCACACCAGATGCTCCCCCTCTACCACAGCAGGCCTGGTATAAGATCTCTTCAGCTAAGCAGAGCTCACATGATCACGCCTTCATAAAGGCACTGTTAATGCGCCTTATGGGCCGTTTCATAACAAGTGCTCATACAAGCCCTGCTGTAATCCCTGCTGTGGGGCCAGGCTCCCAATATCCAGCATCTGCAAGCTCCAATCACTTCCCCTAACCATTCAGGAGTTTTAAAGATCAGGGTGGAACATGTGCCAGAGATCTCTGTGTAAAAACAAAGCAGCACGACAGCAGCCATCTTCACGCCTCCTGAATATAAATCAATTCGTCCCTACTGCCCTAATAATATCACAGCAGCCAATCAAGTAGCTTTTCCATCCTTAAGCATGAAAAGAGCTGTGAAGCGCAGGATGTGCTGAGGGCCTGTGTACTGGTTCAGCACTGAGACACCAAACAAAAGCAGACACACACCAGATATTTGGCAAGTCATTGTTACCAGCCAGAGCACAACGCTACCCGATCTGTGTCTGAATAACAATGTCTATACACACACACACACACACACACACACCATGTTATAACAGTCTGGAAATGAAATAAACGACTCGATCCTATTACAGTCCTTTACTGTCCTTTATAATAATACTAATAATAATAATAATAATAATAATAATAATGATTGTGATCTGGATGCGATCGCGCTCACAACAATAGGCAGTAAGGCCCTGAGTAATTCCTCTGGGGAATACATTTCGACATGAATGAGGTTTGGTACCCAGGTCTGAGCTGACACTGGTGGTGCACCTGATTCAGATGCTCTAGTTACATGACATCATCTCACAGCAGCAGCAGCAGTGCGAGGCCATAGCGAGGGGAATAAAACACAGATGGGGATGGGGGGGATGAGAGCCATTGTGGACAGATGATGAAGCTTTCTCATCCACTCACCAGATTCAGCACGGTCTCGACGATGTCCCGGTTGCTGACCTCTCCGACCTGGATGAGGCCGATCAGCACGGCGAACTTCATGCGGATGTTGCGGATCGGAACCGCGGGGTTGATGACGCCAGCCGCCAGCACAACGGAGCCCGAGCCGGACACCATCGCGTCCCCGCCAGCCGTGTTTTCTCGCTCCGCCAACGGCGCCGTAAGCGGCTTCTCGCTCGCCATTTCCAGCCCAAATCCCGAAAATAAGGAGCGGCCGCTTCGGCTCTCACCTGTCTCGCGTCACCGGCTGGTTGTTTAACCGCATGTAAATTGAATTAGCGAAAAAGAAAAACAGAAAAAAAACCCGCTAAACAAATAACACCGATGTGGAGCGGTGATGTTTAATCCCGTCTATCCTTTTCTGGGAAGCATGCGATTATCAACAGCGTTACTTTCTCTGCGTTTGTTAAATACGGTCCTCTGTCACACCGCTTCTCCCTCTGTCCTTCTGGATGTGAAAGCCCAGTGAAAGGATGCAGTCTCCGGCTGTGTGGTCCTGCTCAGGACGCCATGTTCACGCCCCCTGGCTGCGGTGGCGAGCACTGCGCCTGCGCGATAGCGGTCTGCTCAGCGGGCCGTGGCTCACTCCCAAATACATCACTCCCTACATAAAGTGCGCTAGGTAGGCTACGAAGTAATCCATTATACACTCTTGTGCAGTACACTATGTGAAAAAACAGGAAGCAATTTGAGGCGGAGCCTGTAAAGGTGGGGACCGCGCAGGAGCACGTGCGATGTCTGGTATTAATAGTAATCTAAGAATAGAGAGATGATAACAGGCCCCTGTGACCAATGTGATGAAATATTTTATAATGAGACTGAAATTTGTGAGAGGAACGAGTAGTTACATTTCTCTCTCTCTGATACTGATTTAACCACCCCCTTTCTGACTCTGACACACACGCGCGCGTACACACACTCAGAGCAGCAGGAACGGCCATGAGGGAAATAATAGGTCACGTCTGTATCACGTGGGTTGGTCCAGACACTAACCTGTATTCAGAGCAGGTTTCATATTTGGACTAGGACCCATTTCACTCATCTGATGTGAAAAATGGTCAAATCCTAAAAATCTTACCATGATCTTTAAACAGCCAGAAACATCATATGTGAACATCTGAATCAAGATTGAATCAAGTTTTTAAATCTCACCCTCTCTCTGGATCATGTTAAATTAAATAAATGCTTAAATAAGTGTAAATGATCATAACCACTACTTTATGGCATTATGAAGACACACATAAAACCTGGAGTCCTCAATACTTATATGTCATCTTTATGTTATCTCACCTGGAATGATCTTAACCTGTTTTAATATGATTTAATATGATCGTAAGCATCTCTCTAGTTGTATATGTGAGGTAAATACAGTCACAACATTTGTCAAACAGGATCCTCATTACAGATTAATCTTGACTTTCTGTTTTGTTGGCTAAATTTCTCATTTATTGATTCAAACATTACAACATTGTTGACTGCCAAGCCACGCTGCATGTGTATCCTTGATCATTTATCAGCTGCCAGTAGGTTAGTTTGCAAACTGTATCCATTAGACCCATGTCCATTTCACTAGGACATTTCACATGTAATCAAAGATGTGATGAAAGCATAACATTTGTTGTGTGAGGAAGACACAGATAGCTAGCATGCTAGCAATTGAGCTACTAACCAGACATTCTGAGATTTTCTTTTCTTCAGCGAGTGTTTAGCTCTCTGGAAGCCAAGGGCAAACACCAGCTATTTGTCTGCTGCATTTGTACAAAACATCATAGAGAAGCATTATCCAGATCAAACGTCCCCTGCAATGCCTACACCGTGATGCTGACGCAGAGGCTCATACACTTTAGTCCTCTTTATAGCCTGAGAGCCAATTCTCCCTCCTACTCCTTATTCATTTCTATTTGACAGTGAATCAATAATTGAACAGCAGCATGCAGAATTGAATCTAAATTAGCCTTTACCAGCTTGAATAACAAGTAGCTCTGGAAAAATCCAAACAGGCCATGATAACCACCCTCTATAGAGCTGTAGCCTCGATTGGACTTAATTCCAACATGCAGGTCATAACACCTAATGTGCTTCTCCAAATGGCACCAATCACAAATGATTATACAATGCCAGTCCTCTAGTTTAGGATGCACTGACTGTAACAAACCTCACTACATATTGTACACAATTCCTTTATGAATTCAGCAATTGGACTGCAGACAAAATTGCTGTTTCCTCCCCAAATAGAGCTATTGTCCCAAATGAATGATGAAGAAATGATTTAGCACCATTGATTTTTTATTCCACTGATCTATATAAGACACCAGGGGATGATTTAGATCCTGGGCACCTTAAGAAATAGCAGTGTCCTTCATTAATCTTCAATGTACAATTTGTTCTGTAAAGCATTTAGTGTGATTTGATCAGGTCTGATCTACACACAACTAAAGCACAGGACCAAGGACAGTGCTAGTAATATTACTCTTTTAATAGAGGACTTGGCTTGGTCATATTACTGCATTCAGTTTTATGTAAAAAAACATATGTTTTAATGCTGTTTATAGACTTTAGTTCAGCATTCAACACCATCATTCCTCAGTACCTGATCAGAAAGCTGAACCTGCTGGGCCTTAACACCTCTCTCTGTAATTGCATTCTGGTCTTCCTCACTGGGAGACTTCAGTCAGTCGAGATTGGACTAAGTATCTCCCACACCACCATGGACCACACACCAGGACTGTGTGCTTAGTTCGTTGCTGTTCACCTTTCTGATTCATGCTTGTGCATCAATGCACAGCTGGAATCAAGTTCACAAATGACATGGTTGTGGTGGGTCTCATCAGTAAGAACAATAAGTCAGATATGGAGGGGAGAGGAAGTGCAACGGCTAATGGACTGGTGTAGAAGCAACAACCTGTCTCTGAACATAGACAAAACTAAAGAGATGGATGTTGACTTCAGAAGAACAAGGCACGATCACTCTCTACTGAACATTGACCACTCCGCTGTGGGGATCATCAAGAACACCAAATTCCTTGGTGTTAACTTGGCAGGGGATGTCATGTCCTTCAACACTAGCTCCATAGCCAAGAAAGCCCAGCAGTGTCTCTACTTTCTGCGAAGGCTAAGGAAAGCACATCTTTCACCTCCCATCCTCAACATATTCTACAAAGGAACCATCAAGACCATCCTGAACAGCTGCATCACAAGTCCATTCAGGGGATATGGGGACAACTGAGAAGATTATTGGTTTCACTCTCCTCTCCATCACAGGCATTTATACCACATGCCACATCTGCAAACAACCAGTTATGAGTTTTATCTACACAGACACAACTGCTTCAATGCATTTTCATCAGAGTCACATGAAAGAATCAACTTGTGCAGTCACAGGTGGCAGCTCATAGATTTGCTGTCTAAACTACATTGTTAAAGGTGGATAAGAAAAGCCAGAGTGGAACAAAGTAAAGTGTCCCTAATAATATTTGTGTGTACGCATAATAGTATTCAACCTAGTGACATAAAAGCATTGCTATTTTAAAATCACCCGAAAATTAAACCATTAAATTAACAAAACATTGTCACTACAGCAGGTTTACCTGTCTGTTGTTTAGTCATGGGGAGCGACTCAATCAAGACTTCTTCATAAGGGTAAACATATAGATGCTTCTTTCCTGTAGTCCAATGACTTTTGTGTCAAAGCTATATATTATTGGTTATAGATATTATACACAATCCTGAGCTCTGCTTACTGCCATACAGAGTTTCATATTTAGGGTGTGTATTATTGCCTTGTGGCCAGTGTTCCTGAAATAGGCTCTGGAAGTGGGCCAGTCTGGGACTAAACCCCATACACTACAGACAGTGATGCATCCTCACCTAAGCACGGGGGACACAAGTCCTAACTCGCTGGAGGCACAAGGCTTTTCTTACAAAAGGGGTCTGCTTGGAAAGTGGTGGTTAACACAGTCACATCATTCACTGCCTGAGGGGGTAGTGTGAAAGTAAAGAAGCACAGATGTGTGAGGCCCCAGTGTGAGACTGGAATACATAAAGCTACCTGAAGTGAGGGTGGTTTTTCTAGCCATAAAATTTTTCCAAAACATCAGAACTTGCTGGTCTGTTATAGTAACCCTGAAGATCTGATATATGAATCGACAGAATAGCACAAGGTCAGATGGTGCTTTCTGCCACCCAAAATGGAGCTTTTAACCTAACTAGGATGACACAGTGGTGCAGTAGATGCATTCAGCATATAAAAGCAAGAGGATGCCATCTGTTCTGTGGGCATTGTTGTGTGCAATTAATTTAATCTTAACTTCCTAAAGTATTAGCCTTGCTATAGATACAGTTAACAAAGAAAAGTCCTTATCTGTGTTGGAGGTTACATATTACCTTAAATATTGTTTCAGTGGGGCTCATAAACTTGTCATTATCTTTCTGAAGGGAACAAAGCACTCACCCAAGAGCCCAGAATAAGATCTTACTCTTGTACTAAAGTCTCTTTAGACATTTCCTTATGAGTCCACAGAGGATGCTGAACTCAAATGGTTCTTTCTTTTGGCTATGATTTGCCACTGGGGTGGACTCGATCACAGCAAGCTAGCCAGAGAAGGGCTAGTGCAGATAGACAACTGTCTGAGTATGGGAGTGCTTGGGTGCACAAAAATAAAATAGAATAATTAAATGATAAGTGGTGCTTATACATGCCAAAATTTTTTACAGGTAAGCAGAGTTTGAGTAACGACGTGTGCAGGATTCAAATCTGGCTCACTGTGGTGGCTTACAAGCACATTTAGTCAGCGAGCCACTGGGGTGCCATACGAACTCGCTGAACAGCGGATAAAGGAAGGGGAGAAGGATAAACCAAAGAGCCGCTCTTAGGCGGTCTCTAACAAAAGTGGGTTAATATATATAAAATGGGGAGTGGGATGAACTAACTGAAAGCTGATCATCATGTAAGGTTGCAGCAAATTAAAAGCGCCGCTATAAACGGCTTCAGGTTCTGGCATTCACTTCATTCGCCATAGCACAGTGTGACTCCGAAGTGGACGGGCGGAATGTATAACTCTGTATAAGGTCCGTGATTACCATTGTCCCTGACCTCTTACCTGGTGCAGGGGAGCACAAAAATGATGTATTTGTTTTTTATTTTTAGCAATTACTTTAGCAAAAAGATTGGGAGAACTACGAGCCTAGCTCAGCTTGTATGCACATGGTGGACATTCGACTCTGGAGAGAAAGTTTATGTAAACTTGGTTTCCGGTTTTGGTGACACAGTGTCCGGTTTTTGCCACGAGTTCTGTTGAGTGTATCGGCATGTTACTTTACTGTTTTTCTACATTCCTTCTTTAATTTTCTGCTATTATTTTCTGAAGCTGTATTTTTACTTTATTTTCTGTCACATTTTTATACCCGTTTTTTTGAGCGTCACAGTTTGTTTATTTATTTATTTATTTATTTATTTATTTGCATTTAAAATGCACGCAGATGCCATCCACACCAGACCTGTTTAATATCAACAAGTTCACATATAATCACCAAGTTCACATAAGGTACGGTAACTTTAATCATGACCAACATTCAGCTTGTTCAGTGTGAAGTACAGCATATTCAGCCAGTCTTTCTCCGTCATTAGTAATAATGTTAGCTAACCTATATAAGTGTCCAATAATTAGAACTCTGACGGAGAAGATATCAGTGTTAGAGGTGCGCATCCAGTCATTAGAGAGGGTTAGTGATAGTGAAAGTAGTGTGGTTTCAGTAGGGGAAAGTCTGGGTGCCTTAGGTGGAAATAGAAGTGGCCCTTCTCCGGCATTAGAGCCCTCACAGCGGGGCGAATGGGTTACGAATCTGCGGCATCATCGTAAAGCCAAAGCTCACGCTAAGGCTCACCCACAGGAGCACCAGTCCTCTCCGGTTCATGTGTCCAACAGGTTTGCTCTCCTCAGTGAGACACCCGCTGAGAAACCTGAAAGAGCTCTGATTATAGGAGACTCTATCATGAGGCATGTGAAATTAGTTTGGCCATTAGGGGCTCCAGCAGCTGTAGTCCAGTGTATACCAGGAGCCAGAATGACTGACATAGCAGGTAATCTCAGGGTCTTAGGCAAGCACAGGTTCTCTAAGGTAGTCGTACATGTAGAAGCTAACAATATACACCTTCATCAGCCTGAGGTTACCAAGAGTAATATTATTGAGGTATGTAAATTAGCTAAGGCGATGTCTGATGAAGTAATGTGCTCTGGCCCCCTCCCAATGTGACATGGTGATGTAACTTACAGCAGGTTATGGTCACTGAACTGCTGGATGTCCAAATGGTGCTCCGAAAACCATTTCGGACCATTGGAGTAGTTTTGAGTAAAGGTGATGCTCTCACTTCTTGTAGCATAGGACATAGTCTTAGGCCTAGTTAAGTCATGACAATCCAGAGCCAAGGCAAGGAAGTAGACAAACAGGCTAACCTGACCGTCACCTAGGTTTCACCGTATTGAAACTGTGTCTGTTCCATGAGCCAAACAAAAGTATAGAAATACTCAGAGAGTTTGTTCTAATAACTTAATAAACATAAAATTAGACAATTCTTATTACATTGCCTGCACCATTGACCTGAAGCTGGGACTATTAAATAAACTCCCAGATTTATCAGCTTTTTTTTGCTATACTGAGCTTGATCGGGCAACCAAATGCTTAGAGTCAACATTTTGTTGTATTCTGGATAGTGTAGCCCTGCTTAAAAGGAGAATGATAAAAGAGAAAAAAATAGTACCGTGGTATAATGATCTGGTCAAACTAATCTGGTTGTGTTCCAAACAGCATGGAAGGGAAGTCTCCTAAATTATAGAAAAGCTTTTAGTGATTAATGTGGCTTTTGTTGATGGCTGTTACCATGGTAACAGCCAAACACTGGGGGGGGGGTGCTTAGTTCCATTGTGATGTCACAATCCTTGAGCTCAGCAGTGCAGGACTATGTCAGACGCGCTGTACGCGCTATATCAGACGCGCTGTAGCTGTGACGTCACAGAAGGGCGACGTCTGATTGGTTGACGGCACATAACGCAACCTCTGATTGGACGATATTTTCCCTGGAAAAACGAGCGTAGCGGACAAACGGATAAAAATTTCCAAAATCTGTATGTAAGCACACTTCTGCTAAACATTACGCATGTTCTAGTCTTTGTCCTGTGTTAATATCTAGAAAACTGTAGAAGGAAGGACTGACCAAAAATCTGCATTTTCCCCAGAAAAACGAGCGTAGCGGACGAACGGATGAAAATTTCCAAAATCTGTATGTAAGCACACTTGTCCTAAACATTCCACACGTTCTAGTCTTTTTCCCATGTCGATGTCTTGAAAACTGTAGGAGGAGGGACTGACGGAATATCAGATGGATGATAATAAAAACAAGCATAGCGGACGAATGGATGAAAATTTCAAAAATCTGTATGTAAGCACACTTCTCCTAAATATTCCGCATGTTCTAGTCTTTGTCCCATGTCGATGTCTCGAAAACTGTAGGAGGAGGGACTGACTGAATAATCAGGATAGTGGAAAAATAAAAATAATATTAGGAAGAACAATACAGTGTCGCGAAGCTATAATAATAATAATAATATTATTAATAATATTAATAATATTAATAATATTATTATTGTTATTATTATTATTAATAATAATAATAATATTAGGAAGAAGACCACTACAGAAGCATCCACACCATCAGTATGTAGCAGTGACTGAATTTTTTCAATGATAATGTTGAAAACATAAGGCACAATATTAAAACTATTAATCTAAACCCGGGAAATCTGATAATAAACCAACTAGATGACAGCATATTTACATCAGATAAGCAAGTAGAGTATTTTAATCCTCTCCAAGAGACAGAGTTAATTTCACTAGTTTCTTCATCAAAGTCGTCAACATGTATTCTACATCCTGTACCCACAACTTTTCTCAAACAGATACTGCCAGAAATAATTAAACCTCTTTTAAAAATGATAAATTCCTCTTTTAGTACTGGCTACGTCCCTAAATCTTTTAAATTAGCAGTTATCAAACCTTTGATTAAAAAACCCAACCTTGATCCTTGCCAGCTGTCTAAATACAGACCAATATCTAACCTCCCCATTCATCTCCAAGATCCTAGAAAAGGTTGTAACTCAACAGTTACGTTCATACCTGCATTGCAATAACATTTTTAAAACTTGTCAGTCAGGATTTAGGCCTCATCATAGCACAGAGACAGCACTGGTTAAAGTTGTGAATGACCTGTTACTGGCCTCTGATAAGGTTTGTGTCTCCCTGCTCATGTTGCTCAACTTCAGTGCAGCTTTTGACACCATGGATCATGCTCTTCTCCTTCATAGGCTAGAAAATGTTGTTGGACTTAGGACAAACGGATGTCCCAGGATGGCCTTGTCCAGATCTTATTTGAGTGACCATTATCAGTTTGAAGATGTAAATGGTGACTATTCTATGCATAGTCGGGCATGTTCCACAAGGTTCTGTTTTCGGCCCGTTATTATTTTCTCTCTATATGCTACCTCTGGGTAATATTATTCGTAAACATGGTATTAGCTTTCACTGTTATGCTGATGATACACAGTTATATGTGTCAGGAAATTCGGATAAGATACACCAGTTTACTCAAGTTGAGGAATATGTGAAGACAATTAGACAGTGGATGTTGAACAATTTTCTTTTACTAAATTCTGATACAACACAGGTATTAGGACCACATGCAGCTAGAAGTAAAGTTTCTGATTCCTTATTGACCCTGTATGGTCTTTCAGGTACACCATGTACAGCAGTTAAAGACCTTGGTGTGATTATTGATTCTAGTCTTTATTTTGAAGCTCACATAGATAATATTACCAGGATATCCTAGAAACATCTTAGAAACATTGCAAAGATAAGAAATAAGATGTCACTACATGATGCAGAAAAACTTGCTCATGCAATGAACGGTCTCACATCATAGTACCTTAGTGAACTACTAGTCTCTTTCGATTCACCACGCTTACTTCGGTGAGCGTGCAAGGCTATTTGCTGATACCTTGAATTATCAGGGCTACAGCAGGGGGCAGATCCTTTTCTTATAGAGCCCCATATCTATGGAACAGCCTTCCAATTAGTGTTTGGGACTCAGACACAATCTCAGTCTTTAAGTCTAGGCTGAAAACATATTTGTTTAATCAAGCATATTCTTCATAGTTTTCCTTAGTTCAAGGTGCAGAGCTGGAGGGTTCATGGTCATAAATTGTTCTGGTAAACTGGGATGTTTGGATGTTGTTGCCCCCCCACTCTCACATGTTCACTCAGGTTTGATAACAGTGGAGTGGCTGGCTGTTATATGTCCCAGGGCGCCCTCATGTCTGTGTCACCTTCTGGTTCTCCCTTGTAGGTATGCTGTCTTAGCTAGTCTGTCTGTCTTAGCTGTCAACTTGCTCTCTGCACAATGGAATGCAACTATTGCATAAAACATCATGCCTAACTCTCTGTATGCTGTTCTCTACCCTCTCTCTGGATGAGCTACACCTGATACGGCTGAGGCATGAGGAGATACCAGTAACCTGATTTCCGATTCTTCCGACTGCCCAAACCTGTTGATCAACTTCTTGGATTCTCATCTGACCAAGTTGGACATAGACAGCCACAGACACGCCATAATGAACAGCTGTAGAAACATCTTTTCTACAGTCATAGATTACAGATTTCAATTAATTCTTTGGCTACTTTTTATTTATAATTGCACTATGTGTCACCCAAATGGGGATGGGTTCCCTTATGAGAGCTATCTGTCTAAAGTGGGGTTAGACACAGGGCACTTACTTATCTAAACAGAGACTAGCCCACTGGATGGTAGATATCATCACCTTGTACACTTTTCCAGCCACAGGTTCTTAACAACTGCAGTCTGATTGGCTCTCTGCACTTTCCGTATATGAACCTCTGTATACTGATCTCCTACAAAGCAAACAACGAAAGTGCACTATTCCCAGGAAGACGGTAAATTAGAAATAATTAAAAACAGAATGTCATAACATAAAAAATTGAGAGCTTTGTTTGAAAAGGTGGAAAGTAAACAGGACTGGACATTTGCAGTGTTACTCATTAGGACATTCCCCTGCCAAGGCTAGAGGTTGGCATCGTGAGACTGTTGGAAAGACTAATCACCCCAAGGTCATTAGTGTCAGTTAAAATCTCTATGCTAATGTATTACCGTAATGTAAAAATAGCTGATGTTATGGGTGACTATAGTCCTACAAACATTCAACCACTTGTTCTTGAGTTTCTGCAGTAATCTCAGACAGATGCCTGGATTGACAGACAGACAACTAGAAAACATAATGCCTCTTTCGCCAAATAACAGGGGTATAAAAATTTTTATAGATTATTTAGAACAATCAAATTTTTTTATTTCGTACTGCAGGCTTACTTACTGTTAGGAATGTAACTTACTGTTACTGATCAGGGTCAATGTGGTCAATCTGAAGGCCTAACCTGGGAACACAGGCTATGAGCCAGAAAAATTGTACCAGAAAAACTTGGTAAGTCCCCCATAGGGCATGGACTCCACAAGCTTCCGGAAATATACTGGTGACTTAGATGAGAATGGGAAAACCCCAAAGTCAGATGAGTGTTCCTCTAACTATAATTCATGTGTGGTGGCACATTGTACTGAGGAGGCCAAACCCATCAGAATGAATGCAGGAAATGAACCGGTATAACTTAGCAGAAAGGAGGCCCACATAGTGTTCACCTCTCAGAGATGTTTGTAGATTCACCAGGGGACAAAAGCACAGGGTAAAGACTACAAAGCAATGACTTGGAAAATAAAAATCCTGTATTATGGACTGTTCAAGTCAAAGCTCAGACTTAAATCCTATCAGAGATTTGTGTCATGACCTGAAAATGACCTGAAAATTGCATTCCAGTAACTTTGTCTATATAATATGGCAGTGTTGTAGAAAAGTTGCAAATACTTTATCTAAGTCTAATTTAAATACTTGATATTCTTCAATATCAAGTCACTTCAAATTGAGCTGAAAAAAATCCCTGATAGGCTGAAATTTTGCAATGTAGCAAAAAAAAGAAATGATCAGTGTAGGGTGAATACTTTCTGGAGGCACTGTATATGTGTGAGCAGCACAGTATTACCTGAAGAGGAGAAATGTTACTAGTGTGAGGGTGCATGTGTGTGTGTGTGTGTGTGTCACAGCTGTTTAGGACCTGTCTGTGCTTGGTTATTGGGGTAAAAGAAAATTATTTTGCAATAATTCCTCAACATTGTCATTCTGTATACATCAGGTCTATGTTCATGGTGTTTCAACTGAGCTCATCAGATTCAACCAAGCACAAAATACGTCAGACACTCAGGACTGTCATGCAATGCATACAATGCAATGCATACAATTATAATACATTCATAGTAATAAGTGTGTGTAATAAGGGAGCCGTTATTAGACACATTTATTATTATGAATGTTTCAATGGGTTTGTAGCTCCCAGTGATCCAGCTCCATGCATGAGCAGAGAAGAGACAATAGAAGACAGGAGACACCTCCATAAAGATTTGTACCTGTGGATGTCCTTTACATCACCCTGTTCTGCTGGTTTGGATGGATTACTCAGAAGATGGGCTAAGCCATAGATTTTCTTAGGCATTTTGCTTTTGTAAAAACGAAAGATGTTTATGTCATTTTATCCGAAAAACTGGGATCACCTGAAGCCCTGCAAGCATTGAATGTGCTGTTTTACTGAGAAAAAAGGTAAAGAAAAGTTTTTATGTTTCATGCTTCAACGCTGCCCTCTAGTGGTCAAGCAGAAAGTGGAATTCCATACAACTGGGAAGGATAGTACCACAATGGGCTTCATTCAACAACTGTTCTTAAAAAAATAAAACATAAAACCCACATTCACGAAAATTCTGATATAAGTGTTCTGATAACATTTTATTATTTGGGTTCTGTTTTTATGTAAGACTAAATCTGCTATTTAAAATGCAATAACTTGGAGATTGTTTTTAAATCGCAGACTTTTCTTAAGGAAAAAGCTGAAAAAAATAGATATTGGTGAAGAAGACTTATGAATGTTTTGTTAATGATACCAGACACAGAATTGTGTGAGACACTGGCCACCTATGATCAATTCGTTTTGTGTTTCGAATAAGTCTTCAATGAGGACACAGGGCCAGGGATATGTGGGTGAGTATGCCATGGACTGTAGCTGAGTATGCCATAGAGTTCCAGACACTGGCAGCCAACAGCAGGTAGAATGAGCCTGTGCAAAAAAAAGCATTTCCCGCTACTTGGGAGTGTGGTCTGGTGAAAGTCACAGGCAGAGTCAGCCATCACTTGTTTTAACTAAACAAATCATGCATCAAGTTGGGTGATGCAATGTCGTTTCTCACCGACAAGCTTCCCCTGGGTGCTTCTTACCATTTAAGGACAAAATCATGGTTAAATAGGGTCACGCTATCTACAAACACGTCAAGAACAGAGCAGGACAGCGATCAAAATAAAAAACAACAATAATATCAAGATTTTATTCAGAAAACAGATACAGGGCCCTTATACTTTTTATTTATATTGCAAACTCAAAGTGAAAACAAAGAAAACAAAAGTAGTGAACCTAATCAACAACACAAAACAGGTGGGAAAAACAGGAACTAATATTCTGGGGACTGAGAACACGTGGGCCAGTTTGGAAGGCCATCAAGAATTCTGAGAGCTGGTTCTACTGGAGTAGTGATACGGATGGAGGCAGAGGACACTAAAGCATTAAAACGAAGATCCCAAACTGCTGAACTTTCAAAGTCCTATGCAACATTATTTTAAATAAAACATGTTGCTGGCATTAAATTAAATTAAATGTATATAAAAAAACCCCACAATTTCTCAGTTTTAGCAGTTGATATGTTATACTATTTGCAATTAAACATATGGTTTAAATGATTTGGAACTGCTCATTGCATTCTATTTTTATTTGTGTATTTATACAGTTCCCCAACTATTCTGGAAGTGGGGTTTATATCTATGAACAGAATATATGAGAGACATAAGTATTTTGGGATATAATACACATAACACAAAATAAACAGAGATATATATATATATATATATATATATGTGTGCACGTGTGTGTGTGTGTGTGTGTGTTACTGAATTTCCGGATATTTACATCTAGCTACATAAAACGTCTTTGGAGGCAGTCCACCCAATTTTTATGTGAGCCAGGAGAGTCTTTAACACTTAATATCTGGTTGTTGATCCTTTGCTATCCCTTGATATCCAATCTGACTTTTTGATTTTTACTACAGATTAGTGGTTTGCATCTTGTAGGTTGGCCTTTATATTTCAGCTTTCAAAGTCTTCTTCAAGCAATGGATTGTAACACCTTCACCCCTGTCCTGTGGAGGTTATTGGAGATGTCACATTTGAGTTTTTTTCTTCACAGCACTCTATTGGTTGTGAAATGACTTTTTTCCTATAGACAACTCTCTGGTCTTAATGGTGTTTTATCTTTCTTTAACAACAAATGCAATCTTCACAGGTAAAATCCAGGGCTTAAACAAAGTGTAGTCATTTAGAGTTATTAATGGTGTAATCAATCTAACAGAACATGTCTGGACAACAGAAACACCAAAATTTGTGATCACTTGTTTGGATCTCCTATTTGTACTGAGCTCCATGTCAGTTTCTATGCTCTCTAACTTCCTCCAGCCCAAGTATGCATTCATGCTCAGGGTCAATTTAGGGTTGCCAATGTATGTGTGTATGGTGATGAATATCTTATTATCTATTAGCTCTGATAAAACTCTTTCAGGTTACACAATATTTTTTAGTTACGGTATTTATACAAACATATTTATATATATTTTAGATTCAGAGATTTATCAATATTTAGAAATATAGAAAGATAAAAAGTGAAAATAAAAATGAAAATAAAAAAAAATGAAACTTGTATATTATACTTATTCATTGCCCACAGACTGCTATATTTTAAGTGTTTATTTCGTTTAATTTGATGATTATAACTGACAACTAATGAAAACCCCAAATTCAGTATCTCAGAAAATTAGAATATTACTTTAGACCAATACAAAATAGGATTTTTATAAATTCTGGCCAACTGTAAAGTATGAACATGAAAAGTATGAGCATGTACAGCACTCAATACTTAGTTTGGGCTCCTTTTGCCTGAATTACTGCAGCAATGTGGTGTGGCATGAAGTCTATCAGTCTGTGGCACTGCTCAGGTGTTATGAGAGCCCAGGTTGCTCTGATAGTGGCCTTCAGCTCTTCTGTCATTTTCTGGCAGTCTGTTGACCATGGGACAAATATGCCATTTTAATATTCTTAATTATCAAATAATAAAACAAGTACAAAAAACACAGTAATCATGACTCAAATGTGTTCATAGGTTTTATTTTATTCATTACAAATAGATAGTGTGACACATACAGACACACACTTACACACCTACATGCAGAAAGGAGAAAGTCACTATGATTGCATACCACAGCCTGACAGACTCGGCTCATCTTGGACCATTTACAATCTTCAGAAATATTGTGTCTTTATTTACTATATTATACATGTGTATATCAGGTATATCTGTCCTGTTTACTGTTTATCTGAATTGGGGAAGTATCACCATCCTGTTTTTAGCTGCCTATTAGGAGAGCTTTTAAAAGTTATTTCATCTCTGAAACAGGTAGTCAAATGAACAAGGTTCTTGTAAACAATGCATCTGGTAACCTGAATTTCCTTAATTTATATCTTCTAAACTATTTTAAATTATTTAAAAGGTCTAGATAACAATTTTCATTAATTTTGTTGAATGTGTGAAGTGTGTGAGCTATACAGGAATGCAGACTGGTAGCTTTCTGGTCATTTTTAAATAGTCTGGCACAGTATACATTTTCTACTTGATGTATGCAGCTTGTAACTTAGTATTCATGGTGCCTTTCTTCTTTCTGCAGCATTAGAAACTACTTTTTTGGAGCCTGACACCAGTGAAATACACTGCCACGTAGCTCATGTCTGTCTCATACACACATTCACACATGCTCACAGCTCACTGGAGAGGCAGCCAACAGCGTATAGATTTTGGTATTGCATTACTTCCAACATGACATGAGAAAAAAAATCTATGAGCAAAGAAGCAGGTAAATCTGCCTATTAGCATCACTTATGTACAAAATATACTGTAAAATAGGTTTATGTACACTTCTTCACATACACATGCAAATATATACAATGACACAATTGGTTCTAGCTATAAAGCATTTAAAAATGAATACAGACATGCTTCTCAGAAGCAGTGAAATGGATTAATGTCCTAGACATTGTATAGCATAGACGCAAAACTAATAAGTACTACTACTACTACTACTACTACTAATAATAATAATAATAATAATAATAATAATAATAATAACCACTCAATGCCTTATTTGGATGGATGTCTATAAGCTTTTTGAACTGGATGTATGCACAGACATTTGCTAAGAATTCACTTAGAGCTGTATTTAGTATCTCTCCCAATTAACTAGTTTTTCTTCTTTTTCTTTAATAATTTAAAATGGCTTGGTGTGGCAAAATGAACAACAGAATACTAGTATATTAGGATGAAGAAATGTAACATAGTTATAGTATATATACACAAGTGCTGGTCATAAAATTAGAATATCATGAAAAAGTTGATTTATTTCAGTAATTTCATTCAAAAAGTTAAACTTGTATATTATACTCATTTATTACACACAGACTGCTATATTTTAAGTGTTTAATTCTTTTAATTTGATGATTATAACTGACAACTAATGAAAACCCCAAATTCAGTATCTCAGAAAATTAGAATATTACT
>JAOVVF010000008.1:9393171-9408082 GCA_028565595.1 Duopalatinus emarginatus | reverse complement strand
CTGCTGTTACTTACAGTAAATAAGGCAAAGCTGACTCCTAATATTTCATTGTTTAGTTGAAGATTTATTTAACATGGTAGGGTTGATTTTAAGGGGGTATGACAAAAGATTTTATTATAAAGGTTTTATCTAAAGCTGAACATTGCAAGCTGGCAATAGGGATCACATGATCTCCTCCAGTGTGGAGCAGCCTGCACTAAAGAACTGCACGGGACTGTTTTTCTTCAACCCGCTCCTGCTAAATTTCTGATCAATAACCGCCTGCGACCTCAACGTGTCCGCCCATTCCCGCGATGTGTATGTCCATTCCCGCCTGCAACCTGCGAAGCTATTACAATTATTCCCGTACATTGATAGAGATGCATTGATTTTGTGTCTTCTCCCATCCCGCAGAACAAAACGTAATATAGGCTATTAATAAAGAGATTCTTGGGGTTTGTTTAATTTTCCTGGCCTGCGTAACTTTTGACGCACTTGTCGGGAACAGCGCTCCTATTTCGTTATTTTCATGTAGTTTTTAAATGAAATAAAGGTAGTTTCATATTCTATTATCATTCTCTGTATTTTATTTATTTGGAATTACCTTTAGGCTAAAACAATTTTAGGCAAAAAAAATAAAATACAGAGAATGAAACTACCTTTATTTCATTTAAAAACTACATGAAAAAAACAAAATAGGAGCGCTATTCCTGACAAGTGCGTCAAAAGCAATAGCGTGAGGACTTCTCCAACGTAAAGAGAGTCCCTGTAAGAAAGGAACGGAGCAAACCTCTATAAGGTATAACTGATACCGCTCTCTGATCTCTTCCCTAGTGCCGGAGCGCACAGAAAGCTGATGGTGTGACGGGGAGGCCTAGCTGAATCTTCGCTTAAACGGAGACTCAGCCAGGTGTTCCCCATCAGACCTGATTACCTTCCCGGCCGATGGGTCGACCAGTTCCCCCTGGTGGCAGCAGAGGGAACTGGCCGATCCTAACAACCACAAGTCCAGTTGTTCTGACTAGTACTAGTATTAGATATTTCAAATAAGATTGTTGATTAAACACCTTCACAGAGGTTATAGCCAACTAAGATTTTATAAATACATCCCTTGAAGCATTTTCATTTTATTTTCATTAAGATTTTTCATCCTTCTTGTATTTCCTCTATTAACACTTCCTAGATATCCACTTTGACATTCTCATATTAATAAACTTATTACTACTTTCTTATCTTTCTCATCATATTACTTCACTAGTTGCAGCATGCAATGTTTGTAACATGGCCCAAAACCTGATCCTAATTCAAAACCCGATCCTTGTTCAAACACTGGCCCTAAATGTGGTCCTGGTATAAGCCCTATCAACCCTGTGCTGTAAATCTGATCCTGCTTTGTAACTCTGATTCAAACCCTGAACTCCAGGTCATACTCCATAGCCAGGGTCAGATCTTGGTCTCAGGGCCTTCAGTGTCCAGAGGTTGGAAGGAATTGCGAATGCGAGCTGCCTGGGCAGCACATATATGGCCAAAGGCTTTGTTATACCACTCAGGAGACTTCCCCCTAATAACACAACATAGAAACAAAATTATTATTATTATTATTATTATTATTATTAATAATAATATCACTATTTGACCCTACTAAATACTGAACTGTGCAAAATCCATACGCAGATTGAAGGTAGACATAGAATAAACAGTGTTTTCTATTGGTCTGTAATATTCTTGGGTAGGGTTTGGGGGACCTAATTTTGGGGGTATCCCTCATGTTCAGTATCATGTTCATATATCATGCTCAATTACGTTAAATACATATTATGTTATGGGTAGTTCTGGTATGATAATCAGCTTTAATTTATCTCAGTAGACTGTTCTGTTGGATATTGTTTGGATAGTGTCACATGCTCCTTGTTTTCTAAAAAAGACAGCATGCTTATATTAGATCCTCTTACAGACTATACCTGTACTGGCAATTTACATGAGATGACTACTAATGTAGCAGCTTGTCAGGCTCTTTATAATTGGAAGCTAACTAGCTGGCAATAAAATTCAGGGGTAAATATTGTTAGAACATTAATGTTTAAACAGGAATAACCCTGTCTATTTGTTGTGCTTTTTTTAGTTTATAATCAGAAATGAATCAAAACTGATTAATAAATTACCACACTGGCACTCATCGCTATAAAATGAGCTCTCTGGCTGAAGCTCTCTGCGGGTCAACATAACTGCCACTATTGCCACAGCCTTGCCCTGTGTTATCTATCCCAGCTCTAGCTCATCTCTGATTATCGCTACACTTTAGGTCTCGTGGTTCCGCAAACCTTTCTGTGTGTTGACTGCTGTGTGTTCTGCCTTTTTATGTTCACAGCCTTCCGGGCCAGAGTGTTGGAGAGATTCCTTCCTCCCCTCCTTCCCTACAAGTCCCCATTACAGATCTTCTGAGCGTTTAACCTCTGTGAGCATTTTTAGTTTTGTTTTGTCCCTCGGATCTCCCTTCACACTCTGCGCTAGCCCTCTCGTTTTCGCTATTATAATAAATCTGCATTTGCTTCTTACCTCCGTGTCTGAGTCCTAACAGATTGCAATAAATCAAATATAAGATTATTAAACCTAACCTGTTTGTTTACAAATTACTAGTTTGGCTCTAGTGACAGAGAATGTAGCTAACTGTAAGCATTTATTTAAAAGAAAGGCAAAATCACCTGCCAGCAGAATAAGAAAGAGCAAAGCTTTTTTTGTACAAATATCTAGAATATTTTTAGTGGGTGGAAAAAGGCTTCAGTATATTTATACATGATTGTCAATACACCTGGGTACTGTACCACTGTATTAACTATTTGTAGGAAACATTGCAAACAGCTTACATTTATGCTAGCAATGATTAGCCTCTAATGAAGATGACTGGGAATCATTTATTAAAGGTATTTAGTCATTTACCTACTAACTTAAACACTTATACTGATATACACTCAGAAGACAGTAAAAAGCGCTGTTAGCTCGGTAATGGATTCTAGCATGCAGTATAATGATAATTTAAACATCTCTACTGAACCAGAACTAATTTTAATTAAAAACACCTACTTGAGGTCCATTCTGGAGATATGTGTGAGTCTCGACTTTCCAGACCCACAGGGCTCAAGCAGGTAGTGTGATTCAAGAATGATGCCCCGAACCTCTCCCATGGGTGCACTGTCCTCATACTCAATGGAAACTGTCACTAATGCACACACATCCTTTGGTAGGTCTGTCTGCCACATTCTAAACACAAGAAATATTTAAGTATTTAATAGTAAAAGTGTCGAATCTCATCGCACTGTTTATATGCCTTGCTCTATGTTTACATGGATTTCTGAATTGTTCTTTAAAAATGAAACAAATGCAGATTTTACTGTCATTTACAACAATTAATGATTTTGGGGGAACCAATTAAAGTCAGTTTTAGTGATGAGAGCTCAGCAGGCTTTTAAGATGTTTATGGGATACACTGCACAACATGTTCCCAATAAAATCCGGGGTGAATTGAATTAGACAGTGTCATAAAGTGTTCTCAGTGTCAGATTATATGACCAACCCACATTTATAGGATATTACTACATTCTGCTTATGTCATTGAGCAGTTCAATCCAGGCTTGTGCAGTAAACAGATACATGATTCAAAGTTTTTTGGCTATGTTTTCATCAATATGCCATTTATTGCCAATACATTTATTTGTTGTGTTTGTAGATGTCCCAAGTTTTGATTTTATACCGTCCTCCTATTGGTAAATTTTAAATGACTGTACCCAGCAGCCACATATAAGATTTTAATATATTTTTTTAACTCTGTCATTGCTGTTGGCTGTCTTTGGATGTAGTGGCAATAAATTAGCCATCAGTAAGCATGTCACATTATCTGTTCCAAGTCTGCCTATGAACTAAACTTTGGGGCAACAAATATTTTACTATGTGCAAATTCAGTCTGCAGTCAGTCAGTCAAACTAAAAAAGCTGAAGACATAAAACTCCAAATGTTGCAGAGAAATAAGTTTTGAGATGTGATCTGCACACATCTATACACCTAAGGGTAAACATACCTGAGTACCACAAAGTCTCTTGTGGGGTGAGGGGCCATGCTGTTGAGAGCATACTGATATACTTCAGTCTGCTTGTCCAGTGTTTCCAGAACTTTCCACTGTAGAAGGTCACAGTCCCACAGATGACGCTCTCGCAAAACCCGGTTCAGCAGCACAGAAGGTGGAGCCTCTACTTCAACCGAGACGCGCCACCGCCGCAGTGGAGTTCCATCACCCACCTGTTAGACAGGAGGACAAGTCAGTGTCTGTGTGTGTGTCAGCATCAATCCTAAAATCAGCCCAAGAACTATCTGACTTAATGTGTGTGCCAAATCATTACTTTAATTATGCAATATTACAACACAGTGCCTGATTATGACTAGGCTGAAGGTGTTGATTGTGAGTTTTCTATAACAGCATGCCTCACATTGTAGCTCTAGGTGCAAGACAACTTGCACCTAGATTTTTATTAATGTGCTCACATTAATAAATCACACATCATTAAGTCTGTAGCAGCCACATACACCAGGATTTATATAGAAGATGGTCCACATAAATGGGTAAAAAACATATAATCATTGATATCATTATTTTCTATGAGGAGATGTTTATTTATCATTTATGGAAGGAGTCACCAGTGTCAGTGATTTGCCAGACATAAATGTAACTTTTCTGACCCCTAGCTGCTAATGTAACACCAGGGACAAAGTAACACATGCAGAGAAAAGTGGGAATTTTACTGTTAGTACTATGTGTTATGTAAATGATCTTACCTTTCTGAATGCAAGCTCCACGTTGTCAATAGTAGGTTGGCTCACCCAGCACTTAGCCTTGTCTCTGGTGTCTTTTAGCAGGCTCTGAATCAGTCCCTCCATGTGGCAGCGATAGGAGCATTCCTCTTCCTCTTCTTCCTCTTCCATGTGCAGCTGTAGCTGTTTGCAAAGGTCATCCAAAGGGGGCGCTAGTACTTCAGCCTCTACGTAAGAGTTCCTTGACTGAGCAGTCATCTCCTGGGGGACCTGTAAAGAAAAACGGAGATGTGATTCATATCCTGTGAGGAAGAAGCCTATGTTCTACTGCACAGGAATTAATACTGAAAAAATGCGGAAATGTCATGTCAACTGAACCATATTCAGACTACAGTGTGAATGTTAAAAAATAAAAATAAATAAAAAGATTTTAAAGACCAAAACTGTAAAAAATAGTTAATCTAAATGTTTAATGATTCCATGTGATCATGCCTCGTGTTTCTTGAATAATACCCTGCTAGTCTTTGATTTCGTTTTTGCCAGTGCCTCGTACCTTGTCTGTAGACACGGGGACTTTGCAGTACTCTAACTTCTGTGTGTTTTCTATGTTTACAGACTTCATGGGCCAGAGTGGTGGAGAGATACTGTTCCCCCTATGGACTTCAGTTTAAGATCTTCAGTTTAAGAATCCTGTTGAATCCCCCATCTTGTCCTTTGTTGTCATTGTCTGAATAAATCTGCGCTTGCTTCCAGTACCCGTGTGTGAGTCCTTACTACTACTACTACTACTACTACTAATAATAATATATGCCACAAGAATTACATGTAGTGATTTTCAGAATTATTTCTGTAGCTGAATGTCTTTTACACAGTGTACTATCTAGGTAGAGAAAATTGAGCTAAAAATTGAGTTGCAATGAAACATTACTGTGAATAAATTACTAAAAACAAAGGAGAATATTTATGCTAAAATTGTTATTACCTCCATGTAATTTTCTTTGCTTAAGAGACATTATTTTATCCAAAAAATAATCTAATTTATACTCACTGTGTTCAGCTACTGCCACTGAAGAAATTTTGTTTGTATATTATACTGCCACCAGCACTTTCAGTATAGTTTAGGCTTTAAATTAAATCTTAAAGAGACTTTGATGGCCATAATCCTGCAGAGACAAGTCTAACCTCGAAGAGTCGGTTGCACTCCGTGATCATGTGGGCAAGCCCCTGCGTGGCAGCAAGATTCTCATTAAGGTCCTTTTGGTCAGGGCGTCCTGTTGCATACTTCCGCTGGATTGATCTGTGAAAAAGAAGTTATTTAATGCTGCAAGAAATGAACTACATTGGCATGGTGTTCAGTTCGATGAACTGTATTATCTTAGTGAGAATTGGATGCTGCTCTAGTTATTCACACTGTCTCCTGAAGCTAACTCGTCCTCTTTGGATTCTACCAACACTCCAGTAAAGAGCTCCCTCGGGCTCCAAATAATAACTTCACATGCTCAAGGCTATGTATTTAGGATGAGTCAGAAAAAATAATATGCACGCCTCATACCTTGGTGAAAGGTTATCATTCTTCAAAATGTTCAGATGAAATAGAGATGGTGCGAGACACACTGCCAGGTTCATCGGTGTCATCTGGTTTTCCTCCACAGAGGAAGTGACATCACTCAAAAAACAAAGCAGGGTCTGGAGCACTTCACGGTTTTCATCTGCCATTAGCATAATGGCGGCTTGCACCGCTTGCAAGCGCCGCTCTTTGGGGACATCTACAGAAAAGAGAGGAAGATCTGTGAGATCTTTCTTATACTTCTTATGTTACAAGGTGTATATAAGTGTGTATATATTAACTCACGTTGATATATTTGAAGGAAGGTCTCTCCAAGTTTGCTGGTGAGCAGTGGCTCAGGAAGGTCTCGGAAAAACTGCTTGACCATGTCTGCCACATCGTATGCACACTGATCCTCATAGTGTACGATTTTTGGAGAACTCTCACACATCTGCCTCAGAGCCTGAATCCGAGATTTTACCCCAGACTTACGGAAAAGCCCCACCTGAGAACAGAAAAACCTTGAAAATTAGTACACTTTGTCCTAAAGGATCTAGATCCATATTACATAATAGCATTAAATTACTTGACATACTGTACCTGGTCGAGGCATTGCCTCCGGAGGTAGCGCAGTGCTAGTTGCAGGCAAAGGGGTAGAGGGTGGCCATAGCGCTGTACATGAATGACCAGGGGCACTCCGTACACACCCTTATCCTTGTACTCTGGTCCTTTCATCCGCTTCATGAACTTTGGCACTGACCTAAGAAAGCGGGAACAGTACTTAGTGTTTGTGAACAAGAGTAGGTGCCTAGATTATTAAACCTGTGGTGTTTTTTTAAGGTAGCAGTTTTGAGCCTGGATTATTGTTGCTGACTGGAAAAGGAGCAGGATGTGAACATAAATAACTACAAAAAAGAACAGCATAATTTCATCCATTTTCCCACTTGTCCAACTCTGTCCCGAGATCTAGGACATGTTGTCTTTTATTTCTCAGTTATCTACACAGCATACACAGGCTGGAACTGGGGCTGTTCTAAGCAGTTCTGAGCTTTCCTCCTGATGAAGGCCTAATAATTAGGTATATTTCTTTATTTAGGATTTTAACGCTATATCAGCTTTTTGGGCTATATTCATGGCAGGAATGGTCTATCTCAGTAGATACACACTCATGTACACACTTACAGCTATGCGCAATTTAGAGTGACCAATCAACCTAACATGCATGTCTTTGGGCTGTGGGAGGAAACTGGATTACCCGGAGGAAACCCACTCAAGCACAGGGAGAACATGCAAACTCCACACAGAACTACCTGGACCGGCAGTTAAATCCGGCGACAGTGCTAACCACTATACCACCATGAAAACCGCAAAATACTAATATAAAACTCAACCTTGTGCACTGGACACTTGCTCAGAGGGGCAGGATACATAAAACAACAGTTATAAGTGTATAACTGAAGAACAGTTCAATAAAGTTACTATGGCCACTATGGAGTTTAAATTCCTGTCTTGTAGTTCAGGTCAGTGAAATCTCTGTCATTTGGTAGATGCTTCTATTGTGTTATTTCAGGTTGTCTAGGCACAGTAACAAGCTAAGATGCTGCCAATAAATGTGCTGATTCAATCTGTCTGTAGATTACATTCACAGATTGCTGTTCTTAGGTTCAGAATTAAGGTTCTTGTAGATCCTAATTTAAGTCATGGTCTGCAGTCTGCATTTAAAGACAGGAGATGTTCATTAGCAGTAAAAAGTAGAATGTCTTTAAAGGCCCTAAGAATATGCCTACATCTTGGCTTTGTTGGCAAGCATCTGCAAGAACTTCAAATGAATCTGGGCAACCACTGGATTCCAGTGAAGGAATGCAAGAGTGACATGGGTGAACAGGCAGAAGATGTTTAGGGAGCAGAATGTTTGCAGGGACAGAATACAGGCCAATGTAATGTAGCCTGGACTGGGGTAATATCTTCCTTCTTGTGTCTATCTGTGCAACCTGAGCTGCAGTGTTCTGAAAAAAACTATTGATTAGCTCTGATTATCATTGTGAGACAACGGTAGAGAGTCAGCTTAGAACAGATGTGGATCCTCTGTGTCACCTGATATGAGGACCTTTCAAGGTAGGATGCAAAGCCCTAGCAGGCTGAGCCAGGATTTATATAAGGTAAAAAAGGATTACTGGTGACTGTTGGACTGATGTAGAAACGTGGAGCATCAGAGTGACCATGTCATTAACACAGTGTGTGTAGATATGTGACAGCACCTGACACTGCTAATGGGGGTGACAGAAAAGGGGTTCATATCTGTGGTGAAAGCAGTTATGACCTATGACCTATTATCTGTTATTTCAAAGATGAACTTTAATCTACATACAAATAGATTTACAGGGTGAATCTCAGAATTTCAGAAATGAGATATAGAGATATAGTATAATGAGATCAGCATGTAGAATCAATGTTTTAGCCATCCGTAATAGTCTTCAATTCAATTCAATTTTATGACATGATTTTAAAGGACATTGTCCCAAAGCAGCTTTACAGAAATATATATTCTGCTGATATAAGAAACCCGACAGCCAAGAAGCAAAGAAGCAAAAAGAAAGATTGAGAGATATTAACCTTGAAAAGATACTAGCAGTGTGCAAGTGAATCCCATCTACTACCATGACGTCAGTTCAGCTCACAGTCCACACAAACCTGTACTGCAGGCTGTTTAGGTGATTATAAAGTTTAGTTAGAAGTGCATGCTCAGCATAGGTTGTTTGAGGTCTTGTCTTTTTGACCAGCCTCTACAGTTTACTTAATGTGAACAAACTAGAAACAAACACACCCAAAACAGACTAATTAGCATTTACCACTAAACATAGCAATCAACTGCAAAAGAGTGTGACAGGAACAAGCTAGCTGAACACCAATTGATTACCTATAGGAGCTTTAAGACTGACATGTTAGACAGTGCTCTCTACCACCATCATCGAAACCCAAATATCTTTCGGAAGAATTCTCGTCCAATAGAATTACAGAGTCTGGTCAATGTCAAGGTACAATGTAGTCATTCTGGTGCTGTATATACACTGACATGCCAAAAGTCTTGGGATAGTTGTATGTAAAATTATCCCAATCAATTTACCAATTGACCAACTGGTTACCAAGGAAGTGCAGCATGCTCATTGAAAGGTGGCATAAATTATCAGAGTTATGATGCATGATAGTGAATGTCAGAAGGTGGGACATTCCATCTCTGAAGCTGTATGGGCATTTAACATTCCTCAATCCACAGTGTCACGTGTGTACCAAATAGAAGGCATTACCACCCACAGTGGACAGTGCAGTGGCAACCCACAGGTGCTTAATGATTGTGACTGGCAGCATCTAGTGACTCTGCAGAAGGCCCCACAAGTGTAACCCCTCAGCATGGTCCAGTCATCTAGTCATCACATTTGGTCCTTGTAAAAATCACTAAAGTTTTATGCATGCCATTATGCATTTTCAGATTTCAACACAAGACAGTTGAGATCTGATTGTTTACTGAAGATTATATCCCACCCCTTGACAGGTGGCACTCGAAAAAGATAATTAATGTTATAAAAATATAAACATCTGGTACGCTTACCATGTCCAGCCATGCTTGTTAGACATTGAATATTTTTCCATGATTGCTGTGAGGCGAAGCAGTGAGAATTTCTGCAACAGCCTGAGCTGGCCTGCTGATTGGCTTGCTATCTGTAATGAAGTTCCTGACTGGCGATTGGGGATCCGGAAGCTGGGCCACCTGAGACTAGAGTCCAGAATAAAAAATATATCATAATATGTATTTTATTGTTATTATGCAATATACAATTATATTAACACACAAAATAAAAAAATTAAAAAACTACATAATGACTAGTACCTACATAAAAAGCATTTTCCAACACAGTGTCACCATTAAAAAAGACAATATTGTGAGCTACATTGGTAGTGTTTTGGTGGCTGAAAAAAAAAAATCAGACAATAGATAAAACAGATCAGTAAAGCACACAAAACGATTAAAAGTGACATGTGAGCGTGACAAATATGTGCTTTTATCTACATTAACCTTACTATGAAACCCATGAAAATAAAAATCCAATTTGTTCAGCCACGATGGAATGATCTCTTACCGAGGCCGAGTAAGTGATGCACCAACCCCCGAGTCCCTCCGCTCTCTTGTGCTTGAAGCATCTGTTTCATTCAAAGACACTCCATCTCTGTCTCCATCACTAGTTGTGTTCACTGAGTTCCCTTCAAAATCCAACGTGATCTGACTGGAAGACTGAGCATCCGTCATTGCATGGTCCTGCCCTCTATCACCCTCACTTTCTCCCTCAGGCAGCACATTTTTGGACCAGTGATCCACGATCTGCTGCAGGCCATTAACATGCTGCAGGATGTCATTCAGGTGTGGGAACAGGTCCTCCTCCTTTTCTAGGTCCATTAGATCTCCAGTGCTGGCATACAGGTGTGAACCTGGTACGTTGTCATAAATGCTTATACGGCTGCTTCGTGGGCAGCAGCGCGTTGTGGGTCTGTTCTCTCGTCCCGCCCACTTTCTGTTCCTCAACTGCTGATGCTGCTCTGATTCTTGAACCCTCCATCTCCCTACCTCCCCATCGGCTGGAGTCAAACTCTCAATGGACAGTGCTTTGGGAAAAGTGCCAGGCTTGTGGTCCTTTGGAATGTGTACCACCAGATCCTCATAGGAGTGAAATTCATTTCTGATATTTTGTTCTACCGATCTCCTCCTCTGGATCTCATTAGAAAGCACATTTAGATTTTCCAGATACATGTCTGCATGCTTGCTGGTGTTATGTGCTTCTGTAGTATGCTCCTTCAAGTTGGGTGTGCTCCCAGGGCTTCCACCAGTGGTCTCACTGGTCTCTTGCCTTGTGTCCTCACAGGTAGTAAAAATGGCTGGGCAGTTGCTGGCAGTGGGTGTGTTTTCACTATTACTTGGCTCTCTGTTAAAATTTTGGTTGCAGCATAGTGTTCGTAGAGCCTCTGGCTCACTTTGCAAAATTGGCCCACTAATGGTCAAGGAGCGCCGTTCTGGACATGCCCTTAATGCCCCCCATGAGCGCCCCAGTGTCTCCATCCGCCGAAGGAAGTCCTTGGCACGTGTGCGTCCATGCCGGCCACTCTTTGCAGGAAGTGTGTTGTAGTGAGGCAGGTCTGGGTAGTGGGGCATGCTTATTGGGCTGAGGGATGCGGACTCAGGCATGACAGACAGCGAGTCCTCACTGTGTAGTGAGCAGATCTCAGGTTCGCTCAGATCGGTCAGGACACTCTCACTGCTCACAGTCCTCCGCCGATCTCTTGACTTCAGGATGAGATCAACGTCCTGCAGGCGAGACCAGCGGCGGCTACTCCACTCAAATGTCCATCTATTGCTGATGGCTAGCAGGTCGTCCTCATCCGAGTCCTCACTCTACAAGAGACAAGTGTGTGTTTGTGTTTATCTGGAAGTAATAAAAAATTTAAATAGCCTCCAAGAAATGTCTGGAAAATATATATGGCTAAAAATTAAAAAAAGGAAGAATCATTGGCTCTGTTATATTGTGGAGGCCATTTAATGAAAATGTCAGTGTAAGGTTTAATATGTAAATAATATAAATCATATGCCATTTCCTTCAAATCAGCTCTCAACCAAATAAAAAAATCTTTCAATTTCAAAATCAGGGGCATGTGGGTTTTATGTGCAGTGGATATAGTTTGAGAAACATACAGGCTATTAATACAAAGCAGTTATATGACAACATATGACAACAATAACTAATTATTTACCACCAGTCATATGTTATGACAGACTACATTGCATATACAGTATATGACACTGTTATAGAACATTTGGTACAAACTTATGATTTGATTTTGTTTATAAAACAAAAGTAAGTATTAACGTTAATGGTCATGTTTAAATTTCTGAATCACAATATTTCTACTGAAAGATGTTTTTATAAGTAATTTTAGTTAAAATAGTTTCCCCAAACAGTAGCTTTCACTTAGAACACAGTAAGAAGCTTGGCCTAGGTGGATATGTTAAGAAATACTTACAGTATAGCTGAGTCCAAAACTGTCATGACACAAAATATTAATAAACCTGATATATGGACCATACACCATGGATGGGACACCAGTCCAGCACACTGCACTACTCACACACATATTCATGCAATCATAATATGAGCCATCAATATACTCGTTGCTATTTTTTGGGAGGTGAGATAAAATCTGTAAAACTGGAGGAAATGCACATGACACTATATGAAGTGTCTGAAGATAAATAACTGATTAATAAGGTGACATTTGAAGGAGTTAAATTAAAGTCACTCCAAGTCAGTAATATCTACCATTCTAACCTTGTTAGCCTCTTGCTGTGTTTAAATGTAAAAACATTGTCTATCTATATAGCACCTCACCCACCGCGTATGGCCCTGGACAAGAACATGAAAAGGTTGTAACTTACTCTCTTCTTAGGAAAGCCCACATCCAGTTTCATGGAGGCACACTTGTTTAGAGTTTGAAGTCGCCTGGAAAATGAAGTCCAAATGTCAGTCACTGAAACATCAATTCAGCTGCAAAGAGAGTCAACCGAAAAGAGACAGTGCACTACAGATCTTTCACGCAAAGTCACAAGAACCTAATTTAGTTCCTCCCACACTCAGGTATAGGAATACCCATGCCAGAGATCTGACTGGCTGATGGGATATGTTGGGATGGGCCCTTCGACCAGGAATCCCGCTTTCTGTCAAAGGAGGAAGAAAAGCTCTGAGAATAGGGAGGAGCTGACCGGCTGTTCTCTTCCTCCGCTTTAAAGTCATCCTTTAACATAATAATCTGTCTAATCTTCACCCCAGGAGCAGGGCTGTGTGCTCCTCAACGCACACACACACACACACACACACACACACACACACACACACACTGCACAGCCCTAGTGTATACAGGCAGAAATTACAAACACATTATTTCACTCATGAAACACTGGCACCTCCAACACCTCATACCACAGTCATGTCCATAACATGTGGCAGTTAACTCCTTCTGCATCATAGCACCACTGGTTTAACTTCACAGTCATTTTTTTCACCTGATTATGAGCTTGATGGGACCATTGCAGCTTTATTAAACATCAGGAGCCTAGACTGGCTAGTGATAACGAGACTGTGCCCTGTGCTAATCATCACTGTTTCCACAATACTGCAGAGTTCAACAGAAATTGTGTGTATTCAGTGACAGTAAAGCTTTCAGATCACACTCTGTCATTACTGTCATTAGAGAGGGTACTAAACCTGCTTGAAAACTTCACAGCTATTACTCACTCACACATAGACTCACACACAAACACATGGACAGCCATCTGTTAGTGTGTAGCCCCTGGCCCCCTGAGGCTCCCTCATGCCTGCAAGAGGACATCAGAGTGAGCTCTAGAGGGGAAGCATTAGGGATCAAAGCAGCAGAGACAGGGACAGACTTTATAGAGGACACAGGTCAGACAGCTCCAGAGTTGGGGTCGCCAACACAGGCCAACACAGGCTTTCTCGGGACTGGAGATATATGGACGCCTTCCTCTGCATCCTAGTTTCCTTTTTTTTCTAAACATGTAATTAGTATTAATAATAATAAAAAACACTTACCAAGAGAGTAGCCTGAAATAAGGGCTATAATAATAAAAAGGGGTATAATAATAAAATAATTTTATAATTAAAAAAAAACTTGTCCTAAGCAAACTCCTTTCCAATTCTTGTCATCTAGGATTTAAAAGTTTTAATGTGGCTTTATAATTTTATATGAGTAAACATCTACATCTGATCTATATCAACAAAAATAATCCACGTTCCTTTTCCCAACACACTCTATTGATATGATTTGCATTCTCATCTAATAAATGGCTGGTGTCTCAAATATGAAAATCAGTGCTGCTGTGTTGGTCAGTGGGTTCAGATTAGCATAATATAAAGGAGAAGCTGAAGTGCTTGCAAAAACACTATATTGTTATTCATCTTTCATTTTATTAGAGTGCTAAGTTATCACTATGCCAGTCTAGCTTGAAAAAGCACTCTATTGTTAAATTATGGACAGATTGCACTTATCCTTCTCTTCTCTTTCATTCTTTATTTTTACTCCATTCTTTTCTATAGGGAGCAGCTAGATTGGGTGATGTATATCCATTCTAGCTTAAAGTGATTTTTCAATTAAATGAAGTTTTTCTCTGTTCAATCTCGTCTAATCTAATCTAGGGCTGTCGAAGTTAACGCGATAATAACGCATTAACACGATCTTCACCCGTAGTTTATGTTGAGGCTTGTCACGCGCTGCTTCAGTAACAGTAAGGCTGCATCTGAAATCGCGTACTCAAGCAGTACAGACTGAATTCGAAGCAGTGCGCACTGTTTTACCGTTAAAGCAGTACACAATTCCAGTATGGGAGCGAGCAGTATGCACAGCCTCAGACGCGCGACACCCGCCATGCGGAAGTATGTGATTTCGCGATTTAAGTGATGGTGAAAGATCTGTTAAACGGAAAGTTTCATTTCATTTGTGTTTTGTATGTTCAGTACTGCCTAGTATGTG
>JAOVVF010000008.1:9370099-9384779 GCA_028565595.1 Duopalatinus emarginatus | reverse complement strand
CATGTGTTCACCATTTTAATTGTAACATTTCACTTTAAAGCCTTATTCATTTACATAGATTAAAAAAATGCGAATAATCGTGATTAACTATATTAAAATCTGAGATTAATTGCGATTAAAAATTTTTTAGCGTTTGACAGCCCTACTTAAATCTATATAATTCCACCTAGAAACATTTCTTTTTATTTAAGTTATGAGGACTTGTTCGGTATAAGACGAGAAACTTCCCCATAGAATCCCATGCTAAATTCAGGGTCATGAGAATCCATTTCCCGAAATTTTTATCATTGTTCAACCTGTCATATCTCGGGCATCTTCTGCTCTATCCACTATTATTATTATTTTTATAGCAAGTCATATGGTCTCTTCCGTAAAGTGATTTTCCGAGTTATGAGCGTTTGTTCATAGGTGCAAACTGTGCTTTTCAACAAACAGGTGCAAGCGTGAGTGAGTGACAGTTAAAGAGTGGCTCTTTGACACACACACACACACACACACACACACACACACACACACACACAAGCATGGACAATACAATCACACACACTCCCTGGTATTAGCCATACTCTTGGCCCCAACAGGTTAACATGCGCAAGCACTCAATTTAGTAACAATCAGTAAATAAATGAATGGGAAAATATAGTACAGAATCTAGTTAGACTGCAGGATAAAGGTTAAAAATTTACAATAATCAATCAATCAAACAACCAAAGTTTATTTGTCACATATATAGTCATACTGGGTACAAGATGCAGTAAAATGCAAATTACTGTCAACCCGTATGTATGTATTAACATTTAAAATATGGCTATTTAATTTAACCAATTTAAATTTCACAGTAGACAATTATACATCTTTGAATCAATTGATCATGCTAAATAAAACTGAGCTTTAAATTTTATTAGGATCTAAACAAATCAACAAATAGGTTGCTTTTTAGTGAACAGCAGTGGTAGATAGCAGTGGAACATCAGTGATTAAGATAGTGGATTTCAGAAGCTCAAATTCCACCATCACCAAGCTGCCACTGCTGGGCTCTTACCCCTCAACTGCTTGGTTGTATAAATGAGATAAGTGTACATCACACTGGATAAGGGCATCTGCCAAATGTCATAAATGAGCATTAAACTTTACAGTTTATTCTCCCTTATGAACAGCTCAAATATAAAAACAATTATCGAGCAGCTGCAGAATGCTGAATGGAAATCAGATCCATCCACTTGACACTTGCAACATGTCTCTTACCGGCAGAGGGGCTCCACCAGATCTTTGTCCAGGAAGTCATGGTCCTTTTCCACAGCAGATATGTCAACAGTCAACTGAGAATCTATATCAGAAGAGACATTGCATATTAACAGGTTGTATAAATGACACAAAACTAAGTGGAAACATGACAGCAAGAGACATAAGGAGACATAAGTTGCAGTGTAATAGTCTTTTTTGCTTAGAAAGTTTCCTAACTGAGCAAACCGAACCATTACCGAAGTGGCAGCCATGATAAGAGCTGGTCAAATTCTCTAACCACTAAAGTGCTTCAGTGCTTCCTTTCTTATTTCTTATGATAAGGGTGGTACATACACTGCACCATTATTTATAAAATAAAAATATATAATGCTGTCCCACAATTCCTTGCAGCAGCCGTTTAAAGTGATATAGCATTTGGCCATGTCAGTAACATTTGCTGTCACATTATGTAGCCTGAATGAAGTGTAGCCTTTTAGCACCACCAATCACAATGCTGTAATTATTTTTATATTAGAGTTTTAAGCATGTTGCAGACCAAACACACTTTCAGTTCAATAACAAGTTACATGTCTGGTCCATCAGGTTCTGAATACTTGGACAAGAACTCAAGGCTGTGCATGTGTGTGTGTGTGTGTGTGTGTGTGTGTGTGTGTGTGTGTGTGTGTGTGTCTACAAGAGAGACACAGACAGAGTTGCAGATCTGCCTGAAAATGTTTCGGCTGCTGAAAGCTTGCTCTGTATCTGTATACATGGGAGTTTATTGTGATTTCTTTTTCTTTTGTTTTACTTTGGCCTTCACCCCAATGTTAAATCTTCAAGGGCCATATTGCACTTGCAAGAGAGCAACAAGCAAGATAGAAACTGAAAGGAATGAAATGGAATTTAGGCTACTTATGGACTGGATTAGGAGTGAAATGGTTGTGTTTTTCTGTGCTAAATTGGGGAGAATGTATGTGCTGCGTTTTATTTCATTTATTATTGTTATATATAAAAGTTCTGGACAAATGGGATGCATTTATATTTTTATAAATGCACTGTAGTAGTCTGCATATTGACACACATTTTAATTGAGGGGGGCCCAAGTTCTTAAAACAGTACCAAAGGGGGCTCGGGAGAAAAAAATTTTGAACACCTCTGCATTAAATGTATGTTGAATTTACAGAAACAGTCATAAGAGGCGGTCATAGAGTGGAGAAGAAGAAGACATTTGACTCTTCTGAATGGCTTGTGGAAGATTGGGGCAAAAGTTTGTGCTTCCAGGCTTTTTCCCATGACCCTTTATTCCTCGTGGAAAAGAACTGAGGGCTGGAAATAGCTCTGCTTGGCCCTCAAATGAACTTAGAGAGGAAAAACCTCCCAGCTTTAAACTGAGAGCACACAGCTGCGCCAGTGTAGACATCAAACCATTCAAATTTGCTGAGAGAGAGAGACAGAGAGAGACAGAGAGAAAGAGAGAGAAAGAGAGAGAGAGAGAGAGAGAGAGAGAGAGAGAGAGAGAGAGAGAGAGATGCACATTTTATAATACAGTGCAGCTTCAGCATACAGTGCTCTCCAAAATTATTGCCACCCTTCCCTAAAAAGGGCAAAAAAGTTTGTATTTAATAAAAGTTACACAGTAATTTAAATTATTGCTCGGACAAGCGTTTCATCTTTGTTCTAACAAAAAATACTTCTAATAGTGGTGTTTTCTCTAAGGACTTTATGTGGCAAAAATACAACTACTAATACATATATACTAATACATAACAAATACTCACTCTGGAAAAACTGATTATTTTTATCTGATCTCAGTTCACAGGAACTTTAACCAGAGATTTAACCATGTCCTGTTACCAAGCTATGCCCCTAGGGGTATAAATACACATGCGAAATCCAATAAAGACATACGGATGTGCATTAGCTTTAATCAGTTAATGAATATGAACAATACAGAAGCAAAATCCATATCATTAAACACAATACCAAAATAGTATTTAGTCCCTTAATTGGGAGTGTTTTGTGGCTGGTGGTTCAGGGACTCTTTTTAAGATTAATGGCATTATGTATAAAGTACAATAATATTTCAGCTCAAAAGCTGCTTGCCTCTGCTAGAATGTTCAAACATGGTGTTAGATCTCAATTGGGGGAAGGCAGGAAACACCACAGACAGGTTGCCAATCACAGGGTTGATGAACCATGTATCTCATGATAGACAATCATTAATTATTATGTGTTTGGTAAACCAAGAGCCTTAGAGTGAGTGTAGCTGATTACACGTTTTATCTTCAGTTTTGGAGATGTTTAGATTTGATTAATGCATCACAGTACTTAAATGTTTACGTGAGTCATTTGCCTGTTTTTCCTAAAATGCATTGTGTGAATTTGTTTGGGTTTAATTTGTTTCCTCATCAAAGTTGAGGACAGGTATAAAATAATATTTTCCACTATTTATGCATTGATTTTTTAAATTATTGTATGAGTAAAGTAAAAACGTATGTTTTTAGCAGTGTTTTAAGTATTTAGTTAGTAGTTCATTTTAATGTAAAAATTGCTAGTTGTTGACACTTTATTAAGCCCAAATATTTTTGCAGCTGGTTTTATGTATTTGTAAACTATGAGTATTTTATTCACTATAATGACAACTGGAAAGAGATTGTCCTCACATGCTGAAACGACCCAATTATTAATTGGTCTCTTTCCATGTACCTAATCAGCTCTATAATATGATGAAAATTGTACTCCAAATAGCACACTTTAACCAAAGAAAACTTAACTTTTATATATATTTACGCATAATAGGGGAAGGATAATGTCCATATATGCTGAAACTGCATGCTCCCTCTGACTATAGTATGGGCCAGTAAATAAGCACATGCTGTACAGCTCAGTGAAGGGTGCAAGAGTAATGACTGTGAATATCCACCTCTATTACCTTTGTTCCTCATATGGAAGTTTGACAAACTCAGTGGCAGGTGTGAAAGTAAGCAGATTATCATGGCATACATTTTTCAAAACTGTTAATTCTTAAAGCCAAATAAATTGCAACTGCACAACCAAACTCATGACCCTACAGCTACATGTGTCCTGTGTTTGTTGTCTGTATGTTTATATACACAGAACATGCTGTCTTACCCTCATAGACTTGAGCATACTGTGGAAATCCTGCCGCTCTCAGCCAATCACATGCCTCCTTTGCTTCAAGCTCTAAAAAAACAGAAAACATAAATTACCCCTTTGATTGGTGCCATTTTTTATTTTATCTTTTGATATGCCTTTATCCACACACACACACACACACACACACACACACACACACACACACACACACACCCTGTCAACCAATACAACTAACTGAAGACACTGAATAGGAAAATGGAGAATACTGCTGAATATAATAAACATTAAAACCAGATCAATTGTCCAAAAGCAAATTAATTCACTCAGATACATCGTAGAGATGTTATGTGTAAATTAATCTTAATTTAAATGTGTATCATACTTTTCTGGGTAATTAAAAATGGTTTCCTATTTGTTTTCAAAACTGAACTAAAAAAGCCAGTACAAAAATTTCTAAAGCCATTAAGACATAAAAACAGTTCTGAAAGATAAAGGTTTTTTTCACCTGCTATAGATAATGATACATAAGAGGCAAATCAACTTACAAAACCAAGCATTCTTAAAATGTAAATGAGACTGGAAATTATCTTACCACATTATGACAACAATATCCATTTCCTTTCATTATTGTCAGTATAATTCTGAGACAGCCATGCAGTAAAGAGATTTATTACTAGATATAGAAAGCTATCGATGCAGAGTACTTACTGCTTTATTTCCATTGTAAAAATGAGACATGAGTGTATGTGTGGGAGGGAGGGAGGAAGGGAGGGCAAGAGAGAGAGTGTCGGGGGATAGATCTTATACTGACTTACATTCTTTATTCCTACTCAATACGTACACTCATATATCTCTCTCTCTGTGTGTGTCTCTCTCTCTACACTCACACACAGAATGAAAAGCTCCCAAACAGTTGTAGTGATGACACATAAAATGTTTGAATGAGCAGACCTTCATTAACAATTCACAACACCAATGGGGCAAACATTTGAACAATGCTCTGTGTGCAACTGTACCTGTGCTTCTGCAATGATGTCAGTTCAAAACTATGATGCCAGATTAGCATTAGTGTGACAGAGCTCATGGAAATTCATTTAGGATATTCTATCATGTATTAGTGGCATAAGACTGAAACCCCTGACTGAAGACTAAGACTGAAAACTTAATGTTAATTAAGCCCTCAATACCACTTTTATCCCAAGATAAAAACAGGCTGTTGTTGGGCTCAGAAAACTGACACCACTGACAAGTGCATCTGAAGAATAGTTCAATAGTCAGAAGTGACTTAATGCCATATGAATGGACAAGAAAGGCAATTTTTATAACCTGAGCTAAACTAATGTATGTTGATGGTGTGGCATTAACACGTGGTGTATAAATCTCCTGAATGGACTAATCCATGCCAGTGTCATACATATGCCTTATATCTCATAAGAATATGAGGATTTACATAATCGGGCCTCTACTGTACACATACTCAGCAGCCATGGTAATAACAACAAGAACATGAACAGACACTATTTAATGCAGTCTGCGAGCATCTGCAATACAAGGACAGCATGGATCTGCCCACATATGTAAACTATTAAACAGAGATGTGGCGGGCCTTTCTGGGGGTGGAAACAAGGCTATCAGGGGAAAAGCTCAGCGGGGTGCAGCTCAGAAACCCACTCACACAGAGGAAGTGATTTTATATCTACTCTGGCTCTTTGAAAGAATTTGTTGATTTTAGTTGTATATACACGGAAGGTCACATTCTTCCATATGTGTGTTTGTGTGTGTATGTGTGTGTAAAACACTCCATCACTCCTGCAGTACATACAGTAAGGGGGTGAGCATAGAGATGAACCATGTATTTCATAAAACTAGTTGATTCTTAGAAGTCAGCTGCTTCTTCAAATGGAAAAATACACTTTGGCATCGCTGATGAAGCTGGTTACACTAAAGTCACAGGCCAATCTACACAATCCTAATGCTAATGGAATATATAAAATACAATATAAAACAAGAACATTTTAGTATAGTGCATAAAGTATAAACAGATTGTTTACCATCTGACTAAATGGATCAGGTATAAGAGAACATCTACAGTCCACAGGAGACTTAGGCTTGTTTATTGGTATGTAAAACCTCTCTGAAACTCTAAACCTCAGTGAGAATTTCAGTTAGTGGTAGGAGAATGAAAGAGTGACAGGCTTTTAAACTGTGACAACAAAGTGCTGCAGTTTTTTCTGCGTCTCTGTTTAATTAAACACGGACCCCTGGCATCCGTGACATGAAAAGCCCAATACAAAGCCACATACCAGTCAGCCTATACAAATGTCTCGTCATCACACCTAGGCACCACAAAACATCAGTCATCACCTCACACATATTCATGTACCTATTGTGTGCCAACAAGCCCCACACAGAGCAATCATAGTCCTGTGGCACTCTGCAGCTCTAATCCTACCTCACCAAGGCCACCCCAGCACACCCACAAGCTCAGGGCCATAAGAACAGCCTGCAGGAGGCGAAAGAGGTTTGAAAGCCACTAATGCTAGAAGCCACCAATAAAAAAGACATGCCCCTTTTGATCAAGCAGGCAAGACCTCACGTTACATCCACCTAGAATCCTTAGAATTCACTCCAGGTCAGTAATGTCTCTTTCAGGTCTTTTAATCCCCCCTCATGTACTCCCCCACTCTCATTTTCTAATTCTTTCCTTCCTGCTCCCTCACTTTTAATAAGTGTGTGCCTCTTGATGCTGGTGCCAGTGTAGTGTCGGTCACTGTTAGACTTGAAAGAGGCTGGAATTAATAAAGCACTTCCTGTAAGTTTGGTTTCCACAGCAGTATTAAGGAAGGCATGGATGGGCTGCCCCTAGCAACAGCGACAACATTTCCTGCAGTAAACAGAGACATGGGAGAGACTGGATAATTTTCAATCCTGCCAGTTCAAACACACAATTAGGACAAGAAGACAGAGACAACTGTGTGTAATTTCACCTTAGCACTCAATTTTGAAAATCAATACCTTCCTTTTGCTCATCATAGACAACACAAATACATTAGTGCACACACACTGACACCCAATAATTATTTATTATTTATAAGTTGGCCACTCTGGCAAACCTGACAGACCATGTCCACCTACCATGGAGCCTTGGCAAACCACGTGTCTTTATGGACTTCAAGCACAAGGACATCGTCATGCTGGAATAATTTCAGTGGAAGGAAACCGAAATGCTACTAGACAATTTTTTAGAGAAGATAGACAAATATGGGTGTGAAAGTGTACACTGTATGTTTAACCTTGATGTGAATTTATTAGTCACAGATACACTGTCTGGCCAACAAAAGTTGCACATTTAAGGTGGTATGTTGCTGGACCACCTTAAGCACAGGGCATTGTTTACACAGCCTTATTTAACAATATTTATTTCTGTCCTGGCATTCAATTTTTGGCTAAGATCTTGTTGTAGTCAGGGGAGTTGAAACACACTGTTAAGCTTTCTGTAGCACATCCCAAAGACATTCAGTGGGGTTAAGTTAAGGTTAAGACTTTGTGGTAGCCAATTTAGATGAGTACTCATGATCCCGGAATCAATATTTGTGCCTGATCTTGACACTGTTGTCCTTGAATGTGCCCATGCCATCAGAAAGAAACATTAATGTGATCATTAAGAACATGCAGGTACATTGCTTACTTTATCCCAAAAAATGACAATTTCGAGGTCTTGAGTTAAAATGCCATATTTGCATTTCACAAGTATGTCAAGGCCACTACTTACAATGTTGTGACTTTTGTTGAGGCCACAAAGCTTTCAACTTCAGGCAATGTGAACTCTAGACATAAAGTCAGAATACTCATTTAAACCTCATAATGATTTGTAGTATTACACTTGCTGCTGGTCAGTTAGTGGAAAGTTTCTCAGCAGCACATTGAGTGGATTCATATATTTTGGATAAAACATCTGTCAGATGAATGAGTGTAAATGCATATAAATCAATCTCCACTTGATTTAGTTACTCTATGAAGTTTGTGATGTCTTTCCAACAGAAATACAATCACTACTAAAAAGAAGCTTAACAGGACAATGCTAACAACAGACAGAATGTGTGTGTGTTTGTGTGTGTGTGTGTGTGTGTGTGTGTGTGCGCGAGATAGATAGATAGATAGATAGATAGATAGATAGATCATTTTATTTATCCCAGAGGGAAATTCAAGTATTACAGCAGCACATTAAAAAACAGGACATAGCAATATATTACAACAGAGAAATAATAAGTATATCAAAGTGAACAATAAAAAAGTGTGACTGTATGACAGTGTAACATGGATGTTAATAAAATAAGGTAACTTTTTTATTTATGAAGTGCAATAATTGCCATATAGCATAATAATAAATATACATGTTACAGTGCATAGTGACATGGTGTGGGTGACTAGAGTACAGTGAAGTCCAGCATATCTAGTACAGTGTTAGTGCAGAATAATGTCCCGAGACAGTGCAGAGGAGTTATACAAGTAGGATGGCTGTAGGTATAAACAATCTCCTTGTTGCAACAGAGCTGAATTAATGTGTGTACTTGATAAAGTTTAACAAGTATGACTCAGTATGAGTGCAGTGTATAGGTCATTGACTGTAATACACCAGACTATTCTCCAGGAATGGAAAAACACTTTAGTACATTCTTTAACAAACAGTTAGCACATAGCTAGATCTAAATCATGTGTGTGTGTTGTGGATTTCCTTTGAGGTCACACACATATGACTTTAGAGTGACCTTAAATAACTGCCCCTCCCTTCCCAACACATACACATACTTACACACACACACACACACACACACACACACACACACACACACACAGATCTGGAATTCTGCCATTTTCCCACACGTGCTGAAGTGCCCCAGTAACTCTGGGATTCCTGTGTTATGAACCTTCTTATACCCAACTGTGTCTAGTGTAAGATATAAACTACTCAGATATAAAAATATCACAGTAGAATAATGCATTATTAATACAATCAGCTGCAGTGTAAACATGAAACATGAGACACAGTGCAGTTCCCAGGCATCATAAACTTACACTTACAGTTATAATTACATCTGAACATGCTCTGATTTTAAAGGGCTGAAATAAAGAAGATAATGTTTTACTCTCGAATGTTATTACCTTTAGGCATCCATATTTCAGTAGTCATGCATGGGGTTCAGTGACCATTGGTTAGATTATGAGTGAACTGGAATTGTTAGTCTTCCTTAAACTGTCTGATCTTCAGATATAAAGCTCTTTCTTTTTTCCTTGAAAGTTATGTGCTTTATGTGAGAGAGTTATGTGAGAGAGACAGATAGACAGTAAGAGGGCGAGAACAGAGAGACAGAAAGAGAGGTACAGAAAGATACACACAGATAAAGGAAGACAGACAGAGAGTGAGTGAACTGGTAACATTGTCATAAGCAACCAAGGCTCATTGATGTGTGTGGAAAATGAAGGCTAGCAAATCTGCTCTGATCCAACAGAAGAGCTACTATAGCACAAATTGCTGAAAACGTTCATAATGCAATGAAACAAGACACACACACACAAAAGGGCAGAGTCTTACAGACAAGGGGGTCTTGCCGCCCTGAAGCCAAAGTATAGATCAAAACTGGAGGTGGACAAGAACTTAAGGCTGTGCATGTGTGTGTGTGTGTGTGTGTGTGTGTGTGTGTGTGTGTGTGTGTGCGTGTGTGATTTCCTGGGGAAGAGATTGCACAAAGATGCACAATGGGAAAAAAACAAGCTGGCACAGGCAGTGTAATGTTCTGGGCAATGTTCTGTGAGCAATTTCAATTCCAAATAGTACGATCATTGTATCACGATAAGGTACATAGTCATAAATAATTAAGATAATTTTAAATGCTAATTAGCTTTTAAATGCTAAAAACAATTACAACCATAATAAAATTGATTACAGATCAAAATTACATATAATCGGAATATACATATGATTAAAGGTGCCGCTATAAATATATATACTGTATATTACTTAGACCACTTAGACACTATGATCTGCACTACAAGTCAAAATATGGTTAGAAAGTGATTAAAAATGTAATATTTAAGTGCCAGTGTGGCTTAGTAGCTCCAATATGACTACACAGGCATAGAACACACAGGGTCTATGCTCTGTCTGGGTCTGCTGTGATGAACTGGCCTCCTATGTGCCCTGTGCTCCTGGGATAGACTCCAGATCTATCTGAACTCTGACCTAGATAAAACAGTTACTGTGGAAGTAGAGGTGAATATATAAGACTGAATGATTCTGTCCAACAGAGGACAGCAATGAGCAACAATACAATCAAAGTGCATGCAGCTCTTAACCCACTCACACATGATGATAAAATGAATCCAACAGCATGTGATTTTTAAACCTGCAGGGTGTAACTGATACCTGTTAGCAAATAAAGTGTTGCTCCTCATTTTGAGCTCCAGGGAATCCTACCCAAGCTCTGTGGAGTAAAAGCAGTCATGGAAGCAGACCAGCAAGTTTGGAGAACCTTATTTACACTTATGAGACAGCACTGTGGCTTTGTTATATCTGCAAACACCAGCTTTGTGTTCTTGTGCCTTTGAGGCTTTTAACTGGCCTGATAATATGGTCATTTAACTTGGATTTTATTAGACAGCTGCGAATCAGGTTAACTTTTCTGTGATCGCTAAGCTGCATTGCCTCACAAAGGTCTGCACTACAACTGTGCAATTCAGTAGAGGGTGAATAGGTGAATGCTACAATGTGTATTACTACAGTGTTTGTCTGCACTAAAAGCTTTAGTCTAATTCGATTGTTGGTCTGTTTACAGCTAGTAACAGCATCAACATTTAAACAGTCTCAGTATAATGTCATCTATTTTAGGAAACTATTACTGCAATACATTACATCAGATTATAAGAGTTACTGGTACCAATAATCATGTCTAATTTCGACTCTGGCTAAATAATATATCACTATGGGCATTGCAGTGACTGACACTGTATCTGACTAGGAAATTGGACTAGGAAATTCAGACAGTATCCGTGACTCAAGGCTCTTTCAACCACATAGAAAAAGTTCCTAAGCAGAACAGGGTGGCAACATAACAGGTCAATCAAGTGCACTGTACACTCTCCTTACCTCGCTCTATCTTCTGGACCAGCTGCTTACGGGCGATGATTCGGGCCAAACGCAGTCCGGATCTCCTGTGAGCACTGTCCAGCCTCAAGTAAATGTCCTGAGTCTCAGGTGACATGTCTCCAAAATGCTCACTGTCCATAAACTCATCTGGTAATTCCACTGCCATTATACTCATCTCCTTTGTACCTCTCTCACTCTGTCGCTTTCTACCTCTCTGTCTCTTTCCATTACACAGCAAGGTATGGATACCTACAGGAAGTGTCTGTCTTTCTGTGCGTCTCCTGGACACTCTTTCAGGTTTCAGAATCTCAGCTGTTCCACGTTCCACAGTGCTCACTTCCACTCAAACTGGGTGTGGCATTAAGACCATTTCATATTACTTTCCACATTCACACACACACATATGCACTAAGCCAACTTCAATCTCAGAAAACACTCCTCTCTGATCTACCCACCTCATGGTCATGTGACTGAGAGAGGAGCCAATAAGGACAGCATTAAGAACCTCAGCCAAAATGAACTGAATGATATTCCAAAGCACACAAAAGCCAAAAAAGTCTGAGTAGACGTATATTTACTTCAGTATCTTAAATGTTCATTTATCATTCGTATAATTAATGTGTCATATAAAAAATATGCAACTATAATGCTACTTAGAAACACCAGAAATCATCTACACTATTAGAATATTTGCACTATACAGACACAACAAAAACAATTCCATAATAACCAATGTTCCATTTAAAAGAGTAGTACCTTAAAAAAAAATAAAGATGCAAAGAATCCCATAAATCCCTTTTATTCCTCTTATTACAGCAGAGATAAGCCTACTTTTTCAATTCAACATGGCCTCTTTTCATCATCTACGTACCATTTCAAACTGCAGCCTGAATCTCCAAATTCCTATCAAATGAACAACCAAATAAACATTTACATAGCTTCTGTTTAATCGTGCATTATTCAGTGCAGGTGGGACTATGCTAAATCCAAGCCACTTGATTTTGACTGGATCAGGAGACATTCCACAAACCCTAATCATACCTATTGAGCTGAGAGTGGGAATCCCCAAAGTCCACCTGCATTACATTACTAACAACATGGAACTAATCTGTTCAAGATATGCCATAATATTTGCATTGCTATGATGAACATAAGAAAAACATTGTGGGAAAATCTGTTGATATAAAAAGTGGGACTCAGCATACCTTTGTGCTCTAGACTTTTTACAGGATTTTAAAAAATCTGTAAAATGGTATCATAAGTAAGTACGACGGGCATGTCTATGCAGCATTAAAAATGATGGCTGCTGTATTGTAAGCACGACAATATATTTGTGTGTCTTGCTTACAAAGTCTAGTAGTAATCTTCCTCTATTTCTAGGTAAGTCATATGTACTACTCCACCTTTATATTTAAATTCACTTTCTAATTAGTCAAATTAGCAGACTCTCCGGTTTGTATGAACACCGGTTTGTTTAATTAACCGGTTCCTACCAGAAAAGTACCTTGTCCTGGTCAGAGTCTCTGTAGATCCAGAGGCTATCACAGGAAGACTAAATGCACCATTGGAACCATGTACACATTTGGTCACAGCTAAGGGAAAATTTAGCATAGACAGTCCATGTTTTGGGGATTCAGAAGGAAGCAAGAGACCCCAGAGGAATTCTGAGATGACAACATGCAAAACTCCATACAGACCTGAGCTCTAGATCACACTCGCTGTGTCACCATGCAAGCCTGGCTCCTGTCACCTTCTGCTCCCAGCTCAGTTGCTGGAATTAGAGTCAGGAAATGCTCTTTGCAAGATTAATAGCCAGGCCATTCTAAGGGGCCCAACAATCAGCGACCAGTGATTGTGTGATGATGTTGAACTGCAGCATTTGTTTTGAAATGTTGTTCTGAGTTAGCGTGCAGAAGTATTAATGGTACAAAATATAAAATAACTGAAGCATGAGCAAAAGGAATATCTAAAACAATTTTTAATTATGCTATAATTCCATTGTTACTTATATTAGTTTTGAGTGATGTGATGTTTAGTGTATCCTAGTCATTTACCAACAAAGTACTGGTTTTGCACTTCACTCACATTGGGACGGTCTCTGGGTGAGTTTTAGTTCACAACATAGAACATATGGTGGTCAGTGATTGGTTAAAGGCAGATCCAGTAATTTCAAAATGATTCTACAAGGTCTATGTCTATTTGGATGCAATGACTAGAAATGGAGGACGTATTATTACACAGTCAATTTGAGATTACCACTATGCCATCGATAAAGTAAAAATCTGACTTAATATTCAACAACAATATTCATTCAGACACTGCCAGGGTTGTAGATAGCTTAGAGACTGTCAGGTTTTGCTACTGAGATAAGGGACGCCAATAATTATACTAGATATTTTGCCCTAAAAATAGCACTAGATGATAGTGACTACAAATACTGTTTGCTATTTCATATGTTTCAATATAACAGGGAGAATTTTGGGAATTTTTGGAATATGGACCAACTTCAATATTCAATATTCCTGCTTCAATATTAAGTTTGCAAATTAATGACAGCTCCTGAGAGATAATAATTTATCAGAGGTTGTACACCTGATTATTTCTGTCTGTTATCTGCTGGAAGTGTGTATATGAAAAGTTATTTTACACTAAATACCATGTATTTTCAAAAGAGCATTCTCTGCATTTAACAGCAGGTTCTTACTCAAACTTGACATAGTTTTCAAACATTTAACCAAAACAGAGTGTTCATTAACTGACTGGAATCACACCAAATATAAGAAATCTGAGTTAAATATTTGGGCAAAATGATCCAGCCATTCAGTGCTGTGATTCAATACAAGCATACATTTTTTAAAACAAGTCTTCTGTAACTGTTTATTACAAATCCTGTGCAGGAACATGCTGATTCATTATTTACTGGCATAAACCATAAGTTAAAAGAATTTGCAGGCACTAACTTTTCCTGACAGAAATATGCTGTGCTGTTTATAGAATAAATTAGAAAAGCAAGTTGAGAATCACAAAACATCCCTTTCCTTAATCATGCCATGGTGATTAAAGCAACATGTTTTTTTTTACAAATGAATTTCTAACATGACTGACAATTCTTGGAACAGTGTTTCAAAAAGGATTTATTTCGTACTGAACCTAATAAAAAAAACACACACAAAAAGCTTCAATCCAGTCACTTCA
>JAOVVF010000008.1:9290554-9301161 GCA_028565595.1 Duopalatinus emarginatus | reverse complement strand
TCTCCACATCATTGCATTCAGTTTTTATTCACAATTTGTTTAGTGTCCCAACTTTTTTGGAATCCGGTTTGTATTAAAAATGGCAACTTTTGATTTGATTAGGTTCACTTTAACTCCCACCTTGGAAGAGTTCAATAAGTGCCGTAAGGATGATCTGTTGCTCATTGCAGATTTTTTTCGATGTTTCTGTTCCATGTTCCTCAACGAAGAAAGTAGTAAAGGCTGCACTGTATGACGCGCTAGTGGCGCACAGAGTCCTGCCTGAAGCAGAGGGGTCCGCTGGTGCTATTAGCCTGCAAGCTCAACTACCCAATGTGGCTGCAACTGCTGAGGGGTGGGTGAGGGCGAACATGGATCCGGTTGGTGCCCAGTTGCTGTCTGTGGCAGGAGTACGAGGCACAGGTGTTGCGTTTCCGGGAAAAGGAGCTGGAGGCCAATAAGGAAGTAGAGCTCAAGCGACTCGAGGTGGCTAATCTACAGCCGGTACCCTCTACCGCGGAAAGTCCGCGCCCCTGCAGTGGTCTCTCATGCTTCAGCAGCTGAGCATACACCCGGTGGGTCAGCACCCTTGCCTGCATCCCCTTCTGCTCTGCAACTCACTTCACCGGTAAGCAGGCCAGACTTTGATGTCAGCCGTCATGTAGCCTTGGTACCAATATTTCAGGAAGATAAAGTTGATGCTTATTTCCCTGTATTCGAGAGGATGGCTATGACGCTAAATAGGCCCAAAAGTTTATGGTCATTATTGCTGCAGTGCAAATTAGTTGGAAAAGCACAGGAAGTGTGTTCCGCCCTTACACTAGAGCAGTGTTAATTATGAGGAAGTAAAGGCTACAGTTTTGCATGCTTATGAGTTAGTTTCAGAGGCCTATCGGCAAAAGTTTCGAAGTCTTGTTAAAAACGCCAGTCAAACCCATGTAGAATTGGCCCGTGAAAAGTCGGTTTTATTTGAAAAATGGTGTACGGCCAGTGGTGTTACGACTGTTGAACAGCTGAAGGAGTTGATTTTGCTGGAAGAATTTGAGAATTGCCTACCTGCTCAGTTAGTCGTTTATCTGAACGTTCATTTCAACCCATAAAACATTCTTTATGTCCCAGTCTCTGCGCCAAGGGTTTTAACACTCTTTTCCAAAGACTGCTGTTAACACAGTGCCAAGCACCTCTCCTACTAGTTCTTCGACTCTCAATCTGACCCTCGTGAATGTTTTTACTGCCATGAAAAGGGTTATGTAAATGCTATTTGTCCCACATTGAAAAGAAAAAATACGAAACAGAGTGTTAAAAAGGTTAATGCGGTACGTCTTGTACCTGATGGTCGGGTATCACTGCCTTCCGTTGAACCTATCTTTCAATCATTTGTGTCTTCTGGGCTTGTTTCATTAGAAGCTAAAGGAGCACCGAAATCTGTTAGAATGTTATGTGATACTGGTGCTGCTCAGTCATTCATTTTGCAGAATGTACTTCTGTTTTCTGATCAGTCTTATTCTGGACAGGATGTTTTGATTAAAGGAACCGAGCTAGGAGTTATATGGGTACCGTTACATTATGTGTACCTTAAGACGGACGACACCTACAAACGTGTAAAAGTAGCGGTTCATGCCCAATTGCCTGTTGAGGGGATTTAGTTTATCTTGGGGAATGATTTAGCAGGAACTAAAGTCGGGAAGCTTTCTGAAGTAGTCTCTGAACCGTTTACTACGGCTAAGGATGAACTTTGCCGACACTTTCCGTCTGTGTTCCCCACTTGGGTGCTTACCCGAGCTCAAAAGAGGAAAATAGATGTCGTAGATCTCTCAGAGTTAGATAATGTAATTGAACCTGATCTTAGGTTGCCTGTCCAGCAAAAAGAGAAACGTAAAGTTAATAGTACTGAATCGTTGCCGCTTAATCAGGAAGGCACAGAAGGATGATGGCAGCTTAACATACTGCTTTCAGTCTGTTTCAGAAGGAAGCACAGAGTTGGGAAAACACTCAAGTGCTTATTATATTGAGGATGGGGTATTAATGAGGAAGTGGGCTCCTCCCCCATCTCAAGAAGTCTGGAAAGAGGTAACTCATGTGGTTGTCCCACAAAAATATAGAGAGCATGTTTTAGCTTTGGCTCATGTTCAGATCATGCTGGGGTTCGTAAAACCTACTTATGTGCGTTGAAGTATTTCTTTTGGCCCGCTATGAAGGCGGATGTTGTGCGCTACTGCCGCACGTGTCATGTGTGTCAGGTTGTGGGTAAGCCTAACCAAGTGAATTCCCCCGGCTCCGCTTCAACGGATTCCAGTCATGGGTGAGCCATTTGAGCATGTTCTGGTTGATTGTGTTGGACCACTGCCTAAGACCCGATTGGGTAATTGTTATTTGTTAACTGTGATTTGTGCAGCTACTCGATTCCCTGAAGCCATTCCTTTGCGCAACTTAATGTCGAAAGTGGTAATTAAAGCTCTTTTAAAGTTCTGCACTACGTTTGGGTTACCAAAGAGTATTCAGTCTGACCAAGGCACAAATTTTATGTCCCGGTTGTTCTCACAAGGGTGAATTAAAAATCAAACACCAAGTATCCAGTGCATACCACCCTAAATCCCAAGGTGCACTCGAGCGGTTCCACCAGACTTTTAAAAACATGCTGCGGACCTATTGTTTGGAGCTAGGGCCAAACTGGGATGAAGGTGTCCCTTTTGCCTTATTTGCTGTTCATGATGCTGTTCAAGAGTCCACTGGATTTAGTCCCTTAGAAGTTGTGTTTGGGCATTTAGTTCGAAGGTCCATTAAAAGCACTACAGGAGCAATGGTTGTCCCCTGCTTTATCATCTTCAGGGAAACCAGTCTTAGAGTACGTTCATTCCATTAGGAAACAGGCTTAACAAGGGAATTGGCCAGGAAGGCCTTGGCCACCTCACAGATGAAAAAACAGTATGATAAGAATACAGTTGCACGCACGTTCATGGCCGGAGATCAAGTTTTAGCCTTACTACCGGTTGTGGGTTCCTCTTTGCCCAGCTGGTTAAGGTTAAAGCCAAACTTAGTCCTACTAACTACCTCATAAATACTCCAGACCGTAAGCGTAAAACTTATCATTTGCCACATCAACCTTTTAAAGCGGTATTTCACTCGTGCTCCTTTGTCGTGTATGCCGTCGGCAGCGTTAGTTGTAGATATAGGTAGTGTACCGGTGGTTGATTACTCGCCTGAGGTAGATGGATTAACCTTGCGAAGACATTGTGTTCCCTATGCTAGACTAGCAAATTCTGAGTCCTGTAAGCATCTACAAGAGAAGCTTAGACTTTTACCTCCTTCGATGGCGCAAGACACAACTGTTTAAATTGAAGAATTTCTCTGATGTTCCATCTCGTACCACCCTAATTACACATGACATTAATGTGGGAGATCATTCTCCAGTAGCCAACACCTATACAGATTATTTGTTGAAGCATGGCTTAGCTGTGTCTAGTCAGAGTGCATGGTGTTCTCTGTGTTTGTTAGTGCCAAAACCTGATGGATCTTATCGTTTCTGTACTGATTATAGAAAGGTAAATGCGATCACGAAGCCCGATTCATTTCCCCTCCCGCGTATGGAAGACTGTTTCTGCCAAATTTGTTACCAAACTCAATTTACTTAAGGGATACTGGCAAGTTCCTTTAAACTTCCCGGGCCTTAGAAATCTCAGCTTTTGCCACTCCTGATAATTTCCTCCTTCTTTGAGGCTATAAAGTTGTCCAGCTCCCCAGTGCTTGCAGCCCTGCATCTAGATAGACCTTTTAAGACCTTTTAAGAGGCAGAGGCCAGTGGGGTGGGTGCAGGTGCTGTCCTGCTACAGGTCCCTCATCGCACAGAGTTTTAACCTAAATATTAAACACAAACAAGGAGCTGAAAATGTCATGGCAGACGCATTGTCTAGATGTTAGGTATTGACTTAGGGAGGTTCGTGCCGACCTCGCCTTTTTGGGTGGGGGTGTTTTGTCCATATTGTATGTGTCACTATTGTCTGTGCAGGTAGAGCCGTTCAGCCTTTTTGGGAGTTCCGGTTACGCCGCCAACTACGTCATCAGGGATTCCCTCTTATGTCACCCGCTACGTCACCAAGAATCCGGAATAAAAGGGAATCTTCGGAAGCGGCGTGTGGCGGGTGTGGTGTGTGGCGGAGCTTTGTATGGCATCTGTGTGTGATCTGTGGCAATAACATTTGACTGTTCCCCTGTGCAAACTTGGTTTTGATTATACACACTTGGATATATATCTTGTATATAGACTTTGACACCGGGTGTAGGGTTCGGCTGCCTTTTTTGGGGGGCATGGGTTTACCTATGTTTTGCTAGGGAGTGAGGGAAACAAACCTGTGTTTTTTTTGTTGTGTGTGTTAGGTAAGTAAGTGGTTTTCTGTTCAGAGGTCTTTTGTTTATTTTGTTGTCCTGGGCCAGCCCGACGATTACCGGTGTCCTGCTATATTTTCTCTGTACAATATACTCGTTTTTCTCAACTCAAACAGACTGGGTCCTTTTTTTTTTGCCTAACTTCATTACACCTCTTTAAATTACTCCTTCTGTACGCTCTCTACCTACCATATCATTATAATGTAGCCAGAACAGGAAATTTACACCTGGGTTTGTGTCCATTGAAATAGAAAGAAATTGAATTAATTGTGATACACTCACCTCAGCCATATATGTGACCATACTAAGTGTTATGTCAGAGAAGGACTCATGCAGGTAGCGACAGACCACACTGACCCAGGAGAATGGGTCTCTGGTATAAGAGCGGGTTTTGTACAGAGTCATCACATGAGCCAGATGAGAGAGTTTTGCATTTTTCTCCTTTTCCTCCAGACATACCTGCAGTAAGAGGAATGACACATGTATAGAATTACATTTCCTTTAAAAAGATTTTTTGGCAGTCATACAAGTATTTAATTCATCTATTCAGACCACTGCTATAGACAGGTTTGAAAAAGGTTATGGACAGGTTTAAAAAGTGAGACCTGTGCTATCCTCTCAGCACTCTCTTTGCAAAATTGTGTTGGGGAGTCAAAGTGCTGCACCAGGTTAGGCAGCAGACAAAGCACATTCAGTGGGAAGCCTAAGTGAAATAAAAAAAATATATGTATAAAATCTCAATCTTTTGTTGTAGTCATTAGACAACTTTTTAAAATTTTGACAACATGCAGAACAATACTAAAAATTTAACAGAAATGTAACAGAATTAAGCATCACAGAGAGTGTATGCAAAAGTCATTTTAAGTTGACAATAATCTTTTTAAATAAATATATATTTTTTTATAAGGCAAAATAGATTTTTACTGCACATCACATCTTCTTTCTAAAGCATTTCTTGTTGTATTTTTGTGCATGTGTTCTTATAAATATTGTTTATAATGCCACCAAATAAGATGAAACATTTAGGTTATTTTACTAGGTAAGTCAACAAAATAATGTTTGATTGAATATGGTTTGAATAGTACAAGGTGTTCACCTATCGACTGAGATATGTCGACAACAGGAACTCGAGAGACAGGTGTAAGCTGACAGAAGAGCTGCAATGTCAGGTCACTGGTGGCTGGTGAGGTAAAGCCTTTGAGTAGGAGCTGCTGCAGGCCAGAGAAACTGCTCCACCTAAGCTGAGCCCGGAGCTTGTCAAGGCGTTCACGGTTCTCAGGCTGTTCAAGGGGTACTCGTGCTAGTAGCTTGTGCACCAACCGCAGTGCCATTTGGTATTCAAACTCAAAATCTGACTCCATGAGAGACACGGCCACCCAGAAGATTGTGGCTAATAGGTTGGCAGGGTGACTGACATGGCTTAGCTCTGTTGGGTTTATACTGGCATCTGCACGGGCAGATGAAGTGGATGAGGCACTCCGAGCTGAGCGTACTAAGCCATGTTGGGTGCAGGCCTGAATACGGTCCAGGGTAGCACTGCGTGGAGGGTCAGAAGATGAATGTTCGCCACTTTCTCCAAACTTTTTGGGCACTGAATAACTTCGCTGATGTCTGCTGCGTTCAGCTGTACCATCCTGGGTCAGGTTGAGTTGGCCTGTGCTCTTGCGGTTGGAGCCAAGCTTTCCACTCACCAGGAAGTCTGGCGATGAGGATCTGTAATTAAATAATATGTATTAAATAAAATAATAAAATATGATGAAATAATATGATGTAAAAAGTAGTGCATGTCCACTTATATAATCTATAAAAATATCCACTTATCTGACTTTTTTAGATAAACAATGAAAAATCTATCGCCAAATCAACAAAAAACAAAAAAGTGGAATTTACCCATAAAAACATTTTAAAATTAATTCATAAAATTTCAGTTACTGCACCATCATGCTGCGCCTTACTGATGCATTTGTGCTGTCTATAAGTATTAGTGGTAAATCCTCACCTAGTTAGTGCTGCCATCAGGTCACTGTTTTTGAGGCACTCAGCCAAATTATCCACCACTGACTCCAGAGTGAGCAGCACCTCCATCACATAACCCTGACAGAGCAATCAATAAACCAGGACTGCATATCAACACACTAATATAGACATAGACACACACACAGAGCTACATCTGTACACACCTGTACCTCATCACCATGCTCTCCCACCACTTCAACCAGGCGTGACAGCAGGTCTGAGACAGCATGGGCGGATAGTGGCTGTCTGAGGGCTCGGAAGATCTGAAAGGAGCGACCAGCATAGTGCCGCGATGAGCTACATAGAGCCGTCTGCAAAGCCACATCACTCAACTGCTGTTCCAGGTGGAAGTCTTAATAAGAAGACAAGAAAGCGTAATTTAAATAAGTAGATAAACTGTCTATTAAAGAGAAACAGCACAGTAGCACTAGGTTTGTGAAAATTCCTAGACTGGTTTAAATGTTAATAATTGACATGAGAAACAGACCTCTAGAATAATGCTTTGTTTTAACACGAGCTGTGTGTTTCTGAGTCAGGTGTTGAATTATACTAACAGCTACCTGACTTGGACTCTTTGAACACGGACACCACATGACGTAGGAAGTTGGTGAGCTGCTCTGCACTCTTGGAGTTGGGGTTCTTCGGTGTGATGTCCTCATGGCACCACAGAGGTCCAAAGGCCCTGAGTAATGACAGGACAGTACTCCAGGTGCTGTGCCACCATAAAACCACCACCAAGATCAGACACATTTATTGAACAGACTGGTTCACAATTCTTCAACTGTTTGTATGACCCTGCTTACACTGCAACTGCTAAAGTGTGAATCTGTACTTTACGCGAGATTTCTGTTTTAGATTTGCAATGATCTGGTTTTCAAATAGCTATAGGGTATTACATTATAGCCATTAAATCTATTACTATTTCTGTTAACGTAATCATGAACCACTTGATACATTGGTATCAGCTGATATTCACCTTGCTGACTGACATCAGCCTATCAGCAAATAACATTCATTAATGACAATGGCTTTCTAGCGTGTCTGTCTTCTTTTCAGGCAATATGGATAACCAAAAGGGGTGAATTTAAGTTTAACTTTATGAATAAAGTTCTTTATCTGCTAGAGCCGATGGGGATTGAAGAAGACTTAAATTAGTTCTTTTTATCACAGGATGTGAGAGATATAAATGTGTAAAAGAGACGTTAGTTCTTTTGACTCATATGGGTGGTGAAATGGGTCAAATAGGCCCAGTGATTAGGCATGTAGAATGTAATAATTGTAGAATTACACAATTTTTGAGTTTGTGTGTGTGTGCGCATGTGTGTGCCTGCATGTGTCACACTGACAATTTGCAGGTGCAATACACTCACAGCATCTGTAGTATTGCCATCAGCCAATCTGTTATTTTAAACATCCATATCCATACAAAAAATATTTTTTAAATAATGTATCTCTATTTATATTCTATTTATTGTTTTTCAACATACACTACATGGGCAAAATATATGAAGACCTTACCTTCACAACCATATATCCTAGTCCCCCCCAAAGTGATTGCCCCAAATGAAACATACAAAAAGAGGTATGGAGTCTGGACTAGGATTTAACTAGCACATATGACTGGTCAGATCCAAAAACTTCTGGCCATATATCAGCTTTGAAAGAAAGACTCACATCAACAGACCAGTCTATATGATTATGGCTATGTGGTTCACTCTGTCACATAAAATACCTGGTTGTGAGGAACTCAATAAGTTTGTTGGTCTTCTCCTGAGATTCAGTTGGAGACTCCTCCAGGTCTTCAAGTTCAGCTGTGATCTGAGGGAGATTCCCCATGCTACCCCCCAGGCTCACACTGGATGAGGTGGAGGAGGAGCTGAGACCCGAATCTGCCACAGGAGATGCTTGCCACTCCCGTAGGAAGTCCAGACCACCTTGATGAAAGGAAGAGGATATGGTTGCCATCACAATGCAATCGTCAGTATTCTCAATTATAGTTAAGACCTTTTGTCTCTATATTTTCTTAATGCTCATCTCTGGACACCTGTCCATTTATTTGACACAGGTTTTGAGACATGGGAGGGGTGAGTTAAACATTTAAACATAAGCTAATCTGGTATTGTCACTGGACCAACTCTTTCACCGTTTCTCTAAAACATACTACATGGCGTTACTTTCCTATCTATTACATGTTTAAGTGGGCGGTTGAATGATTATTCACAGTAGGACTTACATACTGTATTTCTTCAATGTGTAGATGAATTTGTGTAGCTGTGCATGTGTCAGAATTTGCCCTTAATGCTGATTTCTTTTATAGTTTTCAGCAGTTTATTTGACACATGCTACATAGATAAGCAGTTTGAAAAATGCTCATTTATTTGGGCAGCTGTGGCCTAGTTATTAGGGGGCAGCCATGGCCTCGTGACTGGAAGGTCCCGGGCTTGATCCCCGCACAGGGCAAGACACGACTGGGGTGCCTTTGAGCAAGGCACCTAACTCTCCCAACTGCTCCCCAAGCTAGGTTCCTCTGTGGTGTTATCGTTGACTGTGTCTGAGCGTATTTGAAAAGCAAAACTTTTTCAGTTGGTTATTTCACTGTAATGTTGCCAATTTCACTAATTGACAAAATCAACTCTATGCTTGATTTATATTTCCTTTAGTTTCTGTACCTGTTTGAAGGTATTCAGGCTGAAAGCTGGATTTAACGGTAAGTGTTTTGTTGTCGCTGATCTCCCTGGTGACCAGCAACACAGAAGCAATGACCTGGAAGTTGTTGTTGCAGGAAAGAGCAATGAGCAGATGAAGCAGCAGCCGCTTACTGTGCTCAAAAACCTCAGCCCGGTAGTGGTCTAAACCTGAAAATATAGCATAAAACCTAAAGTAAAGTACATTTTCATGGCAATTAATTTATATACATGCCAAAATAGTGACTCTCCAGGTCTATGAAGCATCTAAGCCCACTTTTTGCCCTGATATTAATTAGTCTTTATTACTGGGAAAAAAAGTTTTGTATGTCTTGACAGTGAGCTTTCAGTGGATTGAAAAAGAAACTCTATGAATAAAATGTGTTTTCTTCAGGGGTGCAAATCTGTTTTAAATCACTGATGGTGAACACTCAACATGCCATATGGTTATATATTCAATATGTCATATGTTTTGAATGATAACAAGGATTCCTGTAAAATTTGTTGTTTGTTTTATCATGTACTTTGTATGTATAAAAAAGTGTTTCTAAAAAACACCCCCCTACAGACCATTTATTTGAATCAAGCTGAAAATATTAGAAATGTACACTCAAAGACGTCACTTTCTGCATCAGTACCTGATGCTGAAGAAGCAAGATGTGCAAAACAGTCAGTCGACTATACAGCTTACATACACAATTAGACACTATTACTATTATTGTTGTTTGCAACATAATGACTAAAAGTAAAGAGAAAATAAAGTAGAATATTAAAAACTATATATCTAAATTAAGGTTAAATATAAAGTAGAATATTAAAAACTATATATTTAAATTAAGGTTACCTAAAAAAGGCAGCGAGAAATTAAATCAAAATATTCTGCTTTACATGTTTTTATCTACGTGCAAAACATGCCTACAATAGTTTGGACTGCAGATAAAATATCAAAGAAAGAGTTCTGTGCAAATCCGTCGCCGAGAATGCAATGGAGACAGCAGGTGATGATGACACAAAGAGTCTGAGAGAGATAAGCTATGAGTTATGGCATTTTACCCTCCCTCTCTGTTGTTTCCTCCTTTTTCATCACACAGATTTTTCACATTTTTGGCATGGCTGCATCATGTTATTCAGCTTTTACTGCAAGCTGCAATTACAGCTGGGAATGTAGTCGCTGATGAGAACAAATGCCACAGAAGGGCCTTTAACACACATTGATGGAGGTACAAAAATATTTAGTACATACGCACACGCATACATGCGATGAATGCGTAGATTATTAGGGCCCAAGCACCGAGGTGCACAGGGCCGATAGGTACAAAGCCCTATTGTTTTTCCTTGGATTATTATTATGATTTTTCTCTTTCTCCCAACCGATTCTGCCTTTTTTGAGGTAGTTGCCATGCACGAAAACTCCTGAAATTTTAATATACTCCTCCTAGACGGTTCATCAGATTCATGTCAAACTTGATATGCATGATGCCGAGATGTTGCTGATGTTAAATTGCGAAGGGATTTTTGATAAGTTGTAATATGGTGAAATGGTTA
>JAOVVF010000008.1:9265277-9276429 GCA_028565595.1 Duopalatinus emarginatus | reverse complement strand
CTGTTCTTGGTTGATGATCAGTTGTTTGCAATATTTGCTCCCAGACACAATGGACATAAGGAAATTCTTTACAAAGATGTGGAAAGTAAGTCATTTTTTTCCAATGGAAATGTTAGTGCAGTTAGCTGGCTAATTAATGTTAGGAGATCTATCAGTTAGCTTAATGATAGCTATCATTTAAATCTGTTAAAAATACACAAAAATGCAAGAAAAGGCATCTCATTCATTAAAAATTTTGTGGGAGAGGGACTCCCCCCCCCATCTCATCTCATCCATGTGTCCCCCCCACATTAAAAATGCTTCTGACGCCCCTGCATTAGCTGGTGATATTAAAATTGGTACGCCAACAGTTCTCTGTGGTCACATCACCAGAATGTATCCTAATTTTACATAGATTGTTTAAAATTTAAGATTGAGGAAAGATTACATCTAATTTTTAAGAACTTTTCAGTCAATCCTATGTCATTTTCCCCCACATGCAGGAGAATCCAGCTAATTACATGCCAGAATTTAAATAATATTTCTGCTATTAATTTATAAAGTTTGTATTGTATAATTATATATTGTATTAAGTTTATTTGAATATTTTGTACAATATTTTTATTCTAATGTAAATATATTTGATGTCTATTTTGAGTACCTTGTTAATACAGCCAGTGTATAATAGTGTATATGAGTGATACAGGTGTGATGCGCATTAAGTATATTTTAAATTAACTAAAAGTGTGTGAAACAGATTTTAGTACACATACAAATGTATGTTTAAAAGGTACTTAAGTATACTTAAAATAGTTTAATTTTAGCACAATAAAGTAAACTTAACACAATTCAAGCACAACTTTCGTGTTATTTTTGTACAATTAAAGTATAATTAGTACAAAAAAGTTGTGTATAATAGTGATGCAGATGTGATATGTATTAAGTATATTTTATATTAACTAAAAGTATGTAAAACAGATTTTAGTACACATACAATATTATGTTTAAAAGGTACTTAAGTATACTTAAAATAGTTCCATTTTAGTACAAAAAAGTACACTTAACACAATTAAAGCACAACTTTCGTGTTATTTTTGTACAATTAAAGTATAATTACTACAAAAAAAGTTGTTCTATTTTAGCACTCCTTATGTGCATTGGTCATTAGTGTAAAACAGACAGAACCTTTAGAAACAGTTACATTACTAGACACAGCTATAGATTTGATTATGATTTTTTTTTCCATCATCCCACCTACAACTGTCTCACGTTTCTGTGAGCCTGTGCCCACTTTAGCCTCAGATTCCATGTTCTGCTATTGTAGCCTGTCCACCTCAAGGTTTTTCTGTGCACTATGGTTTTATAGTAGCTATTTACGCTACCAGAGTCACCCTGACACCAGGTACAAATAACCAAGAAGGACTTGGAGGTTTTAGACCTGGTCAGTGCCTTGGATCAGTGTTTTATAAAATGTTTTGAACAGCCTTTGACTTCTTCCAAAAGCAGAGAATCAAGAATGGAATGTCAAGGTGCAACCAGTTAAGATGGCATGCAGGGGATCCATGTCCAACTACACCACAAAGCTCCTGAAGATTAAGAGGACAGGCAAAATAAGCACTCATGGAAAACACCAAAAAGCAGGTGGCTGTGGTTGAAAAAAAGGGACATAACTTGGACCAATACCTAACCACAAAGGCAAGCTTTACTAAGTAAAGCCTGGGGTGGGCTGGCTCAGCAGGGGGTATATTGTGAATAAAAGATCTGAGGATGCTAAGGCACAGAACTGAAGATATGTCCCAAATAACATTCCCTGGCAGTCAACCCTCCACCCAACATCAGAATATTCTTAGTCAAAAGGAACGCTGATCCACTATGATTGTAACACCCAATTTAGGTTTGCTGTGTACTGTTGACAGTATGCCGTAATTACTCAAATAAAAACAACATGAACATTAACTGAAATTCTTGACCTGTATCAACTCTGCTGATGACAAGTGTTGCTAATAAAGTGCAGTTGAGTGTACATCCTTATTCTCTTAACCATAGACACAGTATTTTAAAATAAATGGCTTAATAATAAGAATAGTAATTATGAATAATTGCGATATCCTTTGCTATTTATGCTTGTATGTTTATGAATCCCACCTTTAGATTGGACAGGCAGTTGTTCAGGAAAACATGCCACCTACTGAGGAACACCTGCTTCTGACTGACACACAGCAGACATGTTACCAATGGATACAACGCCTGCAAAACATACAAATCCAGAGAAATCAGTGAGATGCCATTTTCCCATAATTATTCAAAGGGGGTATTCAAAGTGAACTAGGAATGTCTTGAAATCAAATATTTGGTATAAAAATGCTACAAGAAATGCTGAATAATAATAAGGAGCTGTGATTTTTACATAAAGTCTGGATAAGTGATTCACATTACTGAATGTTGACAACAGATGCTTTTAATATGGAATCATTAGTGATGAATACTTAACTGCCCAATTGTTTTTATACACTTTATACACATTCAAGCTGATGTAGCTCATGCTTAGAAGACTGAAGTTGACAAAATTACAGGTAGCTTTTTTTCAATTCTATAAATATTTATATATACATGTACAATACTGTGCACCTTATATTGTGTTTATATTGTGTTTAGTACAAATTTTGTTATTTGTTTAATAAATTCTGCATTATTGAGTCAGTACAAAAACCTTTTAGATTTTCAAAGATTATAAACAACAAAACTAATAATAATAATAATAATAATAATAATAATGTTACAAAAACTATGTTTGTTTGTTATTAAAGAAAGCAACCTATTAACTAAGAGATAAAAAAAACATAATAAAGGAATAAGCAGGTATGACAGTCACAGCTCTAATTAATGATTTACTGGGAAATGAACATTAGACTAACAATTCTTGACCAGAAAATCAGTTAGACAGACATATATTTCATATTTACCCCATTGGCTGTAGTGCAACTGCTCATGAGGAATGCTTTTCCTCTCTATGTGTAGTGGTTAACTTTATTTTGAAATATGCTGTGCAAGACAGCAGCCACAAACATGCCAGCTATGACACAGGTTATGTGAGACTATTCCCCCTGCTTCAAGCACAGACGAAGAGTCACTCACCAGGGAATGCTTCTTCCTGGAAGAGAGGTCCAGGGTGGTGTCATACAGACTATCCACAAAGTTTCGAAGACATGGCACATTTACCTCATTCTTCACGCTCTGAACAGAGATGTAATACAAAGACATTCTCAATTTACAGCCCTGAGATTATTAGTCGACATTATCATATTTCCATTCAGTGTGCCTTGGTGTCAGAAGTAGGGGTGGAATGGTATAAAAAATTCACAGTATGACAATCTAACAACCCAATATCAACTATCAGAAAGGGTAAAGGGACAGAACATTTTTTAATTCATAAAACAAACAGTTTAACATGTTTATACAACTTCAATAGATTTAAACAGGATGTAAAAAATATCTTTAGGATGAAGGTGCACATAATTAACACTTGTTTTCAAATTTAAGGCAGAATGACAAAATTTACATTAAAACCTGTAAGAAAGTTAAAAATATACCAAATTTTTACTTTAAATGGCATGTTACTTTATTTTACAGGTTTTTCGGGTATTTACCTGTTTTTAAACAGTAATTTCTGAATAATTAAAATAAAATCTTTAAAATTATATATGAGTATATACCAGCATCTTAGAGTTACTGTGTCATTTTCAGTAGTTTTAACAATTCCAGTAATTCCCTGTATAAGCTAAAGAACACTTTGCAGTAACCTCTTACCATACTAATCATACTGAGAAATGAACAGACCTCAGCCAAGCCTGTGTAAAAGATTTGAGAACTTACAGCAGCCACTGGGATCAATATCTCCACAAAGAGACCAGCCAGACAGTGCTTGATGTCTTTATCCTTCACCTCTAAGAAGTACTGAGCACATTCCTGAAAAAATAATCACAAACAGATAATTAATTACACACACACAGAATTTCTACTACTTGTCCATGATGTCTTAAAGATATCTTGATGTGTTTTAAAGATAATGTATAGGCTTGCCATACAATTATAATGTTCAAATCATTCTTAGACTATTGCACAGCAGGGAAGTATATGTAAAACTAATGCTTCTAACATTGTACCACAATAGGACAATCATAACTACAGTGCTAAAAAGATCCCTGTACCTGCATGAACTGGAATGAGGCTTCAAAGTCTTCCACTGGGTACATTTTAATGCGGAAGAACTTGACCCCCATTATGAGGCTTATGATGCTCTTGACTACATAAGGGCTCTGTTCCTTCTGTCTGAGCTCCTTCAACTCTGAGATAAACTTCTTCCTCACTGCAGGAAACCTGAGACACAAAGTAAAGGAGAATGGAAATCAGGCAGAGAGAAAGTGAAAGGAGAGAGAGAGAGAGAAAGAGAGGGAGAGAGAGAGAAAGATCAGTCAAAGTATAGGTAAATATAATAATTACCAGTGTGTCCACTGTAAAACAATTACTTTAATAATAATTAGCAATTAAAATCTTCCTGATATGCTGTGTCTGTCTTTCAGATATAAACTCTCTGAACTGCCTGAAAGAGCAGAGAATGGGAAAAGTATGTTTTATTAAGGCATCCATTTGGTACATGAAGGTAGGATTACCACAACACTGGTGAATAAAACAGAAGCTGCTGTATCAGTAGAGAATCAGAAAACATAAAATAATTTACAGTCATTTTTATGTATGAATGTTTTGTGTGTGTGTGTGTGTGTGTGTGTGTGTGTGTGTGTGTGTGCATGCTTGTTTGTTTGCCTGAGTAATTGTGGATGTGTGTGAAGCTTGATTGCTGTGACACAGGGAGAGATCTTAAGCTCTATATTTAGAAAGGCATCTGGAACAGGAGAAATGGGAGGAGAACTTATCTCTCTCTCTCTCTCTCTCTCTCTCACTCTGACTTTCTTTCTCTCCTAATAGTTTAGTTCTGATAATAAGTACCTCACACGTAAACAGAACTGAAAGGCTCAATGAGACTGCATGTACTGTACACTGATTCAAATATAGCCTAGGTCTGAAATCTGGACCTCCATAGCTACATTGTTTTTGCGCAATGTCTGAAAACACTAAGCAGGGCACTAAATATGAAGTAGTGGCATTAACATCAGAACCCAGAAACACTGCTAAAGTGATTTGGGCTCCATTTCTGTGTGTAATTGATACAACATAGAATATATGCTGACAAATCCTCCAACAAGGGCAATGCGCATCGTTAAAGCTCCGTCTCACATCATACTCAGTTATAGTGAAAAGACAGAGCCATCAGAGTTTGTTTAAACACAGGTCAGGATTAAGGAGAAACACAGTTGCCAGCAGAAAGTTAAATAAATATGGTTCTAAAATATTTCATCAACCCATACATTTCTAAGGCCTATCACAAGTATAAGCTTTGAGCTAATGACAAATGGTCAAAATAATTGCTAATTAAATAATTAATTTAAACAAATAATTAATATAAGTATGTAATAATGAAAGAAAAGGAATATATTCGCTTGTAATGAGATAACAGTGTTGGAAAGTAAATAAAATAAAATAAATTATAATTGATATTGAACATAAATTAAAGGAAAGGTATCACACAAGCAACCTAGACACAGTAAAAGACAGTACATAAACAATTACAGAATACAGCAGTTTTTATGAAGAAGTTATTAAATAATAAACTGAAAAATATGACTCTCTCCAGAATAAATCCTGATTTACTGCATACACAGTTTAAACACACCCTTATTGGGCTCTAGTCTTGTCCTTGATTAGTGCAATACATTTCAGTACAATAAATAATGACTTGATTGTTGTACAAGCAACATTCCCTAACAGCTGTTCATTTACTGTCTGTGGTGACAAAATATGCTCTGTGGTATGTTTACAGGTTTTACAGAATACTGATTTATTCTTTGTTTCTGAGATTCTGCTTCACGTCACACTTAGCTGGAATGACTGAATTTTTACCTTCTTTAATAATTGTGAAGCTTTGTACATGTTACAGGTTTCTTCTTTAGATATAGCAACCAGGTTACATTTTACATATCACTAAATGTGCATAATACATACAAATACATTACGTTTTAATAATAATTTGACTTGCTGATCATTTTGAACATACTTTACAGCAAACCTTTTGGCCTTGAGGGTTACTGTAGTGCCAAGTTCATTCCCCTAACATTAGTGGTGATCTTAAATGTTGAGTTGGCATTACTAAAATTAGTATCCAGGCAAGAACAAAACTTACCTGGACTGAGCCACCACTCCAACTACCTCAGCATAAAGATCAGCCACAAGGTGCATGTTGGATGTGTTGGGCCCTGTGTAGCTGTAGCAAAGAACATCCCGCAAAAACCAACAGAAATTTTATGAATTACAGTAAACACAGTTCTTAAGTTCTTAATCACAATATCGGTCTCATTCAGCAATAAATTAGGTTTTTACCCTTCTTTGTATTTAAAGTGCTTAAAGGCCAGGTTAATGACTTCTTGAATGAGGCCATCCAGAAGAGGGTGAAGAGGGATCTAGAACCGTGACATAAATAACAGTCTAAGAATATCCCACTCACAGTTCAATGAGAATGTTAAATCCTAAATAAATTACAAGTAAAATAGTCTAAAATATTAAGATGTATGCAACTTACCTGTTTCAAAACTTCAATTAATACCAGGGAAAATATAAAGTCTATTGCTAAATCTCTCCTTTCCAACAGATAATCCTTTTGTTGTTCATCACTGGGGCCAAGAGAGAGACACACAAAACAACAATTTTGTAGTAGTGGTTTCTAGTGGTAATAAAACAAAGCATGCACATTTGCATGAGTGGGATGTTGCTGAAAGACAGGAGGATTTTGGTAAACTGAGCTAAGCCTAGCTTTAGCAATAATGGTAAAACAGTAAACATTATTGCCAATGAGTTTTACATGACTAACCACATCATTTTAATGTGTACTATATATGGAAACAGTCAGCACCAATAATTAAAATTATTTATGATTAAAGAAAAAATCACACAAACACTAACTACTCATCAGTTCACAGAATGTGTTGGTATGTAAAATTAATATCAAATTGAAGTTTAAAACACGCAATATTCGATGAAATCTTGACCTTAAGGCTGGTAAACTATTATTTGACAGAAATATAATTTCCTGGCAAAATAATGGATAATAAACTGCTTACTTTTTGGACTTGGTGTTGGCTCGAGGTCGGTACTCATGAGACTCATCCTCTAGACCATTCTGTCGCTTGTACCAGTCAAAGAGTGTGCGCAGAATCGAGGGCAGGCAGTATTCAGCCAGAGAACTCATGGTGCTAATCACCTGTGAAAACAAGGTTTTCTTAATGGATTACTTTACATTATACATGCATAATGTGTTCAGTTAATATTTAAACTTTAAATAAAAACGTTAAGGTTAACAAACCTACACTGAACTGAACTTTTTTTACTAACTGTAGGGAATAGTATCTCCTTTAAAACCATGTAAACACACATTGACCAGAAGAGTGTATTTGACTGAACAAATCACATAAAGACTGGAAAAAAAATATCCTTTTTAGAAGTCTGTGATTGATGTAGATCTGTGGAGGTTAAGAATTTCAAGCTGAAATTCAGGCTAAAGTAGTAAAGTCATGTTCCAGAATGAGGGGTGTACATGGGATAAACCAAACACAGGAAGGGAGTGTCTGTATGCGGATGTTCATCATTCCCACACACACAGACATACACATACACACACATGCACACACACACAAGACCATATATGCAGGGGTGAACTAGGGCTACAGCAGAGCAAATGGAGTTCATTTTTTTTTGCTGCAGAGCTTAGAGCTTTGAGTAAACCAAACCAAACCAAACCATTTTGTATATCTCACATTCTCTCCCATACAATATACGGCCAAATGTATATTGACATTAGACTATTTCTAAACTGTTGTCACAAAGGAAGGATCACATATGTGTATATGTGTATGTGTATGCTTTAACATTACAATTTGCAAATATACTAGTATAATGGTATAATACACAGGTCTCCACAAACCTTTGGCCAAATGTTAATGTAACTGGCAGTCTGTATCATATGGTCATCAGTCTCTAACTATATGATTACTGCAAAAGGATGCAGCATCCTTTGTATTCCAGATTTAAAAATAGTGTGTTATAGTACAAAAGTTAATCAGAAGACATCTTGTTTCTTGAATTGTAGCACAGTGCTGAAGCGCCATCATACAGAGCATTAATCATAATAACTAAAATGAAAACATGCCATTTGTTAACAGTGTTCATCTCTCTGTGAAAGTCAAGAACACCTTATTTATTATTAATTTTACCTGATCAAACTGGTGGTCTTCTCCTCTCTGTAGAGATTTGGTGAGCAGCTTTTCCTGCAAAAAGAAGCATGAAGTCTTTTACATTTCTTTAGTTCATAACCTATTTTCCCATTTCCGGTGACAACTGACAATAAGGAATGAAGGGACATTAAGAGACATTATTAAAATGATAACACTATGAGGTCTTTCAAGTCAAGCACTGGTGCTAAGCGAGAACTCATGAAAAAGCACCTATGTGTCTTTTATCACCTGCTAAAAGTCTTTGCAGAAAGTGACTTTTTAAAGCACCTATAAGACAACATGCACAAAAAAATATGAATAATGCAAAAACCCAAGACCCATCACTGCTGTTCATATAAGATATGTTAAATCAGTTGAACCAAATATTTACAAAACCACATAATCATGTAATGGGAGCAACTAAGCAGACACCATTATTTGTTTATTTATTGTTATTATTACAATTATTATTACAGATTATTATAGATGGCATGTGAATGACATATCTATTCACCATTAGGAGCCTAATGAGAAAAGCTTATACCCAATCAAAATCAGGTTCTGAGCAGTAAAGGAAAAGACCACTAGGACCCATGCCTACTCTTGTTGTGTATAGTAAGGGAATTGGAACAGAACCATCCAACAATCAACAGTCATGTCTCAGCACATGTTGCTGGTGTATATGAAGATCTGCAGCTGGTTAAATATGGTTAATTGCGACTTGTGTAAAACAAGGTACAATGCATTCCAGTCTGAATCCTGGACTTAGATACTACTGGTGTTATAGCTTTGACTTTAATATTGATCTTTATAATGAACACTTCATCTTTCTCTCTCTCTCTCTCTCTCTCTCTCTCTCTCTCTCGCTCTCTCTCTCTCTGTTTCACACCTTAGCCTCAGTAATCTCGGCTATTTTATTTATTTATTAATTTAAGAAAAACTAAAAAAAAATAATAATTTAGTCCCCTGACCTATATAAATACAAGACACACCCACACACGTTCTGAGTTTCTGATACATTAGAAACTGTCACTCTGTATGCTTGACATACATAGTATATAAAAGTCATGTTTCTTTCTTCCTGCTTGAACTTTACCTAGACTGACATTTAAAAACCATGCCATAGTTTTTATGTCTCTAGTGACATGCATTGCAGGTTCTAAGTCGTTTGGTGAACATGCACTGTCTATGATTTAAAACAACAAACACTTTTTCTGGGTGACATGAGTGCACATATATGCCAGATTCACACCTCTATCTGGATATATGTGAAAGCAAGCATGTGGGTTAGTGATTTAATTTAAGGATTTAGAACGTGTTCGTTACAGTCAAGCTTTTTCAGTCATCTGATTGTGCCCTGTCATGCACTACCTGTTTTTCCTGACTTCATGTATAAAATTTTTTAAAGAAATAAACACTTAAAGAGCTTTATAAACAAAGAGCTTCTTACCCTGACTACAGAGGTTCATTCATCAAAACCTGTCTCAACCACAAACCTAACACTTTATTGATAAAGTTTCTAACTACTTATCATGTGTAATTGCCTAGTAATTTTCTAGTGGTGCAGCAACTGCCAACAATAATGATTTCCTTATTCATTCAATTGTATTTAATTATGTATTATGATTAAACCAATACCTTAATCTGCTTTATACTTGAGTAAAAAAATAATAATACAGATAATTACACCACAATGCCGCTCAAGTCCCAAACCTGATTGATCAGGTGCTTACTGAATAAATTTTTATTACCTTTACCAAATTATAGTTCATCGCCAAACAGCTCGTTGCTACTGTCAGGACTACTACAACACCCACAGCCACAAGGAGTCACGTGACTCCTAGCACGCACCTGAAGCATGTTTTTTGGGGATTGCTAAGACTATTTAAGTCATGGACTCAGGCGCCTATGTTTGGGAAATATTGGGTATGTTTATGTTGATACATATGAAAATACTGATGACCAGTTTTCAGTTTTGACCTTCCATGGCAACTTTTGTTTTGTGTTCTGTTTACTTTAATCATTTACTTTTTATTAAAGCCTTCCCCATACATGCATCCTAAACACTCATGAATGGGAGTATTTTTATATATACAGCATTTTTCAATTTCTTAGCAGCCATGGTCAGTGGAGTGATACAGTGTTTGTATCTTGTGTGTCTGTTATTTAATAACATTTATGTTGTGAGTCTTGGGTGTCAGTGCTTTGTAATAGCTGGGGAAAGGGCTGTCTTGTGGAACTATAAATGGAAAAATGTATAAATACATTAAAAATATGCTGCTGTGGTAAAAGAAGAATAAATCATGCCCCATAAGGATAATCTTTGTTACTTTGGGGGGTAACAGTAACTCTGTTTCATGTTGAGCCATATTACACCCCCTATCTGTGTCATTAGATAAAAAGATTTTACTGTCTTTATTCAAGATCATCTAATAATACCTCAAAAGTCAAGTCTTAATACCACCACCTTCTGTAGAAACAAATTAGCCATCTTTTCAGATGCATGCCATTAACACAACTGCAACATATATCATTTTAAATGTAATATAAGAATGTAATATAATAATGTAATATAAATATATATACACATACTTATTTATATTAGGTTAAATTGTACATGAAATTATTATCATTGCATAACCCAATACATTCATAAACAAAATAAAAAAAGAGAAGTTGATCATAGTTTACCAGTGGCTCTGCCATGATGATGCGTATCTTGCGCTCTGACAGCATGGTGAAGTTGGCAAACAGACTCTTGAGCACATACTCGCCCGGTTTGCTCTCAGGGTCTA
>JAOVVF010000008.1:9232823-9245286 GCA_028565595.1 Duopalatinus emarginatus | reverse complement strand
AATAATAATAATCTGACGAAAAACAATAGGGCTTTGCACCGATCTGGTGCACAAGGCCTATCGGCCCTGTGCACCTCCGTGCTCGGGCCCTAAAAAACACGGTTGTTTTCTCAAACCGGACATTTACACTCACAAGGCCGTTGTCAAAGCAACCCGAGGCGCGTAAAACCTGTACTTTTTTAGCAGCAGACCCAGACATTGAAAAAGTCTTTTTCCCGCGGCACATCATATGACAGAAGATATCTTTAATAGTTTGATATGTGATATGTATCGGGATAGGAAATATTGCTCTTATCCTCTTATCACAACACTAACGACTGGCAGTAACAAACATGGCCAAAAACAGGCTCACAGTTCACACTGATTCACACTGAGAAAACTATGAGATAGGATAAAAGCAATGAAAAAATATTACATGCCCGCTCTATCACTATAAATTGCAGACATATATATTAAACACATAATATATCCATTATGACAAGCTAATAATCTTTTTCTTTATATTTTATTTTGAGGACCCATGTACTAAAGCTTCATAAGTTCTTGATGTCAGTATTATATGACACAGTACAATAATGACTGGATATTCAGCTATCATTAGACCAGCACATTCCAGGTCTGACTTTCCAGACCAGCCTGGTGGCTGGAAAAAACAAGATTGTATGTGCTGATGAGTATTAGTGCTGGTATTTATCCAGCACTCAGCAAGAATGTGATCCTATCTGTCAGAGGAGCATGAACGACAATTTCTTGTAAAAATGATGTCCATGTGAAAGCAGTTAGATTTTAAGTCTGAGACTAAGACTTGGCACATGATCAAACCAATCTTCCTCTATGTTCTTTATCTTGTTCTTTGTGGATGATATGGTGGCCTCTCCGTTCTCCGGATTACTCCTGGACTAAGGAGGCATAGATAAAAGCACTGATTTTAAGTAAATTGGCCTTGATGGCTTTGAACTGGTACTAGGTGAAGATGTTATGACAGGTAGCCTGCAGACTCCTTGACTCATTAACCCTTCATGCGGTACAAAGTGATGATTAGGACAGTCAAATGACGAACTGTGGTATCATTTATACCACAGCGTTTTGCCAGCAATTTGAACATATTAACTCATTTTATAGTTTGAATATATATGAACTCCTTCTATAAATATATGTTAAATAAATGCATACTAACAAAAAATGACACCACATCAACAATTTAAGCTTTTACTTTGTTGAACAACATGTTTTAAACCTGTTTACTGTGAGTCTTTTATTACTGGTCTCTAAAGGGATGTGAGGGATTCCCTCTTGTTTTGTACAGTTGCATAGCCATAAGTCAGCCATGCAAGTAGATCAATGCTTACTCATTTAGCCTGATTAAATTCTACCTCTTAAATACAGATAACAAGCCCAAACCCTGCTCTGGACTCACAGCTCTCAGGAGAAATTCCCTTTGACAAAGACACTTGTCAGTGAGACAACACTGAGGCTTCTATGTGAATTCCTCTGCTCAGGCATTTCACACACCTGTTTGAATAGAGCTATGAAATGAAATTAGCAGACAGCTATACACCTGAATTACACTGTGCATGTGAAGAACATTCCTAATTTATTTTATCCATAAACACATTATTTTTAACATTAATGTAAATTTCTAGTGTTTTTCTTTCAAATATGTATCACATTTGAGATTACCACAGACAAGGACATCAACATTAATTAACATTTTAAGAGGTTTGTGTAAAAGTCCTAATGCTTTTATACATTGGTTTCTCTCCTGCCTCATCATCAGACTCTTATTAATAGAGTAATGTTTATAGTTCTTGCTTTATACTGTATACATTAGTGTGGCTCTTTTGGGGTCTGTGCAGCAAAAAAAGATTTTTTTTCAATACAGTGATATGTGCCTATGTTGTTCACGCATTAACTAGACTGAACAAATGCTAAATTACTAGATACTTGTTATTTGTTTACTTGAGTTCATGTATTAGTCTTTCATAATCGCTAAAATATTTTTTGTTGGCTGCCTCAGGCTTTTGGACCCTGCTGTCCTTTTACGTATCAAGGGGTATATTAAGTATCTGATCATCTCCATTTTTAATAGACAATGCCCTTTCAGGCCTGATTCAGCAGCTCTGTGCACTTAAACTACCTGTAAAGCGGTAACTATGTGTTATCTATAAACAGTCTACCAAACCTCTGGTCTAGTAACAGCTTGTGAAGCTTGTGTAGTTATTTCAAAGGCTGTCATTACTCTGCAATGTCATCACCATGTTGTGTCGTACTAGAGTTTCACATATTTAATAAGGTTTCCTCAGACACAGTATACTACAGGGTGTGTGTGTGTGTGTGTGTGTGTGTGTGTGTGGTTCCGGACAAGATATTTAGCCGAGGTTTTGTTAGGTCTTACGAGTCAGAACAGTACACAAAAAGACATAAAAATGTTGAATCAACATCTCCAGAGTTAAATTTAGACTCGTGGACATTAGATCACCTGTCAAGACATGATTCAAAGCTGGAGTGCTTTAATTTAAGGTTCGGTATTAAGATAGAATAACAGCATACACTGCAATACACAGTACACAATAGACACTACCTGGTGTATCATCTCGGATAATTGTGGGTCTTTTCTTGTGTTGGATCTTTCGAAACTTCCCTTTAAAGTCTCCAGGTGTGAACATATCCATGGAGAGGCTGGCCATCTGTACCAGGACGATGCTGTCTTGGCTCTGGGAGTCCCAGGAGTTTGTGTCACTTCGCACTCCATTGTCTATAGGCATATCCGATACCAGGGTAACCGAAAGCAACCGTGTTCACTTACTCAACAGCATGGATACAGCAATCTGGCACCACTTTCTTCCAGTCTTCCTTCACTTCCTCTTCTTTTTTGATTTCTTGCTTTCAGTAGTTCCCTAAGCTGGGGCACTCCCAAGTTTCTTCTCTTATGTTTACTGTACCATTTCCTCCTCTGTGTCTGTGTGTTGGTGGATATGCTGTGTGAAAGTGTGAAGCCTAGATGTTTGTCAGACAAGCATGTGTGGTGGAGCCTGTGCTGTTGCTGGTTGAAGCTGTTTAGCCTGTTACAGTAACGAATGAGGCAGGTGTAGGGTTTCTCAATCCAGGCCCGCCTCTTTTCACAGACACAGAAACTGGGAGGGGTGGATTAGGGGGAAGGGGTGGTGGTGAATACAGTTTTCCTGTGATCTCAATCTTTTTTGATAAACCAGCTCTTGTTTATATAAAAAGCAAATGAACGTCCTCATGTAGCCTTAGTAAAGTAAAACACACTTACATACACAGTCTAATTAGAAGCATTTGGCATATGTGTGTGTCCTAATTCTCACTCGTCATGATACCATGTCCCCCGAGAGTTTCTCCAAAGCTTGCCATTTATACAAGTTTTACATACTAAGGGGAGAACTGTGAAAACTGTATATTTGTTAAATTAAAAAACAACAATAGTCTGCAGTGAAAATGTTGACAGTAGTTTAAAAAAAGTGAAAAAGAGATGTTATAAAGATAAAGAAGAAGTTTTATGTGCATTGTAGTCCAGTAGCATTAAGCTAACAAATGACCTCCTAATAAATGACTGTTTATGTTGTGTATAAATATTCTGTCCGGAGATGCATATTTATTACCCTTTCATAATTGCTAATTGTATTTCTGGTAGATGCTAACTCTGTTTCACTACCTTGTACATGTACTGAGCAATGACAATATAGATGCATTTATCTATCTATCTATCTATCTATCTATCTGTCTGTCTGTCTGTCGCCAGTTCAACAATAACAATAAGAACTGATCTGATCCTGATTCATTAGCTTTGCCTCCAAAGCCCTATGCTGGAGACCTTGTAACATCTTCTGACCCCAAACATCTTGTTTCTTCTTGTCTAAACCTACATAACTCTGATTCTGAGAAAAATATGATCTGAAGTTGTTTACTGAATGATTGTGAAATTTTTTTCACTGGAACTAGGTTTCCTTTTTTCTTCATACTTTCTCAGAGGTGGTAAACTGGATTTTACAAAGCAGAGAAAAGCTAAATAAAACACAATAGAGGGGACAAATCATAAATTCATTAGCTAGCCAAATGAACATGTTAAAGTTTCACCATGATGCCCAGTCCAATGCTTTGATTGCCTAGAAATCAATTCAATTCTATTTTATTTGTACAGAGCTTTTAACAATAGACATTGTCCCAAAGTAGCTTTACAGAACCCAGGAATGGGTTATATATTTATAGAAATTTTATCCCTGATGAGCAAGCTAATGGCAACAGTGGCAAGGACAAACTCCCTGAAATGACAAGAGGAACAAACCTTGAGAGGAACCAGACTCATAAGGGAACCCATCCTCATTTAGGTGGCATAGATCATCTCCAGATACAATTATAAATTAAAGTTTAGTTATAGTTATAAGTTTGTAATCTGTTTCATGGTTACTACATCTGTCTATTATGGTGTTCTAGACTGTCCATGTTGGGTCAGATAAGACTCCAAGAAGATATAGGGGTGTCAGAGTGGATCAGGCAGGTTTGAAACGAATTTACTAGGCTAAGAAGTGGTAGCTAATGTAATGGCATAAAGCACAGTGAGCTAGTAAGGTGATATTGATATAATGATATTAGGAATATTATACAGACACAACCTTGTATATAAATTCACATATAGGGTTTTTTTTAGTTGTACTCCTGATCTGGCTAACATCTGATCATGAGATAATGTGTTTTCCCTTTACATGGCAGATAATTTATATTATTCAAATTTGTTTGGGGTCTTTATTATTTCTCAGTGTGTTGTGCTAGCCGGAGAGTTACTCAACAGTTTAATACAGCAGTTTTCTCAGTTGCTCAGTTTTTGAATGAAAGAAAAAAATAGCTGATGACTGCAAGCTATTTTATCCCACTTGTCCACCAGGAAACTATGAATAAAAAACTAATAGCCTGAAACATAATCTTCCTGTCCTAGACTCCCAGGATGCTGACTCATCCACCCTGTCACACTACAACAAAAATCACATAATCTTACACACACACACATACAGATGAGACAGGGGCACACCCTCTCATTAGCACAAACCAGTAAACAACAATGGAAGTGGTCTCTGTTCCCACACCTCCCTGTCTCCCCCACCCCGTCACCCAAACACACACAGACATAAACAATGCACAATGTATCTATGCTCAGTTTTCATCAACAAAAAAATCACTTTAATTGATTCACCCACACAGTGTAATTGATTGCTATTCACCTCGACTAACAGTGATGATTTATTAAAAATTGTTTCAGCACTACACACACTCTCACTCTCTCTCTCTCTCTCTGTCTCTCTCACTCTCTCTCTCTCTCTTTCAGACACACACACACACACACACACATATACATACATCACACATGCTCAAAGAGTTAGGAGATCATTTCAGGGCATTACTCTGTGTTTGTATTTTTGAAGAGTGTGGTTTGGATCAACATTCTTTTTAACACTGTGCATTTCCTCACATGCTGTTTTTAAAATCTTATCCACGAAATCAGTCCGATCTTTAATGAATCTCTCTCTTTTTTTGTTATGCTTTTGTATGTAGGCTGCTTATCTATTTCCAGACTACTATGTGATCTCAGTCCTGGTGGGAACAGGCATCCCAAGGCCATTAGCCTAGATGAGCGGTTAATGCAGTTGCTGTGTGTGTGTGTGTGTGTGTGTGTGAGTGAGTGAGTAGAAACAATCCCATGGTCAGGAACTGAGACTGAACTTTTATGAAAGTATCTTCTATGTATAAGTAATTTCTTAATATATCTCACCATCTGCCATCTGGGGCAGTGGTCGCTCAGAGGTTAAGGCTTTGGGATGCTGATTGGTGATTCTAAGTTCACCAGGCAGCAACTTTCAACTGCTCTGCTGTATCCTGTATTAACTCTAAGCTGTTTTGGATAAGACCATCAGCCAACTGAGGTAAATGTAAATCATCACAACACTCTTTTAACCTACTGATTGCTTACAGGCTCCTAACCCTGCCACTACACCATATCCTGCACATTTCAGCATCTTCCTTGATCTAACTTCGGGAAAGGCTGTTAATCAGTTAATTTGCTGATTATTTTGCTGAATCAGCCATACTGGGCCAAACATTTAAAAAAGGGAAAACATTCAAATGTGCATGGACAGAGTATAGTTCAGGTCATGGGTTTAAGCTGAACTATGAAGCACTCTTCTGCCATCTAGAGGCCTACAGCACAAACAGTTCCGCACTTTTATTATTATTCCTGCTTTTGACCTACACTATATGGCCATATTTATGGACACCTGACCATCAGACCTGTACATGCTTTTTCTACACCCCAATGCAGAAAAACAAGTCCAATCCCAGGGGTCCAACTTGAACTGCTGCTAACATCTTGGTGCCAGATACCACAGCACACTTTCAGAACTCTTGAGACCATACATGTCAGAGCTGTTTTGGTGGCACGGGGGCAGACCTACACAATATTAGGCTAGTGGATTTAATGTTACATGGTTTATCGGTGTAAAGGCTTTCTTTTAAGATGTTCAAATGATTCGACGTGGAATGACAAGGGTTAATTAGACAGTGTGAGCACTAACAGTCAGTATATGTGTTGAAATGTTTTGCTGGTGAAAAGAAAAACCTCTAGGCACTAGCACACAACTAGGCAACAAAAGATGGTGAGAAAGAAAGCCACAGGAAAAAAAGAAACACTGACAGAGTGTGGCTCCTGGTTCTTGGTTAATATTAACAATTAAGGTGCACTCTTTTAGCACTTTTTTTTTAAATACTACTAAGACACAAAAGGATGAAGGTATAATATGTTACAGTTCCCTTCCAGCCAGGTCAACTGCATAATGCTCTTGAGGCTGAACGAATAAAAATCCAACTACAACAAAATCTAAGAGAAAGCCTTCTTGGGGTAGAGGTTATAACAACAGCAAAGAAGGTGCATTTGAAATGGGATGTTTAAAAGTCACAGTTTACCTGGAGCCCACCTGGAATCGTTCGGTGCAAGGCAGATGGGATGGGAGGCAACCAGAGCGCCCAGCAACATGGGGGTTAAAACACCAATCCTCACAGACAGAAACGAGAGAGAGGATTGAACCCACAACCGCCCACTGGCTGCATAGTCTACTAGTATATTAGCACTAGAGAGAAACTCAATAACTGCATGGACACTTTTGCTGGAGTTTACATTTCAGTAAAATATGGGGCAAGGAACAACCCAAACATCCACGTTTCACCCTAAAACATGGACCAGTACTCTGCTGAAAAACCCAGCTAAGTTTCATGGAATAGTTACCAGCAACTGAAAGACAAATCAAACTGGTCAAACTGGAAGATGTTCCCCAGTGGGTTATTTCCCCATTACTTTCTAAATTCATTAATAATAGTTTGAGATATTCTAATCACCTTACACTTACCACAAAACCAGCATTTATACCAGGATTTCTCAGCTGCAAATAGATATGGTCTACCAGTTTGAACAGGTCAGCTGGTGTCTTGGCAGATGGTAGCTGATCAGATAAAGCTGGATCCCCCATCATAATGCTGTAATACAGCCTGGCACTGTATACGTACAGTACTGTGTAAAAGTCCTAGGCACAAGCAAAATTTGTTGTAAAGAAGATTTTACTATTTTACAGAAAACCCCCACAATGAGCACCAATAAACCAATAAACTAAAGAATAATACCATATAATAAGAACCAATAAACACCAATAAACTAAAGAAAATCAGGATTAGATATGACTACTCTTTGCTTTTTTGTTTAATAATAGTCTCAGGTTAGGATGATACAGTTTTATTAGAAAATTAGATGATCAGAATCTGTAACACTTTTTCTGGAGGGACTGACTGTTACACCTGTCACATCTCTTATTTAATAGGTTGCTGACATACAAACATTTTTTCTGTATTATTATTTTGAACTCAGTAATGCAGAATTTATAAAATAAGTAAATCAAATTTTGTATTAAGCACAACACAGGGTGCCTAAGACTTTTGCACAATACTGTACATGGCATATGAGTAATAATGAGTCTACTATATATAATGTATACATAAGATCATTACGCTATAGAGCAGTTTCAGTTATGTCCTGAAAAAACAGACATGCTTTACTTATACATATGCATTTACAATGTGTAAATCAGAGGGGATGATAAAGTAATTGTATTAAATCTCATACTGTGTGTAAGGACCATTTAAAGGGTGAACAGATAGACTTGTATATTAATGTCGGTGTGAGTACAGGAGCTCAGTCAACGCGCCATTTTAACAGCAGCTGCTTTGTTGACATCAGCATCACTTCGACAGCGCATCCTCAGACCAGGACGACAGCCAGATGTACAATGTATTTATTAACGTTACTCATATAACCCCATAATTATACACCACATGACTGATTTTCTTGCAGTTACATTGATGCACTCCTCTTAGCCAGCATGTAGGCGAGCATTCAGCGCTCTGCCTGAATATAACTGAAATAAAGAAACACACCAAAAAGCACATAACACTCTGGACTATTTATTCATCCTTACCTTATGTCCTTGAAATCTTCAATACGCCATTTGCTTTCTTTGTAACAGATCCGCTGAATGCCCTGTCTCCTTCAACTCGTCTTTTTATTCTGTCTCGGCTGTCAGAAAGAGACAGCGGGTGAGCAGAGAGCGGCCACGCCCTTAGCAACCAATTAAAGTCCAGGCCTTCACAGTGCTGCTCTGTGATTGGATAAGCGAAGCTTCCTACAGAGTCAGTCTCCTGCTGCACCTGTGGGGATGCTGAATGAAGCTGATGGGAGGGCACAAATTCATAAACAAGCAAGTGAGCGAAAACGGATGCAAGAGGAGAAAATGCTTATCCAAGCAGACCACAGCCCAAAAGAACATTTTAACTAACGATTAAATCTGTAAAAAAACGAATGAAAAGAAACTGACTAAATAAAAAATGCATTAATTAAGAACAATGACCTAGGAGTACCCCTGGATGGGTGTCCATCACACCATGCACATACATTCACACCTAGGCCCAGTTCATTATAGTCACTTCACACAAAACATGTGAAACAGCATAGACAGAAACTTTAACTCAGGTTCAAACTTTAGGGACCCTGGAGCTGTGAGGAGTAAAAAAAAAAAAAAAATTATGAGGTGCCTTTACCTACAAAAAGTTTTATTTACCCATGTGTTGTATAGTAGTAAGTGCTGACAGTTTCATGGTTAATATCCGTATTATAAAGATGCACTGTGATTTCAAAGAAGCTGGTCCATGTTAATGGAAAACACATTAGCATTTCATTACATTAACAATAACCTTTAAAGTATTAGAGCATCAATAAGTCTGTTTAGTACAGCATTTAAAAAAGGAAAGGTACAATTGTTGTTTATACACAGTACAGTTAAAGTGAACTACTGGCCTACTGTGCTTGCACACAGCAGAATATGACCTGCATTTAACCCATCTGTATAGTGAAATACACACATACTAAGGGCAGCAAACACTCTCCTGGAGCAGGGGGCAGCCCCAAACCATGGCACTACAGTATAGTTGTGGGTATCTTGTCTCATGCAGGGTTTGAACCCAGGACCCTCCTGTCACCAGTCCGGTTCCCTAACCACAAGCCCATGGCTGCCACACCACCATGAAGGACATCTTTAACTTGTCCTAAAAATTGTATAAAAAAGATCCTTTGGTGTGACAGGCAGAATAGTGGTGGAGGCATCTATGGTATTCATATAGTGTTCATCAAAGACATATTTCCTATGTGGTAAATACATTCCAAACTTTAAATGGATCCTTTGGACATAATAAATGCTTTTAAGTTATTTTATTTACAAAACCTTAAGTGGCATTCATATTTCAAGCGACCAACTTGGAGACAACCCCCTTTGTCAGTTTTGTACAATAGCCATTCTCTATTGTTGAGATGTTAGTCCTCAATCTATTCAATAAACTATATTTTCAGTGGTTGTTTAAAGACACATCTGTGTGTGAATGAAGAGTTTTTTTGTCTTTTCCTTAGAAACTCTGCATTCATCCTTCTGAGTGAGAAATTTAATCTAGAGCCATACTGCTACTATATTACACACTTGCAGACCAAATGTCATTTCATGGCAAATATAAAATTAATTTGATGCCTTTTTACATGCCTGGTATCTCCATCTTGAGAAGGGACAGTGTTTAGACCAGGAATATTGGAATCCAGCAGAGGGCACCAGAGAACACAATGAGGAAGAAGCGATTAGCCACAGCCACATCAGCCAAAACAATAACTATAAAAGCCAGCACTTCTTGCTAATCTGTTTCCTAAACACATTTAGGGAAGAACGAGTAATAAAACTATAACAATTTCAGGGGTTAAACGTCTGTATACATAAAAATATTATTAAAAAATTACCACCAAAAGGCTGGAGGCCTATTCCATTCCTTTCTTTCCATAGACTAGATTTGGATGGTGTTGGGATTTCCCCATTTAACCTTAGTTCTTTCCAAAAGTGGTCAGTGGAGTTGAGGTCAGAGCTTTTTCCCTCAAGTTCTCCCAAACCTGTGCACAAGGACAATGTCATGCTGGAACAGGTTTGGTCTAGGTATCTTAGTCCCAGTGAAGGGAAATTGAAAGGATAAACCATATAAAGACATTGTTAGCGTTTAAGATTGTAGCTGTAATGGACAAATCTGCAGATATATTTTGGCTACATAGGACACATACATATACTGAAGGATACATACAGTTGTAGGAAAGATTTGAGAAAAAACACTAGATGAGCATCATATTGAAGTTTATGCTTTCTTTTAGTGTATCAATAAATGGTTCACACTCAGTGCATACCCCACTAGCCAACACAATACACAACACAACATTAGTCATATATCAGGCTATACAGATGTTGACAAATTTTTTGGTACTCTTACAGATCACTAAAACAATGCTTTACTGGCTAACACTGCTTCATTCCTCCTAGAAAATGATGACATTACTTTTAATGAAGTCATTATGAAGATTTGTCATGTATAACTACATTTGTTGAATCCAAAATCAAAAGCAAAACCAGATTTCTATTAACAATGGAAAAAGCAATAATGGATGCCAATTACTTTAGTCAGCTTCAAGATATTTATAAAAAAATTGTGGGGTTCTTTTTTCATGGAAGGGTACAAACAAATTTCTCCATGCTTACACATAAATATGCATGGAGAACTATAACCAAACTATTACAAAAATAATAATTTATATTTAAATTTCTACATAAAGAATCTAATATATAGAAATCTTACAAATTGAACTTGAAACTACTAATCAAATTCAACTAAAATACATTTGAAAATTTTCTACAATTGCTTATGAGCTCATTTTTCATTTTCCTGTACTGGTAAAGGCTGAGGTGAATCTAAAGCCTATTCAAGGAACTACAGGGGTACAGCATGTTTTGGGGAGGTGGCAGAAACCATAACCTGCAGAAAACCCACACATGTACAAAAATTCCACCCAGACTCTAATCCGAGCTCAGGCTGGAATCAGGAAGTTGTACAGATGTAACATGCTGTACCTGTCATCCTTTAGCTGTTAACCTTTGTATTTATACCCCTGTTTATTTTTTTTATACTTATGACAAAACTCAGTCACATATATAACAGTAGTAGATTTTATGTCTATTGGTTAATCGAATGCAAATCCACAGATTTTACATGCTGTACATTTTGTCATTCTTATTGTAAAAACTCTTACACTGTAAGCCTACATTTTATATCTACTCAACTGTTTGGTTTCAGTTTACGTATATTATTTAAGTTTTATTGCATTACTATCAAATTTTAGTATACTCTACTTAAATTAGGACACACAGAAATGTATTAATACTTTTAAGTGTAATGAACTAAAAATTAAACGTTTTCAACTGATTAATTTAAATACTTTATTATGGTAATTGAACCCTGCCATTTTGTTTTTCAGCTTGTTTACAGTCAGGTCAGACAGACATATCAGGCAAAACATACGTGCAAATTTTTTTAACCTGTGTGACCTGTGTTTTCACCTGATGCATTTTTTTCGATAGCCTTGGCTGTTTGCAAGCAGGGAGTATTTTCTCTTAATATTAACTTTATGTGTTGATGGACATTTTCTTTTTTTTTTTTTTTGTAAATATTTTATTGGGGAAAAACGGCAACACATTACATCCAATCACAAAAACGATACAATTGACCTTTTTCCCCTTTTTTTTTTTTTTAACAAAATGTACAGAACATGTGTACATGGGGGGAAAAGAAAAGGAGAAAAAAAAAAAAAGAAAAAAAAAAGTTTGCAAAAAGTATCATGAAATAAACACCGAACAACAGAAATCCCAAATATGGCAGTCAGAGGGCAGGGTTGGAGATTAACCCCAAGAACATTAGACATGATAACCCCCCCAGAAACCTTTCAGATCAGGACAGAGAAAGAACATATGACTAAGGTGACAAGGGCTACCATGGCATT
>JAOVVF010000008.1:9210622-9227929 GCA_028565595.1 Duopalatinus emarginatus | reverse complement strand
TAGGTGAAACTATATGCCCACCACATACTCACATGACATAAGGGGGCGCTATGGAGTCACTTGACAACACCCGGGTCTGGGCCTTTGTTTTTTTCAAGTGTGTAACAGTAGTGATGTGTGTACAAAATTTCAGGAGTTTTCGTGCATGGCAACTACCTCAAAAAAGGCCGAATCGGTTGGGAGAAAGAGAAAAATCATAATAATAATCCAAGGAAAAACTATAGGGCTTTGCACCGATCTGGTGCACAAGGCCTATCGGCCCTGTGCACCTCGGTGCTCGGGCCCTAATAATAATAATAATCTGAGGAAAAACAATAGGGCTTTGCACCGATCTCGGTGCTCGGGCCCTAATTAAATGGTTCTCTTTGGCATGTGGTGAGGACTGATGAAGCGATCATCATTTCATTTAAACAAAACAACCTCTCACCTCTTTGAAAGTCTGCCACAGAATACAGAGCTGCTAGTTAACAGCCAAGTGTGACAGACAGGCTTAGTGTTGGACAGCTATAAAGCCCACTCTGCTGTGATAGCATTGCTGAAGACAGTCATGATTGCTATTTTCTGTGGCAGGTTTGTAAATTTAATCAGGGTTCAGCCTATTGAAAATTTGTTTTTAAATTTGTTTTAACCCAGATTTTGGACTTAGCAACTGTGCAGGAATCCTGGGATATTCTGACCCTTTCAGCACCCAGTGTGGTAGCCCAGCATATGCCGCTCCTGAGCTGCTCTCAAGGAAGAAGTATGGACCCAAAGTAGATGTCTGGTCGATGTGAGTTAACATAACATGCACCACATGATTTCAGTTTATTTCACACATTGAGCCAAGTCATCTCTTTTGATTTTACACCACTGTAAATATTAAAACAGGTTTTACAGTCCTTGATACATCCTAATCTCAGTTATATATCTTGTGACTCAGGCTTTATACCATATGACTGTGTGTGTAATTGTATGTAAAATTGGAATGGAAATAAAGTGACTGGGACTAAAATAGTTTGTTTCATATTCATGAAATAGTTTCCATTTTAGCAGTTCTTGCTAACCCAAATATCCTAATCAAAACCTGACTGATATATAGATCTGGAAAAAATGTTGCTACTTGTTAATTAGAATACTTCTTCCCAGCATAAAAAGTGTGGTAAATAAAAGGATATTTCAGTATCATTACACTTTTATTTTGACCCGAACAGAACACAAGAGCTGGGCTATGATTATAACCTGCACGTATGTGTTTTTGTTCTATTGCAGTGGAGTCAACATGTATGCCATGCTCACTGGCACCCTTCCCTTTACAGTGGAGCCTTTCAACCTCAAAGCATTGCACCAGAGAATGGTGGACAAGGACATGAACCCTCTGCCTTCTTCACTCTCGTTAGGTACAAATAAATTTGCAATTATAATGCAGCACACACTGAAATTAGCACTTTCATAGTACATTACAAAGTCCATCCATTTTATATTGGTCAAAGGTCCTTGCTATAAGCAAGGCTCTTAAGAGCCAGTTTATTGTGCTGCAGAAATGGTTTATACCAAAAGTTCCAAAAAATGCCCTAAAACAGTGTGTGAGATGTTCAGAACATGGCACAGATATGGGCACAGCCACACATTTAATCTATAGACAAACTAAACATTATACAAATGAATATAATGTACAAGATTATACAATATATTAGTAAAGTGTTGCACCTCCAACAAGCTCTCGGAAGATTCTCAAAGTCTCTAGAACAACATTTTCCAAAAGATAGTAGTGGAGAGCTGTGTCTAACAGTGGTCTACAATTTCCTATTTGTGTTGATTTTAGCTGAGTTTTTTTATTTGAAGACCACAGTGTATGGTTTATATAATTTTTGTACTAACTAAACCATTTATTGAGCACTCAAGCACTTTCCTTTGAGAGAAATGGTTTGTCGTAAGATATAGGTGTTTAATCAAAGTAAGTAACTGACTAAACAAGTTGACCCAAACCATGCCAACATAATGCTCCCAACAGCACAGCAGAGCAATGTTAGGCATTAGTTATACACTATAATATACCGAAATGATCCTCCTTATGTAACAAAGATATTATCATGGACATGTATGTGCCTTGGCATCAATCTTCTTATGTAACATGCTAGTTGGAAGGTACTAGGTTAATTGGATCTTACCACAAAGAGTTGGGACAGTATGGTTTTATCCTGGTTATGAGAGAAGTGCTGTGTTTCTGAAACTGGAACATACTGCTGTTTGTATGTGTTCTCTCAGCTGTGCTGAGAAGTTTGTTATAGGTCAGCTATAGATTTGCTGATTTCAGTGTCTGCATTTAATGAAGTGAAAAATACAACAGTCAAGTTGAAGTGGAAAATACAACAGTCAACTATCAATGAACTGAAAGTATTTCAATAAATTCAGAAAGATGGGTTGTTGTTTTTTCCTTCAGCTGCAGTTAGTCTATTGAAGAGCCTTTTGGAACCGGACCCTGCTAAAAGACCTAACATACACCAAGTTATGGGTGATTCGTGGCTACAGCTGGGCAACCCACACACTGGAATTCCTTACTTAAACAGGTACAAAAAGAAAAAAATACCTTTCTTTATGATTTATCCCTGACACACCTGAGTTGAACAATATTATGTAAAATGTTTTGTTAATCTAATGTTGCTGCCTTGCACAGAATCCATATTGAGGAGATTAACCACACGGTTCTTCTGCATATGACTGAACGAATGGGCTACAAGCACAGTGAGGTTCTTAGTTCTGTGCTGACTAACCGGGCCTGCCACACTCTTGCTGTCTACTTCCTCCTTAACAAGAAAATGAAAAGACTCTCCAAAGAGTACCGGGTGCGTGTAATGCAGAGTTATTGGTTATTTGGTTTTTTTTTTGCTGAACACAAATTATTAGGTTTCAGGGATATCAGGAATTGGTGTGGGTTCATATCTAATCAGACTGAATGGTTTAATCTAGATTCATTTTGTACCCTTTATCCAAACATACATTATAGATGGGTAAGGGGTGATATGGCCCGTCTGCTGAATAGAACTAACCCCATATATATATATTTCTCTACAGGAAAAGCAGTACACTATGGAAAAGGAGAAAAAGAGTGAGCTATTCCAGACACAGTGGAGGAAACACATTGAGAAGATCACCATACCCCCAAAGCAAACACCAGTCTATTTGGCTGTGGGCAAATGCCCTGCCAAAGAAAAGAAACAGAAAACAGGTGAGTGCCTGAGACTGGTGGAACTTAAGGCAGCTTAAGCTTAAAAGCAATTTAAGCTTAAAACTGCCTTGTGTTCACAGTCCACAATTACAGTACACAAAAACTATGTTGTGTTTCTTCAGTGAACTACACATGAAGAACTAGGCAGACTAAAAGTCCAAAAGCAATTGGATATTTATTATCTAATTTGTTTTATTATTTTATATAACTTTTTGTCGTAGGATTACAGTTATTGCTCATTCTTATGAGCCTGTTTTAAGAGTGTCTGTCTTTTTCTCAGGGCTTCTTAAAGCGATGACAGGCCTGAAGGACGCTTACTCAAGACAGGGTGGCTGCATTGCCTCCTCCTCCTTAGAATACCTAGAAATCCACCCACTGTTTCCACAAACATCACAAGGGGGACGGCACCTTGATTCCCAGCCACCCAAGAAAGACGGCCCCAGAGCTGTAGATGTGCCTGTGAGGCCTCCCTCATCTCTGGGCGCCCATTCCTGGGCATCAGCGAGCAAGGAGCCTAGCAATGATGATCCACCATCACCCTGGTACAAGCTCACCAATGGAGCTCTTTCTCCACCGCGACATGTTTCTGCTTTCCACCAGCCAGACAGCTCCTACCTTAAAAAGGCCACCATCCCAAGTGTTCCAGTGGTTGTTGTAAAACCCCAGCCCAAGAATAGCCCACCAAGCACAGAGTCGCATAGCAAACCTGAGTCAGGCAGTGGCGGAGGCAGTGGCGGAGGCAGCGGCGGGAGCAGCAGAGGAGGCAGCAGTGGGAACAGCAGTGGGAACAGCAGTGGGAACAGCAGTGGGAACAGCAGTGGGCGCAGCAATGGGGGCAGCAGTGGAGCCAGTAGTGGAGCCAGTAATGGAAGCAGCAATGAGGAGCCAAGTAGCCCACAGCACCGTGCTAAATTCCCCTCCATGGGCATTGGACAGATCCTGAAGAAAAGAGTGCAACCCTTTGCCTTTCCAGCACCTTTGTTCAGGCCTGAGCCAGCTGTAGAGGTAGAGTCACCGACTCCATACCACATGCAGACTCTTCTCTGTGCCTCTGGGGCACTGAAGACTTTGTGCTGATGATGGAGGCATATTTACTCCCCTATGAAGAGTGTAAAATGTAGTCTTTGCTGTTTCACCACTTGATCTTAAGTACAGACATATTCTGAAACACACTTTTAAAACAGAAACTGTATGCAGTAAACTAATATTAACCACCACTGATTTTTATTCTGTTCGAATCACCAGGGATTCCAATGTACCGGTGTAATTGAACTTGAATCCTCTAGGGAGTGAGCTGTCCTTGATTCCTTAATATGCACAGATAGATGCCTGTAGATGCCTGGGCACATCCCAACTCCGAGCACTGTGTTAATAATTACCTCTCACAAACTAGAATGCTATGTTTAATATGTCCATTTTACAGCCAACACCATTTGAAGATCATATAAAGACTTTCATTAAACCTCATATTTTTTCAAGAGAAAATGCTGCATCACTGCCAGTTCACTATGTACCTCGGAGCACCTGTGAAGCAAATCATCCTGAGAATGTTTTTATTCTATAGCAGCATGAGTGAAGCTGTTGCTGCATTTCCACCTCACAAGTTACAGACACTCAGGTCTACTTCACAGAATGGAAAATCTCCCCTTAGCTTTTTTGCTTAACTTGAAAGAGTTTGCTGGACTTTGTATAGCCTTAAATACCATGTGTTAAAGCCCTTTTTATCAAAATAGGGTTGATCAGAAGTATTGTTACATTGTGTAACCTGCGTGTTATCACTTTAAATAAATACATGCGTTTTCTGTGAAGGAGTTGGGGTTCATTATGTTGTAACCCATCATGATGAGTGATGTAGTAGACCGTGCAATTATTTTGTACCCAGTGTAAATCATCTACATGCTTTAATTCTGTTCTGATCCTGTGATGTGAAAAGCACCTGTAAATATGAACTCTTTCATGTTGTGAATACATTGATACCTTCACTCATTGCACATTATTGTAGTTGAGGTAAAAAGCTTTCAAAGTGTTTACTTGAAGAACAGAAGGCTATGAACTGTTTATTAACAAACTTTTCCTAACATGAAATTCCTCCTTGCATGCGAAAAGACATTGTTCCAATGATTTGTAGGCTGTTGGATGTGGTTTTGTTACAGTGCGCAATGAACCTGTGGTCCAAAGTCTTTTAAATTCTGAGGACCTTTTTGTAAACTTTATAACAAGTTGTGCTGAAGTAAGAAAAGATTTTTTTATGCTGTAAATTTTTTTTTATATTTATATTTTAACACAAGTATTTGTGCTGTTTTCCTTTTTGCACTAAACACAAAAAACTGCTTTTATGACACATCTTACACAATAAAACTGTTTTGACTGAGAATGTGACTTTATAGCATGTTTTACTACCTCACACACCAGGGAAATGCCTTTTTCATATGCCTGTAACACGAAGCGGGGCATTTTTGCACCGTCCACTTTTCTCATAGGACACCTGTGAATTAAGTAACAGCTGAACAACCACACAGGCCTCATTTAAGCCAGTCAGCTGTGCAACAGCCCCATAAATACCCCACATATGCACACATAGTATGTCTACTTACTTTCTGCACCCCTAATAAATGATACAGATGTTCACACACTCAATCTTGGATAAATCACAAGGCAAGTTTTATGGGTTAGTCTACAATTAGGTTATTTTAATTTATTAACATAAAATGTATATATTCTAGCTCTGAAATATGACATTTTTCTTGCTATTTTTTTAATGTTAACTAAAAAATATATTTCACCATTTGAAAATGTGTTAAAATCTTAGCCAGAAATATAATTATTTACTTTGCTGAAGAATACAGTAACTGGTTCAGTTTTTAGCATAGATTTATGACATTAAGGACCTGCTAATACTAATGACCTGTAAAATTATAATTTGACTAACATGGTTGACCTCAATAAAATTAAAAACTACTTCTTTTAGTGGCCTTCAGGAAATTTGGATGATACTGTTGTGGGTAAATATACATACTGTATGATAGGTGATTTAAAGTTATATTTAAATTATTTATGTAGAACATGCACTTAGGTTGTTGTGAAGGACATGTTTGAAAGGTCCTTATATTAATGGCAACCCAGTTGTGGAATCATACTTGCACAAGATATTTAAGTATAGTATGCTGGCAAAATATCAAGTATTAAAAATAATAATTAACCGTAGTATGAATGTAGCTTTTTTATTATTGCTGTAGGTGACGACACTGAATCTAGTCACACTGTTCACTCTGTGAGCAAAACATGCCTTCTCTCTTTTATCCTGTTTGTCATGCTTTCATTACACAAACTTATATTTAAATTCAGCCCATTTGTGATCATGTGTCCTCCCTTTCTGAAAGCCAAAGGCAAGGTAAATTTGATTCAAGGTGAATTTGGCTGCTCTTCATTTGTTATAGTCAGCTATTAGAATAAATGTTGTGACTAATGGCTATAGCCATGACTATTCTGATTACGGAGTTAAATAACACAGTTAATAATAATCCATCTCTACACACAGACACACAACCACCGAAACAGGATACCTCACCAAACTCAGCCAGCATGAATCATCTTGAAAACAAGTTTCTGACTAATGCACAGCAGCAGAATGGGACAGCAGGTGACACCAAGCACAGATGATAGTTTTGTGACTTTCTAGGCTTAAACTCTGCAGCCTAGGTGTTAAAACAGTTGTAAACCATTCCTGGCTTTCAGCATGGCTGTGGTCTGCATCAGGCCATTGGCCTCTCACTGAGTAGTTGCCACATTTCCTACCCAGTCCGAGTCAGATTCTACATAGATGACACAATATATATCTAAGTTTCACTACATGACATTTGACCATCACACCCATGTATGGCTCTTCACATGCTGCCACAAAGCTGAAAGCATACAAGTATTTAAAATGTTGTAGCATTAAGATACCCCGTTACTAAACATGTTTCAGCATGACAATGCCTCTTTACATAAAGTGGAGTCTATAAAGACATTGTTTAGCAGGGTTGGAGCATAAAAACTTGAGTGGCCTGCACAGAGCTATAAGCCCGAACCTTATTGAACACCTCTGGTATGAGCCGGAACCCAGACTGCACCCCAGGCCTCCTCATGTAACATCAGGGTCTGAGCTCACTATGGACTAATCACCACAGTACAACATCCCCAGAAAGCCTTTCTAGAAATGTGGTTATTATAACAGCAAGAGGGGTATAAATGCGTAAAAGGATGCCACATATAGGTGTTAAGTCCAGGTGTCCACAAGCTTTCGGCCATATAGTGCATCTTCAGAGACACTAATCTGAGTATCTAAGACTTGATTGGTATTAGAATTGATTTAAATTTACAATGTGATCCTCTAATATTATATTTATGCGTAGTATGTGAAGGGGGTTTCTTGCTGGCAATTTATATTAAAGCAACAGGAACCATTCTTATATCTCCAGAATATCATTAGCATAACAAAAACTATGGCAAACACCAATATATTAACAAAAGCATTTAAAACTATTTTTAAAAAGATTAGGCCTGATGCTGATACTAAAACACTGAAAATAAGGAAATAAATACGATCAATGCTGCAACCATAGCATTATTTAATTCCTAAAAGTTAAAGAATGTCAAAAGGTTATAGTGGCCTTGAAATAAAAATTCTGCAGCAAACCACGACAAAAAGGATTGGACAGTTTGTTTCAGTTACAGGTCCTATTTTTTAAGTGCAACATCTATGTTGCTCTCTGATCGCTTCAGAGGAGAGGTTACCTTCCTCCACCAACCTGTCTACATTATTTATCATCATGCAACATGTACATGCCTGAGTGAATTTGGTTCTTGAGGTGAAGGAGTGGGAGGATGTATATGAGCTGGAAGGTGATCAGTCTGCATCGATCACACTAAAAAGCACCAAGCATCAGCAAATCACCTTCAGTGGGACACAGCACCCAGACGCAGGGCCAAGCACATTAATCAAAATGACTGTGTGGCGTGCTGTGCAGAATAATGAGAGTGGAGGAAAAATCCCAGAACAAAAGGCTGGACTGCAACATCTCAAAAATACATATTGTAGCTGATAGAGGTATAATGCCTGATGTGAAATAGGAAACATAATGCCACCAGAATTATTCTGCCTGATTATTATTATTTTTTTTACTTTCCTAATCTCACAGGTCTTTATTTCTATTTTGGAAAGGAGTAGAAAGAGAGACCGAGAAAGGCAGGGAGCAGAGAGGAGAGGGAACCGTTAAAAAGGAGAAAATAAAACACCCTTGGGGATTAGAGAAACAGTTACTCCACCCCTCTGGATGACAGACAGGCAAGCGAGCACGCTGGCTGGCTGGCTCCAAATCCAGGAAATGGTCAGCACCATAGTAACAGGCATGCAGTGTAGTAGCCTGTTTCCATGGCAGCCAGGCCTTGGATACAGGCCACTGGTTGGTCTGTGCAGATTGATTTCAACATCCGTGCTGCTGTTGTTATGCTGCTCCAGCTCTCACTTTAGAGGATATGTCTGCCTTTCTGGCATAAAGTGTTGCTAGGCACATTAGACAGGAACTTGTAAACAAAAGACTTTGCCACACATTTGATTAAAGATTAGTGAAATTATGAAAACTGTGACTGGAGGGAGGCGGAGTTGGCATGGGGCATCTACTGTTTTAATTCTGAAAATCTGGTGAACAGAAGAATTGAACAAACAAAAACAATTCAGTAATAATTTTCCTTTTTTGGGGGGTGGGGTTAATACATGGGATAACAAAAGCTTATCCAAAATTTAATTGTGTAAATAAAACAGAAAGCATAGAAAAAGACAAACAAGATCAACAGCTAACAACATGCTATAAACAAGTTTTTGTACAGACAATGATATTCTAAATCTTAGCAAACATTAGCATTTTATACAAAACATTGTATCGGGAACAAAAGACAAACTCCTAAAGAAGAACTCCAGGCTAAGTGCAACTCGTCCCAGACTTGCTCTGGAGGTCAACCTCGATCTCCAACAGCCGCTGTCCTATTGTCACTGCCAGAGATTTTATCTGCAAGACAAAAGACTGGAACATTGAATAAGTCTGATGCTTTGCTTTTCCCCCACACTATACTTTGGGCTACTGAGGAAAGGAAAGCATATTATTCATTATTATTACAATATCTTATTAAACCACAATAAGACACATACAAAATAAACAGTTAAAGGCATTTTGCATTAAGTGTTCCTGAGACTAATTTCATAATTAATCTAGACTCTGCTCTTGCTTAATTACCCAGTTATAATATTGTGAATACACAGGGAGAACATGTATTTTGACAGGACACTTGTTTGCACTTGGTTTGGTCATATGTCATATGAATCAGTGTGGTAGGTGCCAGGTCTCTGCTTATCCTTTTTTTAATCCTTGAGGATAAAATTTTTAAACAGGTCCTAACTGCGCTTTGTTTGGTCTCTAACAAAGAACTTTTCACTGCATGGAAAGAGCGCCATCTACTGTCTGAGTCCAACAACAGAAAAAACTGCACATTTGTGTTTAAATATTCAGCCGTGCTTTAAGTGCTGGAATTGTTTCTGTTAAGCAGACGTCAGTAAATCAGTAAAAATGACAGTAACAGTAGTGATACATTTTATTTTTTTATAATTGTTGGTACATCTGAAGATCTGATTACTTTGATACGTGTGTCCCTAAACTTTGTAACCAAAAGGGCCAGGTCAGTGTTTCTCAGTCTTCAAAGGGGCTGGAGTGCAGCAAAAAATAAAATACAAAAAAATGAAATATATAGAAAAAGATTATTATCTTGTCATGAAGGATATATTATTTGTTTAATATATGTCTGCAATTTAAAGTGATAATGTACATTATTTTTTAGAATTGCCTTTGTCCAACCTTAGTTTTCTCCTTAAATCAGTGTGACCTGTAAGCCCATTTTTGGCTGACAAGAAACTCAGCATCAGGTTCCACCTCCAGTCGTAATAGGTGATGTAATTGTTGATCAGTGAGTCTGGATCTGGTTGGAGATTTGAAGTGTTTCAACTTTGAAAAAGTCTGCTTACAGATGGCAGGTGCTCCCAAAATACATTTAAATGTTGTAATATTTTGCGAACATGGGCTACTTCACTGGGCGTCTATATCATGTTTTATATTATGTTTTTCGAGGCGTCTGTGTCTTGTTGATGTACTTGTACTGAGCAATGAACAATAAAGTTGAATCTATCTATTTAAGCTCCAAAAGAGCTAGATTTACGAGGCCCTGTAGCCACATTTGGTTTTTTTCTGTATTTTTTCCTCCATTATATCTAATGTTAACATTTTTAGTTTAAAGATGTACAGTATCCAGACTATATTTCTTGCTTCTGTATTTAAAAGGGCCACACCACATGCATTGCTGCTGTATTCAATAGGCGCAGTCAAATTAAAGCAGTCTGTGGCCGTAGTTTGAAGACCCCTCCTTAAAAATATATGTTTTATATGTGTGTTCAGGTTACCTTTGTCATCTGTCGCTCAACATTGTCCATGAACTCTAATGTCACAGGCCTTTCTTCTCTGTCCACTGCTGCCACCTGCTGGTCAGGAGAGCCTAAAACATAACTACACAAAACAATGAGAATTTAGTCAGGTTAATAAGAGCATAATTTTCTTTCTATAGTAAAAGCCATGTTAAATCACTACTTTCCACATACACATCACTTGTTACTGCATCTACAAGCTCCTACATTGTAAATGTGAAAATGCACTGATCTGATTAGCTAATTAACACCCATACCTACGTTTAAATGTGTCTGTTAGAGCAGAGAAAACACTCAAACATGCAAGGCATGGGGTACTTACTTTTTTTTTTTTTACTTTTACCAGAAATATGAACCTACCATTAGCCAATCAGAAATGTCTCTAAAAATCCTTATAAATATGTTGTACCAAGATGTTTCCATTACCTCTCAATATTTTCAACCATGAGGCAGAAAACGTTTCTTTTGAAGTCCAGAGACTTTGGAGTGGACATGTACATATGACCAAGGTTGAAGCTGCAACCATGACAGGTGAGATTCACAGCAAGGCTAAAAGAAAAGAAAAAGAATTTAGCAGACTGAAAAACATACATACATACATACATACATACATACATACATACATATATATATATATATATATATATATATATATATACACATACACTATATGCCACAAGTATTAGGACACCTACACATTACACCCCCCAGGAGCTTTTGTGACATCCAATTTAAATCCATAGGCTTTCATATGGGTCCCGTTTCAGCTATAACAGCTTCGCTTTATGCACTGGGGCACATTCATTCTGTAACAGAAAATTGCCTTACCCAAACTGTTCTTACAAAGTTCAAAGCATACAATTGTCCAAAAAGTCTTGGTATGCTGAAGCATTAAGATTTCTCTTCACAGGAATTAAGGGCCTAGGCCAAGTTCTGAAAAACATCCCTATAGCATGATCTCTCCACCACCAAACTTTCAGTTGAAACAATGCAGCCAGGCAGGCAGCATTCTCCTAGTATTCACCAAACCCAGACTTGTATGTCAAACTGCCTGATAGAAGCAGCATGATTTGTCACTCAACAGAACGTTTCCCTTGCTCCAGAGTCCAGTAGCTGCATGTTTTACACCACTCCATCCAACGATTTGCATTGTACTTGGTCATGAAAATCCAGGTTATGATGCTGTCGGTGCAAAGTTTTTGTGCTGATGTTAATGCCAGAGGAGGTTTGGAGCTTTGCAGTTACTGAGTCAGCAGAGTGTTGGTGACTAACACAGCATGAACCTCAGCACTCAGCGACCCCACTCTGCAACTTTACATGGTCTGACACTTTGTACCCGAGGTGCTGCAATTCCTAAACACTTCCACTTTTTAATAAACCACTGACAGTTGAAATATCTAGAATAGTAGAAATTTCATGAGCAGACTTGTTTTAATGGTGGCTTTTTAGTGACCTATACTTTACAAAAGTTTGTAAAGGCAGACTGCATGGTTAGGGGCTTTATTTTATACACCTGTGGCAATGTGATTGAATAAAAATTCTTAATTCAACAATGTCCTAATACTTTTGTCCATATACCATATGTTCATGCCACAAGTTGCATCAGTGTCAGTATTGTTGACCCTACTTACTACCGGCAGACATACATTAACAGACCCCTTACCATCTTAGTTCTTCACTTGTGCCAAAGACAAAAGGTTCTTTTCCAATCACAATGTTGTCATTAACACCTGGACATAGGGAAAAAACAAGTATGAGATTAAGATACATTTGTACTAAAATCTGAGCTGTAATTAATAAGGTCAAATCTTTTTTGTATCATTTTAACCTAATCTCTGTCCAACACTAAATTAGGACATAAGGACTATAAGTACTCTCAGTGACTGTGTTGCGTCTTAGTGAGTGAGTTACTCTTCTGATCCCTGTGATGTGGAATTGAGCTCCACATTTAACGCATCCCAACCCACTCCACCCAATGAAACATACACATATACACTAGTCAACGCAAGGAGAGAGTGTGCACATATGCCCAGAGCAGCATGCAGCTCATATCTGCAGCACCTAGGGAGCTGTTTTGACTTCAGTTGAGTCTTGTTGGTTTGAGGGCTCAAACCCAAGGCTGGTTCCTTAACCGTGACCCTTCTGCATCTCAATAAGTTAGAATATCATTATTTCAGTAATTCAAGTAAAACTCATAATTATATAGATTCATTATAGACAGCGTGATATATGTCAAGAGTTTATTGCTTTTAATGCAGATTATGGCTTACAGCTACCCCAAAGTTCGTATCTCAAATAATTAGCATATGACATAAGACCAGTTCAATATTTGTTCAGGGCTCCTTTTGCAGGAATTACTTCATCAATGTGGCGAGGCATGGAGGCAATCAGCCTGTGGCACTGCTGAGGTGTTATGAAAGCCCGGGTTGCTTTAACAGCGGTCTTCAGCTCATCTGGACTGTTGGATCTCATCTCCGTCTTGCCTGGGCTAAGAAGAAAGGGGACTGGACTGTTGCTCAGTGGTCCAAAGTCCTGATTTCAGATAAAAGTAAAATTTGCGTTTCATTTGGAAATCAAGGTCAGAGTCTGGACGAAGAGAGAAGAGGCACAGAATCCAGATTGCTTGAGGTTCTTACAGTCAGTGATGGTTTGAGGACCCCTAGTGTTGTTCCACTCTTTTATATCAAGTCCAGTCATCGTAGCAATCTACCAGGAAATTTTAGAGCACTTACTCCCTCTATTGACGAGCTTTATCGAGATGCAGATTTCACTTACCAGCACACTGTCCACACTGCCAAAAGTACATATACCTGGCTTAATAATCACGGTATCACCATGCTTGAGATGCATGCTAGAGAATCTGTGGGGTAATGTCAAGAAGGAGATGAGATCCAACAGTCCAGATGAGCTGAAGACCGCTGTTAAAGCAACCTGGACTTCCATAACACTACAGCAGTGCCACAGCAAATCATGCTTCTCAGTAAGCTAACATTTCTGTATTACAAATCCTTTATTTAATTTACACGACTCGTACGTTTCAGCAGGATCTGGTTCTGCTCCTCGTCGCTTCCGGCCCATGAGAGAGAATCTCCGAAAGGCAGCCTGCATTTTCCGCATAGAAATATAGCAGGCGCGTCGCTGTCTCCTTCTCCATCATCCTCCACTTTATTGCTGCTGTCAGCCACTGATAAACTCTCCGAAACCACGTACGTGTCGTCTTTATGGGCTGCGTGATCCATCTGTCGCGCCATTATTCACTGGCGTAAACACGACTCTGCAGGAGCGACTCTGCGCGCGCGGAATTCACCTTCTTCTTCTTCTTCTTCTTCTTCTTCTTCTTCTTCTTCTTCTACATTTTTTTGTATTCCTAGGTTACGGCTTCAAATTAAACACTGCCACCTACTGGAAGAAAATAAAATTTCTCCTACTACACCATTCATTTAAGTGAAAGTGCAGGTCAAGTGGATTGTATTGTCTTTTTAATAATATACTGTAGTGTACAGTATACAGTGAAACGATACAACGTTCACAAGACAATTTTCAATATAAGGGCAGCAGAAGGTTCCTGGTTCAAACCCCATGCCTGCCAAGACTCGACAGAAGTGCTCTTGAACAAGGCACCTAACTGCTCCCCAGGCAGTGCGGATGGGAACTGTCCACCTCTCAGTGCACGAGAGTGACACAGATAATAGTCTCAGTTGTCCTCACTATCCGCTGCAGGGACCTGTGATGCAGCTGTTTAGGATTATTGTTGCTGGATATTTCTACCATGTGAATCTCAAGTCAGTTCTCCCTAAATTCCACCAACATGTGAACTTAGCTATGCGAGGAGCGAACACGCTGGATTTGTTTACACAAACATTCCTAGTGTGTACCGTGCAGAGCGTCGCCCCCACCTCGGATACTCAGATCACGTCAGACAATCAAATTCGGTTCCAAAGCAGATGAGAACCTGGCCAGCGGGAGACATCTCTTCAGGACTGTTTTAAGAGCACTGACTGGCAAATGTTTAAGGAGGCTGCAACCTACAGCAACACCACAGGATTTGGAAGACTGCACGTTATCGGTGACGAGCTACATCGACAAGTGCATAGACTGTCTCCAAGACCATCACCACACATCCCAACCAGAAGCTGTGGATGACTGCAGAGGTGCGTGCTCTGCTAAAGGCTCCAGACTCCGCCTTCAAGCAGGATACAAGGCGGCCCTAAGAAAAGCAAGGGCCAAACTGTCCTGGGCCATCAGTGAAGCAAAGCGCACACATCCACAGCCACTTCAGAGACAGCAGTGACACACAGTGCATACCTTCCCGTCACACTCACACCAATCATCATGAAGTGCTTCAAGAGGCTTGTCATGCGGTACAAGACCCTGCTGCCTCCTTCATTAGTCCCTCTGCCAGTTTGCGTCCCGTCCCAACTGCTGAATGGCTGACGCCATATCCACCACCCTTCACCTGGTGAAAATAAGGACACTTATGTTTGAATGCAGTTCATAGACTTTAGTTCAGCATTCAACACAATCATTCCCCAGCACCTGATCGGAAAGTTGAATCTATTGGGCCTGAACACTTCTGTCTGTAACTGGATCCTGGACTTCCTGACTGGGAGATCAGTCCAGATCAGACGAAACACCTCCAGCACCACCATGCTGAGCACTGGGACTCCCAAGGACTGTGTGCTCAGTCCATTGCTGTTCACTTTACTGACTCATGACTGTTTTAAACCACATCATCAAGTTTGTAGATGACGCGACTGTGGTGGGTCTCATCAGCAAGAATGTCAGCATACCTAGTGGAAGTGCAACGGTTAACCGACTGGTGTAGAACCAAGAACCTGTCTCTGAACATAGACAAGGAGGACAAGGCGTGATTACTCTCCACTACACATCGACAGCTCTGCTGTGGAGATCATCAAAAGCAAGTTCTTTGGAGTTCACCTGGCTGGATCTCACCCTGGTCCCTCAACACCAGTACTATATCCAAGAAAGCCCAGCAGCATCTCTACTTCCTGCGAAGGCTGAGAAAGGCACATCCCCCACCTTCCATCCTCACCACATTCTACAGAGGAACCATCAACAGCATCCTGAGCAGCTGCATCACTGCCTGGTTTGGGAACTGCACTGTTTCGGATTGCAAGTCCTTGCAGTGGGTAGTGACAACAGCTGAGAAGACATTTACACTACACACTGCATCCGCAAAGCAACCAGCATTGTGGATGACCACACATACCTCTCACACACACTCTTCACCCTCCTACAGTTTGGAAAAAGTTACCATAGCATCCAGACTGTGGCCTCACATCCAGACTGTGCAACAGCTTCTTTCCCCAAGCCATCAGACTCCTCAATAACCAGAGTCTGGTCTGAATAATTGCACGTATTTCAGTGACTGAACTGAACACACACACAGAATCTCATCTTTTGAATGTGCCTACACATAAACTTAAGGGTACAATGTTTACATCTATAACAAAAATGTACAAAAACTGCTTCTAAACCCAATGTTCTCATCTATACCTGTGGACATAACTGCACCTTACTACTCCAACTACAAATGGGTCATGTGCACTGTCCCCTCCATGTATTTATTGTTTTGTATATTGTAAATTGTCAGGTGAATTTATTGTATTGTCTCATGTACTTATTGTAAGTCGTCTTGCGTCACTGCATATGCTACTGCACACATGCCCTTTGTTGTATTGTGTAGTTTATTGTTCTATGTAACACCTTTGTCCTGGAGGAATGTTGTTTTGTTTCACAGTGCACTGTACATCATTGTATATGGTTAAATTGACAATACAAACTTCTTGACTTGACTTAAATTTGTTTTTTTTTTCCACAGTAGAGCTGTCAATGTTCAGTAGAAAATGATTATGCTTGTTCTTCTGAAATCAACATCCATCTCTTTAGTTTTGTCTACGTTCAGAGATAGGCTGTTGGTTCCACACCAGTCCGTTAGCTGTTGCACTTCCTCTCTTATTCATAAAAAACTTACAGCATATGATACTTAAACAGAAAATCTATACCCTCAGTCCACTGCCTTTTTTTCAGATGACTGAATTTTGCTCTCTACACAATTAATAAACAACTGTACAAGAACACCTGTATATCTGATGAAAACCTAATTAATTATTATATTAAACAGAACAGGGCTGATCATACTGCCATTTTCAGCCTGCCCTCCAGATAAGTCTGTTTCTGTAGGAATACAAATGAAATACACCACTTAAATAAACAATGGGAACACACAATTTATCTATGCTGTCATATTGGTGACACAAAATTCACCCACAAATATTTACTAGAATGAGTTCAAGCTTTTGTCTGTCACATATGTGGACCAATCACATCTGCGAAACACATTCTTTTACTTTGCCATGTAATGTATAGCATTGGGTTAAATTTTTACATTCTACATTTTTAAGAAGCAATAAACCTTAAACATGATTTTTTAATTAGAATTGATATTATCAAAAGACTACATTAGTAAGGAACTTAACCTTCTGTAGATATGATCGACATTTACATTTACAGCATTTGGCAGACACTCTTATCCAGAGCGACTTACAAGGTTACTGGTATTACAGGTAGGCCA
>JAOVVF010000008.1:9192861-9209486 GCA_028565595.1 Duopalatinus emarginatus | reverse complement strand
ATTACAGGTAGGCCAACGTAGTGTTAGGAGTCTTGCCCAAGGACACTTATTGGTGTAGCACAGACTGGCTGCCCAGATCAGGAATCAAACACAGGTCTCTCACATCAGCACCCAATGATGTTACCACTGTACCACACCAACCACTGACATGCTTGACAGTCATGAATAGTCATGACTATTATGTAAATATCACCTTAATCTCAATAAGAACCTTACTGATGCTAAGATTATAGTCTTATAGGTATGGTTTAAAAGACTAAACATGTTCAATGCAATCTAGTGACCACCATAGCATTATCTTTTCCTTTTTCCCAATTGTCTGGGACTAAGCAGCAGGTGAAGCAGATAGCAGCATTTAAGGTAAGGCTTTTACAAAATCATTCACATCTTTTTCTAGCTGTATATGTCCTACCATTTGCTTTTTTCCCAGTTTCCTAGTGGCTTTTCCTAGTACCACTTCCCTGGGGACCAACTCTTCTCCTTACGAACGTCTTACACATTATTGTGTAGTTTATTTTTATTTTTAGGATTTGTAGACTATAAAGGGGCGGGGTACCTACGCCACTAGGTAACTGTATGCAAATGATCTCCTATGGGAGATTCTCGGTGCCACGCCCACTCACTGTCACGCCCACTCAGTGTAGTCAAACCAGAGTAGTGTTACTCGTATAAACGTGGAAGTGTAAATCAGGGGTACAGTCAGTCTGAACTCAAATCACATCTCAACTCTGGACCTCGGGAAAGCCACGAAAACCACCTGACTAGCTGGGGGACGACCTTTACACGACTCGTTTGACTTGTTGCGCACTTGTAATTTCCTCCCACTGGGACTCTAAAACATGTGTCTCCGTCATACGCAGACCTTCTGTCTCAAAAGTGGTGTGAATTGCCTAACAGACTGAAGTACCGGACAGCTGTAGAAGGACATGTTATTAGTAAATTCATAAGAGTTTTTTACAACGGGAATTGTCGGCAGATTCCTCGTGGATGGTTTTACTGAAGGTTTAATAGTTAACTCGAGCACTGATGAAGTTGAAGATTATGTCGGTGGAGTCGGTGAGTGGCTGCAGTTCCCACAGAGCCTCGTTGTGGAGCGTCCACCTCCTCTACTGCCTTCTCCTCCTGAGGACTGAGGAAATGCACGGACTCTCCGACTTCTCAAGTTAGTACAGACTACTACTACATGGGCTACTACTACATTATGATCATTACACTGATTAAGAGGGTAACATGAGGATGACTACATGTTTATAATGTAACCATATTTTGTAATAAAGGAAAAAGAACAAGCCGAGATAAAGTGAGTCATGAGTTAGGTTCAGCATCCCACTCAGATCAATCCCACTCCTGATCAAACCCCTTTAGGAGTGAAGTCAAGACCATTGTTACATTAACTACTACTAATTTCCTGCTTGTACATGTGCACTTTTCTATATAATAGAAGATTCATTATAATCACACTATCTATGTCACCCAGATGAGGATGGGTTCCCTTATGAGTCTCGTTCCTCTTAAGGTTTCTTCCCCTTGTCATCTTGGGGAGTTTTTCCTTGTCACTGTCACCACCAACTTGCTTATCAGAGATAAAATATTATATTACTGTATAATCCAGATCCTATACTTCGGTAAAGCTGCTTCAGTACAATATCCATTGTTAAAATTGCTATAACTGAATTGAATATAAGTCCTGTCAGTGAATCGATCTGGTTCCCGGTGACCTTTCAATCTGAAGCCTGGTTCCTTAACAACCCTTAACAGCTCCTAGTTCCTTAACAGCTGCCCTAATTATGATTTAAATAAAAGTATAGTCCCAGAGAATAAATTTTGATAGCCACCACACCGAAAGAATCTGGCCAATTGACATTTTGATCAAAAGGTTAGTTCAGTTCACTGTTTTTCCCCTGTTATTTTCCCTTGACCTCTGAATATCATAGGGGGATAAAATTCATCATAAAAGTTTTTTTTTCAGAACAAACAATTCAGGTGTAAATAACCACATAATAAGCTACTAAACTAGCTCCCTAATAGTAAACTTGCTTTACTAAACAGTTCATTTATTTAGCCTCTATGCACACCATGCATGTTACTCACACCACTCTTATTTAACATGTGGTCCAGGTTTATGTTGACAAAGCAGTTGTCTGAATATTATTCTGCATGTTTTTGCTCTTAAAATAACACTATAAGTGCTAACGCTACTTCTGACCTCACTTAGTAAAGAGTTAATACAACACTAACCACAAACCTGCACATTTACTCTGCAGTTGCTAAATGTTAGCTACATTAGAGGCTCTGCTATGGAGCAGTGCATGGTGTAACATGTTTGATTGTTTTCATAACTAATATTGGTTTATAATATTTATTACATGATTCCACTGTCCAATACATTCCAAACATTTTCTTACACCTACTACATAAAGGCTATACTTCTCCTTGCAGTATTTGTTTGGTGAGCATGGGGCCGGATGGAAGTGATCCTGTTGGCGCATAGATAAGCAAAAAAAAAAAAAAGATTTACATAGGCCTATGTCAGAATGTTTAGTAAACTTTGTGTATAGCATTGCTACGTAGCCCTAGTCATCACAATTTTGTTAGCCACGACTAATAACAAGGCAGTATTGAATCAAGTCAGGAATATATATAAAGTTAAATTGAAAAGAATTCATTTATGTTTTAGTGGAATTTGACAGAACAGTTATCAACAAGCTTGTCAAGATTAAATATTATTGTATATCAGTGTAAACAGGACTATGTACTTATGGCTGTGTCCAGTATAGTTTCCTTGTCTGATAAGTGCATGTTAATCCTCAAACTGCACTTTCTTTTAATAGGCCAAACACACAGGAACAGGTAACCTAGCCATGGGTACTTTTCATCTGTTTGGAACAAGAGATCTGCTCAGGAATAAAGATAGTGTAATATTCTGTCCATTATAAGCATGGCTCCACTGATCATTTCAAAAACAACATTGTCACCATATTTGTATTGCACATGTTGTGTTTTCTTCTTATAAAGCACAAAGTATTTCCAGTGAGTTAAAGCTTGCGCCCCTTTTGTTGAGACAGTGACATACCTCTCTGTGGTTTAGCTACAGGATAATAACCCACTCCTGAAAGTCACTTGATGCCGACAAGCCCAAGGGAATAATCTCTGTGGCTGCAATAAGCGATCATATCATCTTTAAAAGGAGCTGATACCACACATAGTGGCCTGTACCAGATGGACTGCTCCCTGATTGGAGGCACATAAAAGGCAAATGGGTGATCAGAATATACCTCAAGAACAATCATAGTACTTGAGAGAGACCAAATAATAGTATTAAGTGAAAATGTACATGGAAATATGCAGTACACAGATTTACTGACATGACACGTCCTTCTTTGGCGGCAGACCCAAAGAGTAACACTGGCAGATTTTGCAGGGGAGATTCAGGACAGTGCAAAATTGGAGAGTCCAAGCCCTACAATTTGTGTATAAACAAAGTTAAAAATTAATCAGAGGCTGCCCCCTCTTTTTTCTACAGTTAGGCAACAAAATGCTATTAAATTGCTTGAGTCTCTGTTACCTGAAGGCTGTAACCTCATTGAGTGGGATTGGACAGTGACATGCAACCTGCAGCACTATGGAATTCACTATGCTACAATACATTATTGTTATTGAAATTTGATTGTGTCTGAGATAAAAAAAAAACACTGACTTATTACGTTTTCTTGTGGAACAATTTAAATGCTCTTGAGTCCATCTGGTAGCCCTAAGCTGTCAATTAGTTTGCTTATTTATGCTGTGGTCAGTGCCCAGTTGGTGCTCGTTTTATGGTATTGGTTGAACAGGCACAAGTCTTGCAGTATGGTTAGTCACTTAAGCCATAGCTGTGCATAGTGGAACTAGGCTAACTTAAAAAAGGGGTGTTATGGCATGGGAAGAAAACCTCTCATGTATGATAGCTGTTTGTTGGCACAGGCAGATGTATCAGGGAATGTGGAAGCTGTGCAAGGCATTCTAGGCTTTATTCTGGATTATATTCAACCATTTGCAAGGTTAAGATTTACTTGGTGTGATGGGGAATACACTAAAATGTACAGTATTGGGTACTCCAGCACCAGGTTGGTAACCTGTGTTTTTCCTGTTGTGTTGCTTTTATTATATAATATTATGTAATATTATAAGCTGCTATTTTGCTTAAGTTTTTTTTTATGATTTTGCCACGGCTAAAATCTCACAGCCTTACTCTAGCCCCTTGGTTTCAGTGTTAGTAGTCCAGTAATCTAACAGTAGTGGTGGAGAAATGGAAGGCTACTTGATCTTAGCTGTGCTTAGTTAATTCAACAATAATTGCTGGCAGGGGCTGAAGGGACTATTTGAGCTCCTGTATGCATGGTAGCAGAGTCAAGCTAACTGCAAAAGCTCAGCAGTGAAGAATGGCATGGATCAATCTACTGATGATATTGTGCTTCAGTAATGCAAACAAGCAGTTTGCACAGCATAGTGAATATAGCTTATACAACACATTTTTTATTTGTATAGCACTTTTAACAGATGGACATTGTCCAAAAGCAGCTTTACAGAAGTAAAGGATCTGAATTATGCATTTAATATAATGAGGATAGCATTTTAAACAAAGCAATCTCTGAGGAAGCTCACTTCACCAGCTACAGCTATATAATTGGTATTTATAGAATAACTGTGTTATACATGAAGCTCATGACGTTATGTCTGCAAAATCTTGGTATGCATGTGCCCATACATATAAGAAGGTGATACTCACTGGTTAAGAGAGGTGAAATGCAACTGTAAAACCTCATGTGCAGAATTTTTGATGTTCAAAAATTAAATACAATTTCCACTTCTCATTTGTCTCTGCTTCCCAGCCTATTTACTTAGGATTATCATCAGTCAGTCAGCACATGCTCGTGATGGTAAGCTTCTGCAGCTTTCTTGTCCACGCCACTCGACCATCTCTGTGCAGTCTGCTTTCTACAGGCCCCATGCACCTCTCACATACTGCAATGCACCTACAGCACTGCAGGTGAGAAATTGGTGGACCTAAACATCTGCAAAGGTCAATCTGAGTAAATACCAACAAAGTTGGGTATACGCTACTACAACTTTGTAATAGTTCAATAATGCAAGTGCTGAATTGTGTTTAATTTAATTACATATATGTGGTGTGTATTTTTGGCAAAATGAACAAAATGTGACATCTCTTAGCACCGTGTTAGAAAACACTACCTATACAAATGCTACACCTATGCTGTTGTATCAGCACTGCACTGGAAAAGAAAACACTGTCATCTTATTTATCCTCATATTATTCTGATTATATCTGTGAAAGCGTGGTATTTAGATTTGCCCATAGAGTTAATTTTGAAATGTTAGGCAACTAGCACTAAAATACTACAGTTTAACATTCCCTCCTAAACAGAAGATGCTGTCAGAATGCCAAGGCCAGAGATACTGTCGAGTCTTGGTTAATTACCGTCTGTTTGGCAGTGACCCCTGTCCTGGTATCAGCAAACACCTTCATGTGTCATACAGCTGCAAACCCAGTGAGTACAACCCATGTGCCAACTACACTTGCTTGTTATCATGGCCCAGCAGCACAATGCATATAGTCATATATCTATGTAGATACAGGTCAAAACATTCAGTTAATGTTCATACCAGACATCAGAAGCATAAAATATGCGATCTCCTTCACTTTGACTGCAGTATTATTGTTAGTGCCAGAGAAGCTGGTTTGAATATTTCAGAACCTGCTAACCTCTGTGAATTTAAATCCACAAATATCTCTAAAATATACATATAATTATATCATGTCAGGAAGATATGACAATTCAACCATTCTGGACAACCATGGTGAGAAGAAAAGCATCTCAAAATGCTTAACATTTCAAACTTTAAGGTGCATGGGTTTTAAAAGCAGTAGACTACATAAGATGCACACATGCATACTGAATGCATGGTCAGACTAAGGATGCATGGCATATATGGCAAGGTAGCTAGGCCATCACAGATGGCGAAGCTTTATCACATGTCTGTGACGGTGTTCGGTGCTCCACTTTTCCAGATGCAGTTGCACTCACCTATCATGTGCTCACATGGGTGCTATCATGGGTCACACCACCCATTTCAGTATGCCTACAGTACTAATCACTCAACAGAGGACACCATACCTGCAGCTTTTTTCTAACCCCCTTGGACAAAAAGGACAATTATGTTTATAGACCTCAATTCAGCATTCATTATCCCAAAAAAAGCTGAATCTGCTGGGACTAACCAGTCTTCTTTGCATTTGGATCCTGGATATTTGACAAGGTAACCCCAGTATGTCCCAATAGGTAACACCTACATGTGTTACGGCTATGTGCTCTCTAGGGCTGTCTACTCAGCCCTCTGTGTTTTCCCTGCTGACTCATGACAGTGCTGCATGTAATGTGATTTGACAGATCAAATCACCTGTCATACATGGCTTCTAGTTAAAGCAGGTGATGATGGTTTTGGAGATAGTGACATCATCTATATACTTGCTGATGTAGCTGGTAACTGATGATGGGCACCCCTTTAAGGGTGTGGTGTTGCTGTAGGTTGCAGCCTCCATAAACAGTCAGTGTGCTTAAAACAGTCCAAAACAGCAGAGCTGGCTCCTGCTGGCCAGGTTTTCACCTGCTTTAAAACTGGTTTGGATTTTCTGACGAGTGGTCTGTATGTTGGAATTAGCATAACCGAGATGTGATCTGAGTATCCTTGGGGGGTGCCAGGCCTTTGTCCGGTATGCACTGGGAATGTTTGTGTAAACAACTTCCAGTTGTTTGCCTCTATTGTTGTTTCACATGTTGGTGAAATTTAAGGAGAACTAACTTGAAATTCACATTTTAACTGACATTAAAATCACAAGCAACAAAAACTGGTCCACTAGGGAGTGTTTTGCAGTTTACTAATAGCCCCATACAGTTCATGGAGCTCTTCCTTAGCATTACGTAAATTCCACCCAGTGCTAATGCTAAAACTACAATTGAATTTTTAAATTATAAGTGTTAAATGTTACATAATTATATGCAACACAATATGACGCGATATACCTACATACCTGCACTTTACAATGCTGCATGTGACAATTTCTATTTCTTTTTTTTATTTCTTTTGCTGCTACACTGGGGTCAACATTGCCACTACACTACTCAGTAGTTTACAGCCTATTGTTGCAGTAACCATCCCACACAACGTTGTGTTGTCCTGAATAGCCAACGCAAAAATTTGACCTATATCTACATGATTTTATGTGATTTTTTTTTCTCCTGTGAAAGATTGTTAATCCTGTGATCTTGTTCTTTCAGCTGAGAATAAAAACAGAACAAGATGTGAGGGAGATCAAATGCTGCTTCACTGTAAGTACCCCAAACTGCTGAATATCTACTTGGCTGTGTATGGGCGTGAACTGGGAGAGAAAGCAACTTGTCTTACAGAGGAAGAGAGACCACCTCCCTTTGGTGAGTTTATCAGTCACCATAATCCAAACAGCTTAATTTCATTGCTCCAATTTTTTTATATACTAGTCCACTCAGTCAAATATATTAAGGCATAACATAAAAATGTCAGATTGACCCATGGCCCAAACACAACATAAAGGTTAACCATGTTGAGTTTGTAACTGTGCTTTGTGTTTTACAGACTGCTTAAACCATGAAGTCTTAGACAAAGTGAAAAACTTGTGCTATGGAAAGCAACGGTGTCTTTTTATCATTAATGATCAGCAGTTCAGAAATCCCTGCACACCTGAAACAAAGAAGTACCTCACTGTGGTCTACTCATGTGGTACGGGTATAACCTGTACATATTAAAGAATGAAAATATATGTAAATGTAGTGCACTGTTTGTGAGTGTGGGAAAGTGAACCCCATCTGTCTGTTTTGCTTATCTATAAATTTTCTTCCTAAATCACTATGACAAAAATAAAAACACGTTTAGGAATAGTGGCAGAGAAAGCACATGCCATTAGGAGATGTCATGCGCTTCCTGTAGGACTTCCGCCAATTGGTTAAAATTCTAAGATTTGTTTCTGACTGGCATTGACCACTTTAAATGGAGAATATGTCTCTGGAGATGGTGTATTTTCTTGCTAGAGTGATTCCTCAGGCATAAATGTGATAGTTATTAGAAGTTCATTCTGTGCTCTTTGAACAGTGGATATTTTTATTTCATTTAAAAAACAAAGTGATTTAACTTTGCTTTGGTTTTCTTTTATAGCTATAGAGTAACTTATATTGTGCACATTTTACTGAAGAAAGTGTAAGCTTGTTTGACCTATTTTATTATGAACAGTGAAAACTAAACTGTTCAGTGGTGTTTAAAAGTTTTAATGTATAGCCACGTGGTTCATTTGATGAACACTTCACTTTTCCTTATTCTACCGTCAGTTCCAGAGAGTTTGTTCAAAGAGGCTAATCCCAAATTTTTCCAAACTACCACAATTGCCCAGGAAACCACCAAATCTGGTAAGAACATGTAGGTGAATTATTTGTGGCTCTGATTCATGTGATCATGTAAATGTATCCGTGTAACTTTTACTTTGTATCCCAGGGAAATTTCCAAATGTCAGGGAATCAAATGGTATTCTTCTGAGCAACTCTCTTATGGAATATGGATACATTAAAGGTAGAGCAAATCTGGGGTTCCTAGTAAAAAACTATTGACTATTGTTTACAAAAACCATTAAGCAGTCCTGATTATTAATAAAATGCAGTCTACTTTATTTTGTAGAACATCCTGAAAGGGCTGGCCTGCTTTTCGTCTCCAGTATGTGTCTAGGACTGTTCCTTGCCTTGCTGGCCATCTCTATGAGGATAACCTGCAACAGGCATGAAGCAGCGAGCTGTCTAAACAAAAGGACAGTCTCTGTGGAACCAAAAGACGAAGATGATGAAGAATCAGAGCCATTGATGGACAGCTCAATGATGTCAGAGGTACGCAGAAAGGTGTATTCTTGGGAAGAGGCAATGTACACAACTGAGGCAGCAGAACTGATCGAGAGGCTGGAACGACGAGAGATGATCATCCAGGAAATCAGGATGAACGCATACCTCAATGGCACTCCCTGCACTCTGCACTGACACATACTGGCTGTATTAGATAAAATGATGAATACATTTCAACATGTTTAAATCAGTAGAAAGTTGTAGGGAGTAGAAAGATCACTGTGTGGTCATTAAACAGATTTATTACTGCACAGTTCATTGTATGAGTTTATTCCCACAATACATTATTTAATACTAAATGAAAGACACTACACTAAATATGAAAGCTCCATAAGACCCATACTCTAATATCAGTGACTTTTAGCAATAGTAATAAGAATAATTTCAACTTATATAGCACCTTCACAAAGCCTTTCACAAAAGGACACTTTACATGGGAGTTGGTGGTGGTGGTTGTTAGGAAGTAAAGAGGAACGTTTTGAAGAGTTTTGAAGGTAGGGAGAGTGGAACCAGTCACAAAAAGATTGTGGTAGACAATTTCAATTTAGAGCAGCAGCAATAAATGATTTGCCACCCAGCTTAAATCTAGGTGCAGTCAGAAGTACAGACTCAGAAGATCTAAGGGTGCAACTGAAATAGCTCCTTCATGTATGAGGGGGCAAAACCATATAGAGCTTTGAAAGTTAGAAGAAAAATGTTATTTATATTTAATCCAACAGATATCATTTGCTTTTACCTAAAAGGCCTGGACGATAAAATGCTAGGCAATACATACCGTGACACACACGTCATCCATAGTAATATGCATGTTAGAAGGTTTCACTTAAATACAAATCGCTAGGAAAACACATAATGAATACAACCCTTGATAATGGAACATATGTGATGACACGGAGTGAATAATTTAACAGGTTTATCCCTTGCATCTTGGATGTGACAAAAGAAATAGCATGAGTGCAGACGCTGAGGAAAAAGAAAATCAGAGCAGCTGTTGTATGTAAACAGTGCAGGATAACCATTCTCATTAGGAGTGGGAATACAACAAACATTTTTATCACATTATTTAATGTGTATATTAAGGTGAAATTATTGCTTTATCCTTATTTACTTATTTGTATGTTGTTTAAATTGTTTTATTTAAATTATTACCTGTTTGCCTTGATAAGTTGGTTAAATGTACAAATAAAACAGTGTTTAAATCCAGCACTGTACTGTTTTTTATTAAAAATGTGCATTTAAATGTGATCAATACTGACTAAAATGATTTTTTATGTAATATTTTTCAGCTTTACAACCCAGCCCCTAGTTATCCACTAAAAAGTTTTGATGCAGAGATGTGTTGGAGAGCGCACCACTGAGCATCTCCATCTCACACCTGTTCTGTTAGCCTAAAGGGGCTGAAGCCGTTTTCCTCTTGCTTATACTCCTTGGATGGCCTCTTGTATCTTTAAAGCTTATGATGCAACTTCCTGCCAGTAAAAGCACAGTGAAGTTACTGGAAGGATCACAGACAAAGACAGGAAAGGTGTTGCATCCTTCTTTTTTCTTTGTTCTTGATGAGAGAGCTCAGAGATGTTCTTGGTATCGATGCATGGCAATTTACATTTAGTGCGTTTACATTTAGTCATCACATGCTATGTTTACAAACTGGTAAATTGGAAGATTCTGTATTTCATCCAGCACAGCGAGGAGGACAAAAGCATCAACATTTGCAAAACAGTCAGTAAGAGCCATTTATCTTGGGCCCCATTTTATACTTGTAAGACCTTGAAAATGTTTCTTTAAAGCCTGCCAGTCTAACCACTCTGACTGCAAATAGGAATCATCATCTGCCTCATCCAGCTTCTGTAAAGAAAGAAGACATCTTTATATTAGACTAGAATTATGGAATTAGACAGGCTTAAGCAATTATGGAGTTGGGGAATATTTAAAAAGAAAAAAACACATTCTGACTGAACTTCAACTATTTTATGAGGTGCAGATCACACTGCTCTAATAAAAAAAACAATAAATGAAACAAGAGCCTTACCTTGAGTTCTTCCTGCCTTCTGTAATAGTGCATCATCATCTGTTTTTGCTCCTCCTTACTGACCACAGGCTTCCGTGCTGGTGCCTCCTGGCCCCTCTGAAGTAAAAAAGACAAGTCATAAACTTGGTCAAATGCACACATTCACTTAGTAAAAGACAGTTATACAATACCATATGAAACAACATTGTAATACGAACAAGGTAACACATAGTGACCTGGCCTAAACAGAAAGAAGGTCAATGCTCACCTTCTGGATCTTCACAACAATCTTTGTTTTCTCATTTTTTCCAATGTAATCCTGTAGCTTTTTGTCTCGATGCAATTCTTTCGCTGCCCACCATAGCTGAGCTTCTTTCTCTGGGATCATCTGTAGAGAAGCCTGCAGGACATGCATCATGTTAAAACCTATTACTTTATTCATATTTATAACTGCAAAGAAATTCAAATGCCCTCTACGTTATTTATATGTTATAAGCACAGTCACTGTTCAACTGTAAAACTGCATACTACTAAAGTGAATGAAGGCTGTACCTTACATTACTACAGTTATATATCGGCTTTGTATATGAAAAGGTTGCAGTATAGCAAGAGTAAGAAAAGAGCTACAAAATGTGTAGGTGCTAGCAAAAAATATGTACTGCATGCTTTCGGACAACTAATTAGATTAAGCCTAATGAAAAGTAACAATTTCTTTCAAATTCAAACAACCTGTGTCCTGCAAGATCTTCCTGATTTTCCAACTCAGTTCTGATAGGATCGTGAGGGGGCAAGCCCATTGGGTATACAATCATCACTGCTCCTCGCAACTGCTCCAGAGCCTTGTTTACCATATCCATGGTAACACACACATTTGCCTGCACTTGTTTCTGAAAATATAATAAAATTAAAATAGTATAGACACAGTATACAACTCTTGCAGATTAGAAAAACATTACATTTAGTCCTGAACTTACTTTTGAGATCAACGCTTTGGCTTCTTCCACGGTCTTCTTTAAAACATTCTTAATTTTTTCACTGGGCGCTGAAGTGAAAGGGAAATTCATTTCACCTGCTGGACTCAAATACTGAAAATACCTGACGTGAGCAGCAGAGGATTGGTTACCATGTCCATTCCTGCATTCAAGCTCGTCTTTTTTGAATTCTGACCCACCGCTGGGAATGCACATTTCTTCCCTGTCATCCCTTAACTTCAGGTCTGTGATCTGCTCTTCTGTCAGGCCTTGCATGTTGGGGGGGAAGTGTAATGCCATGATCTGCAAGTTCAGAAATCTCTGCAGAGGCACACACATTGAGTACAATTCACTATGTTTATCTCACCACAATAAGGCTGTATTTTTTGTATTTGAAATGGTCAAAATAACTGAGTCCCATTCTCAGTTTCTCTGCCCTGCGCATTTTAGTGTGGTCCAGTTCACCAGCTATGAAGCTGGATAGTGTGTTAGAGCAAAATACACCGGATATAGTGATAAGACACATCCACAGATAATTAATCAGAAATGATCTTCTCTAATTGTATGAAACACTGCAGACTTACCAGAGCAAACCCTGTCCACCTTCAGCCTTCCATTGTAGACCTGAGTGACCTGCTGAATGAGTGCCTCAATGGAAACCTCCACGGTGGTGATGAACAAAAACTGGCTCTCATCTCTGTGTTTAACGTGAAGCTGGACCATGACTAGTACTGCGATCTGGAAAAGAGTGCAGATCATTTAACGAGAACCCCAAATACTAGACGAGTAGTGGACTAGCTAGCATTACAGCACGCGCCGCCTGTTTGACTGCGTTGCCATGGTAGCTACAACACTACAGTCCTGTTTCTAGAACATTCTTTAACCTGTCTAACACTGTTAACATCAACACGCGTTTAAATACCGACACAATCCATAAAAATGAACAAATATTTATTGTATTACAATACTTAAATTTCTTACCGTACACACTTACACACACAGCGTGGCAACTTCCGGTTAGTGCGACGTCACAACGTCGACGTCCATATTTTTTGCGGTATATGTGCTGTTTGAGTAACCAAATACCGTATATACAGACATTTACAACAAGGCTGGTCAAACCTTCAGCAGCCATAGTCCCCTTAAGTTAGCTAGCATAATTTTACAGACCCTGTACTTATTATTCTTATTATTATTCTTCTTATTATTATTGTCATTATTATTATTATTATTATTATTATTATTATCGGCTAAAACGCAATCTGCAGCCCAGACCGTAAGGCCCAGTAAGACCAAATTTGGCAGGTACATAGAGCAGGTGTGAATGACTCAGCCACCAAAAATGGCGCATATTGGCCTCTGGGTGGCGCTATAGCGCAAAAAAAAACAAAAAACAAAACAGTTTTGTGCATTTTGGGTCATATCTCCTAAAAAGATTTTTTTACGTACAAAATCTGTTTCTTTTTTCCCGATTCCTTGGGTCATGGCAAATCAAGTTGCAATATATGCGAAACCTACTTTTGCGAGCTAGTCCTAGGGTTTATGCCCAGAAAATCTGAAAAAATGTAAAAAAAAATTAGAAGACAATCAAAGTAAATAATTCTCAAAAAAAGGTTTGACTTTTGTAAACAAAATTAAAAGATTTATAAAAAAAATCATATTTAATTGAAAAATCAGTCACTTCTGAACGCTTGACAGGAATGTTTCAGACGAAATTGAGGTAGTGTATCAAGTTTGGTGCACATATATCATTAGGGGACGTTGCAATTGCGCAAAGACTGTTTTTAAAAATCAAACATTGTATCTCAGCAACCACATGTCCTAACAAACTCAAAATTTGCAGGCTAGTTCCTGGCCATGGTCTGTATTTGGGACTACAAGGGCAACTTGATAGGTCAGTGACTCTTGTCGCCATTTGCCAATCATTTTCAAGCATGAATTTGGAAGGCTAAACATTAACTAATCGGGACCAAACTTGAATGCAATGGCAGGGTAGCCATCTGCTATTACCCCAAAAAGTTGTAAAATGATTGGCCAATAGGGCCATACAAGAAAATCAAGCATATGTTCTAGCACATTTAATTTGGCCATATGAAACATGTTCCATTTTATGTAGTGCACTAGACCTTGCAACTTTCCAATTTTTACAAAAATGCATCTTTCCTCAGTGGCCAGTTGAATAAAAATTGCACTTTTAAGACTACTCCTAGGAATTTTATCTGATCAAGTCTTCTCATAATCTGCAGACTCAAAAAGTAAACATTTATTTTAAAAAAATATGCTGACCTTTTCCACTGGTTTGTGCTCCAACACCTTCGAATAGGTACAGTAACAACATTTTTGAGTAATTTGGCTATAACTCTGCCAAGGTTGGTGCAGTTAAGATGAAATTCAGTCCAATCGGGATTCTTAACAAATGGACAAAGTTTTAGACCGATTGGCCAATGGTAAATCATTTTCTGCCAAATTAACTAATTTTACTAATTAATACAGGCATTGTATTTTCAACCCTAAATGGACAGAGCTCAGGAAATGTGTGTCAAATCAACACAAAAAAAATACTTGCGACATGCCAGCTTTGAACCAAATCACTCAATTAGCTACCTTGACTATAATCATCAGCTTAATATTTTCAAAAGTAAACGGGTGGACATAAACCTAATCGCAGTAAAATGTGGGCTGCCAACTTTTGCTTACAGTACACCTTTGCATAAAATCACATGCAATATGTTTTAAAAATTAAATGCACTGACACAGGCTGGACAATAGGGGTCAGTATAGGCTGCAAAATAGTGCTTCTTCAGGCTTCGGTGGCCCTGTTGTGCTGGACCCTTCTTATCGCCATTTGTGGCTATATTTATTATTTATCATCTTTGGAAATCTAGAACTGCAGGTCTAATGAGCTCATAAATTTCTGTTACAGACATCACACACAACACCTTGTACTGAAGAAGATCTCAAAGGCTACTAGTAAATTTACATTAATACATTTACATTTATTATTGCATACATACAACATCAATTACTCCATACACTTGTGCAATCTGATACAAACTTAAATCACAGGTTGAATACTAAGTACTAATCTGCAGTCACGGTTGGTAGTGTATACCTTTGGTTACGTTTAACAACACAAGGATGTCTACTACTGAGCTAAAGATTTAAACATCACCATTACAAAATGAGTTAATAGTTAAATATTTGCATGACCTGGCTTGATCTGATTATTAGCTAAATACAACCGAACAGTACATGTAATGCTATTACTTTCCAGTGGTTACATTATCTCCAACAGCTAAAATAAAACAAAGCTAAGTATTTATAGTCATATTTTAGAGGGGGTAAATTTAGAACTCAAGGCAATAACAGACATATGCTTTGTCTTATGTTGCCTCACAGGAAATATTCAAGTTTTGCAATGTCTACATCCTTTAAAAGAAAAAGATTCAAGAGTACTCCGGCTTCTGTAGCCTGCTGTACCTGCACGACTGAATGTCTGGTCTATAAACAAGCCCTCCATATGCAATAGACAACAGGTTCATATTGGATCATATTGAATCAAACCTTTCACATACACTTGCACACAAAACTGAAACTGTCAAGTTTTAAATATGATCCGCACTATAAAATGATGTGGCTTGCTTGTCTCATGTACCCTTTGTCCCCTGTCATACTGTCACTGATGGGACTATTTTTTACAGATGCACTCTTAAGATTTACGATTATCTTAAAAGGTCTTTTGCTTTAAATGTAGCAAGATGAGAATTTAAATTATATAGTTATACACATGTGTAACTGAGAAAATACTGCTGATAGAGCAGTAATAACACCAACACCAACACAGAATGAACACGGAATAAAACACTGCACAAGTAAAATATATTAATCCCCAAATGCCAAGAAACTGACAACACTGGGTACCAATAAGGTAAACGCTAATTAAATAAGGAACATGTAACGGATATATTTTCATAGTGTGCGTGTTTTAACATGCTTAAAGGCTCTGTATGATTCTGTCTGAACCACATCTGTTAATGCACACAAAGTCAAACTGCTAGGTAAGACCCTTACCAAACAAGACCCTTACCAAATCAGCACAGATGTACAAAGGGCATATATGGTGGGAGAGGGAGGGAGGGAGACGGAGAGGGAGAAGGAGAGAAAGAGAGAGAGGCAGGGGGAGGGAGAGAAAGAGAGGGAGGGGGAGGGAGAGAGGGAGAGAGAGGGAGAGAGAAAGAGAGAGAGAGAGAGCGAGCACTTGCTCTGATACACCATATTATTTCCTCCCACAAAAAACATATAAAGCCACATTCCCAGTGAAATTAAAGTACCAACTCATAGTGAGCTGAAAAATGTGAGATAGAAAGCTCACATAGCTTTCTGGTATGGTCAGGGTTGCACATCTTGGCATCACAGACTAACACCAGAACTCACAAAAAGAAGAACATTCATTAAATGCACAGTGGTCCTATTGAACACTTTGTATTATGTGAAACAGTAGCAAGGGAATGCACACTCAGTTAAAGGCAGAGGGGAGGGGACACAGCACTCGTGCCAGGAAAGAGATATGCTTTCTGAAACCTAAAAAACTCAACACTCTGTCTTCAAAGTACATTCAAAGACCTAAAGGATAAGAGAATTTCAGTGCAATACCAGTATGGCAAGTACATATTA
>JAOVVF010000008.1:9145251-9169315 GCA_028565595.1 Duopalatinus emarginatus | reverse complement strand
TTTATTTTTTTTTGAGTGACAAACAGGCTTGTCCTTATTGGTGGAAAATGTCTCATTTGACATTGACAGCACAATGATGTCATTGCATGACTGTGCGGCAGTATTCTAGCAGGGAGCAGCATGTGTTAATTACCTCTCAAAAGCCGGTGCATTGGCCTCAAATCCACGGGACAGCTTGACGCGGTGTGAACCAACCTTTACACATACAGGAAGCAGAGAAAGAGGCCTATAACACATATCATGCTAATAAAGATGACGAAAAAGACAGTAAAAAAAAATTGCGGAAAGACAGAAACAAAAAGAAGTCTGTCCAAAACAATACAAAGCCCATGTAAACTTGATTTATTTTCTTTTTTGGGATTTTTTTTCGAGAGAAAGACACAAATTCACCATTCACCAGAGAGAATTATGCCAGCCTTAAAATGCCAAAAAAGGCAAAGCGCACAAGTGCATAAAAATCAGTTCTTAAATATTCAAAAAGTTCTCAAAGCGGGATCTATAAGCTATAGTTCTTATAGTTATCAACTCATATAATCAATATAATAATGCTAATGTAAATGTAATGTGTTCTATCGGTGAAACGGTCAGGAACAAAACGGCCTATAGGTTTAATAAACAAAAAAAAAAATTAAATTATGTTCCTGGCATGACATGACATGTCTGCGGAATTCTGTGGAATTTATTTTGCAATTAAAGTAATCGCTGGCTGCTCAAAGTACAAATTGCAAAAAGTAACTGTATAACATAACTATACAATAGCATCACGCAGGTTTCCACAATCAACAGCTAAAACTGAATCTGGTACTAGTTCTCATTGTGGACAAGTTTGTATGTGCACACTGTTCACAATATTGTTCACATTGTACTGCAAGCAATCACTATGTCCTATCTGATGCTGCTTCATTATACATTCCCTAAACACACTTAGGAAATAAACTCTGACAACAGGAATTAGCTCCAACACCAACATTCCTAATGAACAACATCTGTGTTTAGGGGTTAAGTTTTCACCTAACATAAGCACTGTTGCAGACAATATCCACTAGTAACTAGAGATGAAACGATATTAAAATTTCATATAATGATTATCATGACCAAAACATTGAGTGATTTGAGTGTTATTCTCTTCTCAGAAGGGGAGCCGTGCTTGTGTGACTGGGAACTTATTTACAGCTCATTTTGAAGTCGCAGCTCCACACAAATGTGTTAAAAACTTTTGTTTATATTATTAACGATCCATAAACATAAGTTAAACCACACAAACCAGGACATTTCTTCTATTCCGAAGTCCCCACAAACCTGTTTGTTAAAAGTTCCCTTACATTCTCTAAAAACTAGCAGCTGGTGGTCACAAAGATGACTTGTAAGGTCTGTTGTCCCCTTTTTACCCCTTCCCCTCTACAAACACAGCTGCATCTGAGAGAATGACTTTGTCTGTGTTTGACCGCGGTAACAATAATAATTTAAAGCTTTAAAGTTCTAACCGTTATTAAGTTTACCGCAGTTTACTGTGACACGGGTAAACATTTCATCTCTACTAGTAACATATATCTAAGAAATTGGTCCGTGTGGACAGGATAAACTGCCAAACAGTCTTAATTGACGTCATAGCCAAAAAATATGTTGGCATCATGTAATAGGCATAACACTCAAATAATAACACAGCACATTGTAGTGTTAAAAAAGTAATTATAAATAAACATGTAAATAAGCCTCTGAAAACTACAGTAAGCAAAATTAACAAATCTAGGAATATTAAAAAAAATAAGTGAAATCAGTCAGCATGTTCACCCTCTACAGGTGCCACCTTGACATTACAAATATTTGCAATATTAATAATTTTATACACAAAAACAGTAGCATTTACTATAAACCAGAATTGTTTAGCAAGTGTTCTGAAAGTGTTTTCTCTTACTTTCATGAAAGTTGGCAGTAACTGTTTGTGTGTGGCTGTATTATATTACAGTGGGCCATTAAAACAGGACTACTATTACTGAGCATGCCTTGAGTTCTGTGAATAAAGTAACTGCTGTGGACTGGGTGTTAGTTTACCACTGTCATACAGCAAGACTGTCCAAATTACTCATAAGCTTGTCCTCTTTGTGCAGGTCTCTGCTATAATTATTTAATGCCATCCTAGCAGCCACATCCAAAGCATCTCCTTTTACGTTCAGATTCTTGGAAAAACACACCAGAAACTACGTGTTCGCTGTTATATACAACGGCCCAGAATGTGATCAGCATGAAGCAAAAGAAAAGCAGAAGCAATAGATACCTTGCCCAAAATCCCATTGAAATCGCACATGTTAAGCCATGACCTCTGTTCAATGTCAGTGGAAATGTATTTTGTGTCCTGCTTTCTGTTTTCACTAATGCTTGGTCTAATTATAGAGCTTTATTTGTTTTACCACTGACAGTGTAGAAAAAGCAACAGCTTAAAAAACACCATACACGTATGTGAAACTGAGCTTTGGAAATACCAGTTTGTGTTTTGTGTCCTTCCGGTTTGTGCCCAAATGGCGGCTTTGATTCAGATGATTCAGTGACAAAATTCCCTGGACAGAATTATTCCAACAACATGAATATGGTGGTAAGTATCTGCCAGTGTAGGCATGCTGAAGCCATTTAGTAGTAGATGTTCACCCTGAAATGCCATTTCTATGGGAATATGACACTCCAAACTAGAGCCATGTAAATTTTCCACGCACTTACCTGTATACCTGGCTGCTCCCAGAACAAAGGTATTGAGCCACGGATTTGAATAAAAGAAGAGATTTTGTCATCGAGGAAAATAACCTGCAGGCAGCACAAATAATTTGTAAATATTAAAATATTTATCATTATACATACATGTAGCAACTGGCTTTATAAATAACATGTAAAAATCCACAACAACATAATAACAGCCCACCTGCTCCGTCTCCACAAAGTTGGCAACCTGGCCATCATCATTGGTGCCACGAACATTGAAGCGTGTGCCTGCCCTCTCAGAGCTGAGGCGAGAGATGACACAGGCTTTGGCCTGTTTGTGGCCAGCATAGATTGTGCGGATCTCCACCCCACCACACATCAGCCTCAACAACCAGTCATCACAGTTCACTCCATAATGCTTTAGATGCAGATGCAAACTCTGATTCCTGATTCAGTACAAAAAAATATGTAATGACTTTTAACTACCCTCCAAAAGTACAGGAATTACAAGTCCAATTCTGTTGTTTTTGCTGTGCATGGAAGATATCTGGGTTTGATTACAAAAGATGAATGTTAGGCAACAGACCAGAATTTCAGCTTTCATTTCCTGATTTTTACATCATATTGTGCTAAATAACGCACCAAATCTCACTTTGGTGGCAGACCATGCAAGTTTTAGTTGGGCAAATTCATAGAAATTGATTAAATTAAATAGCACTTAATATCTGGTTGCATATCCCCTGCTTGCAATAACTGCAACAATTACATCTAGATGTAAATACCTAAAATCCTGATCTGTTGTCCCATATTTATGTTTTAATTTGAAACCCCCAAACCTTCTTTTTCTACAGCAAAAACTATTTAATTAGCCTTGCCATCCAATACTTTTGAAGAGGATTGTATACATTTACATGATATAAAAAAAATTAAATAAGTCTAAAAAAGAAGGTTTAAGGTTTTTAAGGATATGTCTTCTGATTTGATGATAAAAGCTTTAATGAATTACTAATAATTAAGTTAGTGAACAGGCTCTGGGTATTTCACATTGAAACAATTGCAATGGCCTGTAAGCCAGGAAGTGGTGCACTGATGTCAGCAAGTTCACTTTAGGTTAGTGTTTAAAAAAAGAAAAATAAATATAGAGAACTACGAGTGCAGGCAGTGCCTTCTGCATACAAGCTTGGGCAAGATGGGGCATGAACAAGAAAATATCAACGCAGCATTTTCATCAATATGCCAGATATATCGAATGTCTACTTCTCAGTGATTTAGCGTTAAATATTAGTGGCTTTGTTGCATTCAAAAGAGACATTGGACCTTATCTATAAAGCTGCGGTGGCCAAGCAATCTATCAGAACATGCAAATACAAACCACACCCAAGACACCATTTAAGGTTGGTCAAAACATTTGCTGTATTAATCAAGCTAATACATCTGCACCTTTTTTACCACAGCTAAATTTATAGGCAAAACTTTATTTTGAGTTCCGAAAGCTGCTAAACTCACCAGAAGAAACGATTGTCTGAAGTGTCTTCTCGGATCCTGCGGTGTGCATTCAGACTCAGGTCCATACTCACACCAGTGGATGACCAGGCGAAATAAAAGTTGCCAGAGTTTAGAAGCTTTCGCACCTCTGCAATCCTGTCCTCATCTGACGGATCGTTCTTTAGTGAGATAAAGTCTGTTGCTGTAACCCTGAACACTTCTGAATCCTGCACTTTCCCCACTGAACTGCACCCGGTCACTAACACCAAACTGTGCAGCATGGAGTCTCCTAATGGGATAAAACAAAGAAGAAAAAACAGTTTTGTTGCCAGTCAACAGGAACAACAGCATTAAGTATCACTAAACTTTAATTCAAAATTGTAGCAAAGCAATAATACACTCCTATATATAATAGCCTCTGCAATTTACATCTGTTATATTTAAAAATCCTATGAAACACAGTTCTACCTCATTCTTGCAATGAATACAATGATGAAAATTATTGATATAAAAACTATTAACTTTCAAAATGACTCTCCTCACTCACCAAGGTTAAGACGAAGAACCCCAAGAATGCCATAAGCATCCAGCATCTTTGTGTACGTGTTCTTTACAGTTTCCTTTTCTGCAGTTGCTGAAAATTAACAGCAATATGACAACAGGGAATTTTACAGTTATGGGATGCAGCAAGCTTAAGTGACTATTAATATTATTCATATAGGGATTATATTTAATGACAAAAGCTTTCAATTAATATGTGTTCATAATGCAGGAAGTAGATTATAGTAAAGCAAACGCTATCTCCCACAACAGCATGCAGACTGTATGCTTAAACAGTCTCTTACACAGAACAGCCACTGCTCCAGACTCAAACATCAAACATTCTTCACGATTTCTTGTTTCTACAATCACACTGTAAGGTGGTGGGTCCAGCTTGTGATAAACCCGATATCCTTTACTGAAAGCCATGGCTGATGGTCTGCACAACTGGATTCAAACCTGTTAATCAGAAACAGAGGCTTCTGAGACAGAATGTACAAGATCTTAACAAAATAATGACAGCCTCTGTCTCATATTTTCAGACAGAGCATCAACATGAGGTAATTTCCCCTAAAAAAATATACAAACAAAGTAACCATTTTGGAAAATAAGTACATCCATTTCATTTTGACAACCTTTATGAAAGTAATTAACAGCCAGATGTTACTAATGAAATGCACAAGGTTACTTAATCATCAAAAAGTGTAAAAGGCAGTTTGGTATTCTGGAGCACTCAGGTGTATGTGGTACATCATTTCAAGAAGAAAGGTCATCAGCCATGACCTCAGAGCAGAAAATGTTGTTGAGCTTTTGTCTGTAAAGGGTTTTAGGGCCATCTCCAAGGATTTGCCATTCTACAGTAAGAAAGATGGTTTACAAATAGACATACTTCAAGACAGTTTTCCCAAAGGAGAAGGTCCAATCATTAAGATTCTGTGGTGGATTTTAGGAGCGTTGTGCATAAACAAACATCCTTAAACATTAATTATCTGAAGCAATGACAGAAAGAACTTTTGGCCAAAATGTTACCAAAATGAGGTAAGAGTCTGGAAGTCCTACAGAAAACATTTCCTAAATGTTATTACTGCTGAAGGTGGTTCTACATATTACTGAATTATAGGCTGGACTTGTTTTTTTCCAGTTGGTTTCTGGATGGTAATTTTGTGTTTTGGGACAAAATAACTACATATTGAAATATGCTGTTTTTGTCATCTGATGATATTGGTTTATAGAATAAAGGGGGGGGGCACACAATTGTTATTCAGGCCCTGATAAATAGTAGAAATAAAGGAAGGTCATTTCTCCAATGACTGTTTTACAAACTATACAGAATATTTTATACAGCATATATCAATTATCATATTTGTACATACCCATTTGTGAACATTTTTCTGCACACAATGTATTTGCACATTTTACATATTGAAGTCTTGTATTCGTATGTATAATGAACATATCTTGTGATTTCATTGATATATTGTTTTACATTTTTCATACCAGTCATATTTACCCTGTAGCTATCTAGCTACATATCCACTCTCAGTAAAAGTGTACTTTACCTTACATGCACTTTTCTAGACAAAAGATAAAGGTATCATTTTGTCATTTCTGGCAACCTTCATATTGATAAGCAATTGATTTGCTTACAGTTTACTACTGTTGCACTTGCGTTAAACTATATTTTGCTTTCCCCCTACTATTTATATTGGTGAAAATATACTGGACATAATGTCTCTACTGACAGAAACTCAGCAGGTGCACAGATACAGTTAGGTTAGCTTAGGTAGCTTTGATTTTAATTATCTAGGTATAGAGGACATTTCATTAGACTCTATTTATCAGTCTCTCATCAGAAACAACCGTGGCAGAAAATAAACAGACTGAACTTTAATGTCGTTTTTTGATCAGGACAACTAACCTAGCGTTAGTAAAATACCGCCATTAATATTTAGTGGTGTCGGTACTTTAATCCACATCATGATAGTTAACTGATTACAACCTGAACTGAATATTTAACCTATATTATAGAAAATATAGTAAATGATTACTGATTGCATTAACAAGCTAAACTGCTACACATCCGCATTTCCAAGCACGGAACAAAAAAGGCAGTCAATGGAAATGAAATCCTGATAAAGTGTAAATAAAGTGTCTGTATTAGCAGTAAACTAGTAAACTAGCATGTGCCGAGAACAGAGCAGTAAATAACCTTAAATATAGCTAGCGGGCTAACACCTAGTGACTAGCAATACAGAAACCAGCGGACCAGGAAATTATATTAGCTTAGCATAGGCAGCTGTGTGCGGTCTTGGTTGTTTATTTTTAATTGACTGACATTGGACCCCAGTTGTAGGTTAGCTAACTAGCCTTCTTTTGTCAATATTTCTATCAGACATTTAAAAATTGGGCAAAGCTGAGCTTGGTTATCCAGCTAATATTATCTTCCTTGACTGACCGAATGAACCAGGTTAGCTAGACAATCAGCTGCTAGCTATAAAACTAGCTAAAACTAGCTAGCGTTAGGTAAGCTAATGTTAAAAAGGAATCCCTCAGCAATGGTAACGTTAACTAGCTAGGTGATTATTATAAAGGCCAGTCTATACTGAAGACACAACCCGTCAGAAGGACATCAAGCATCAGTTCTAACGGTTACACAAAATTTACACCGACAGGTCATCCGTTTTTTCAAGACGTCAGCGCTGATTAATAGCGTCACATAATTTACATTTAGTGCATTTAAAACATTTAATGTACAACCATCCGCTTCTACCTGTCAGTGTTGTGTCACCACCCGGTCCAAAACCGTGTCCGGTCAGTGACAACTAACGAGGTGTCGTTTGTAAACGAGTCGGTTCTTTGAATCGGTATCTTCAGATAAACATTTACTCGCATGTATGATTAGCCTGGTTTTTCCTTTTCACATAGACGGCGCTGTTATCCTAGCAGTGTCATTATAATAAAAATCTTTCCAATTCGCTTACTGGTGTACATACGTATTGCATACCCTTAAGTGTATTACAGGAGGTGATTATCAACATAATCATCATAACAGTGCTTTTACATGCACAATTGTAGAGTCTAGATTAAATTATAATTAAAATATCTTTTATGAAACACAGTGATAATTTAGCTGGTTCATTAAAAGCCGAAGGATGGTTAATTTCACGAAAAAGTACAATAAACCCCAATGAGCCGGAAGAGTCGACTCCCGTTTGTGAACTAAGCCAACAGATCTGACTCAGAGAAAAGAGCCGGAATTTCCGACACCAATGTTTGGGGTATCTAAATAAACCCCTCCCTCCTTTTTAAGCACTTAAAATGACGCAATTTCCGCCCAGAGCAGGCGAGCTGTTGTGTTCTAAAGTAGACTAGAGAAGAAGTGCTCCTAGGTATAATAATAATAATAATAATAATAATATGTTTGTTATTATTAATAATAATAATAACAACAACAATACCATACTACTACTGAAATAATTTTAACATGTAAAAGTCTGGTTTATTTATTAATTTTACTATTCTTACAATGTCAAAGCTGTCACACATCTATTTCCTTAACCATCTCTCTATTGCTGTGTAAAGGGCAGGGTAAAGGTAAAGGATAAGGGGTTTGCTGGGGAGTATTCCAGAAAGCGGGTTAAGTGACTAAACCAGGGTATATAACCTCTGAGTTCACTAAAGTTCCAGAAACCGGGATTAAAGAGACTCGTTGTCAGTTACTATAGCAACTTACACTCTAAAGCTAACCTGCTATCCAGTGGACGTCGGGGACCATGTCATTAGACCCTGATTCATTATTAATATCTCCATCAACATCACTGTTTTATACCTTAATCAATTGTCTACAGTAACTACATTTTAAATATTACATATGGTGGGTTTTTTTCCGTACAGTGTAGAGGATGATAAAACATATCAGGATGATTAAACATATTGACAAGTTCTGTGCTGTTTCCTGATCCTAAGCCTGTAATTACATTAAAAAACAGAGAATCAGGAAAATGGGAAATCTTTCAGAATTTCTTATGGTCATTGTCTGACCTACAAACCAGTTACACCTTCAGAACATAAAGGAGATGATGTTAACATTAATGTACAGTTATTGACCTTCAAGAAAAATCTTAGTATTTATTTTTAAATGTAGTATTTAATAATGTGCTGGAACTTGCTGTTCTCCTTCATTAAGATCATTTGTGAGACTACACTATGCAACAAATTTGATCAGGATATAGAGGCCTGTTGCACTTTTGCTAGGAGTGTGGTCTGACCCTGAATCATAGCCATGCTACAGCCTGGGCCACTGCAGATTGAGGGTAAGGGTTTAAATGTCTAGGGATCCTCGAGGCCAGGATCCAGTGACAGCAGGCGCTCAATGTCACTTAGAGAGGAAATGTAACATATAATGACATGTGTGGCATTGTACAACATTACACAACATTGTACAACATAACCCAGATACATGCTAAAGAGGAAACTCACCATCTAGCTGACCAATCACTTTTTCTCTGATTAGCTGCTATATTCCCTCAATTACACCCATCTGCTCTTTAACAATATGGATCAAACACTATTTAAATTCTGTTTCATGAGTTCTTTTCCTGTAAATTAAATATAAATATTTAAGTACATTCATTACTAAAACTGCAGGAGGCTCAGTTACTGCAACACCACCATCAGTGTTCAGACAGTGGAGGGATCAGTCTACAGTTTATGAACTAGAAATGTGTTCATGTAAATTAAATTGGGAGGCATTTGAGAGGTTGTTGGTTCTGATAAGCTTCCTCTGGGAATTCTATAAGTTATAGGCTGGTCACTGATCACCTCTCCTCTACCTTTGTAAAAAGGTGGTGTTGGTGGTGGTGGTGGGCCTGCTGTGTTATGAGTCTTGTTCCTACACCTTCTCCTACTGAGCCATGCCGAGGTAGGCTACAATAGCATTATGTACTTATGTATCTTGATCTGCTGATATGTGTGTCTGGTCTAACCTGAATTACACCTAAATTCAGTAAAAAAATACATAAATAAATAAAAATATTATATATAATATTATAATGACTGGCATATTGAACATTAAGTTGGTATAATCCTATTGGTAAATGTTAAATTATGTTTGATAATTATGTTAAAATGATTTAGTAATTAAATTGTAGCTCTTTTTTTAAATATATCATGGTTTTTTTATATATTAGACGCTGATGTATTAATTTTACGTGTCAATATTTGTTTATAATCTGTATGTACAGTCATTAATATTTTAATACTCCAGTGGTGTAAAACGATGCTCTGTTTTTTTCTCATTTACATCCATGGTGAATCCTTTTATCGGCACTCCAACGAAGATGTCCTTTTATAATTAACCCTGAACACGCTTCTGCTAGGGTCAACCCACTCAGATTACTGATTACTTTAACCTCGATCAGCTTTTCTGGAACCGAAAACTCTGGGTATGTCAGACTGCCTAACAGACAAAGACAATGACTTGTGATTTCTCTTTCTCTATAACTGCCAGTTTAAATTAAACTCTGACCTGTCTTAATATCTGTCCTGACACAAAAAAATTATTAGTGTTCTTCATACAGACATGGCTACTCTGTAACATGAGCTGTGGTTAGTCTCATGTGTGTTGTGGAGCAGTCTGGTCATCTCTCATCTGATTACGTATTGTCATGTTATTTTTAGGCCAGCCAGCAATATAAGGGGTCAGATTCTGAAGGTCGTATTTTAACAGGAATGTTTTGGACATCATGTGATTAGGAATAAAATGCACCTTATGTAAGCACCTGCCCCTGTAATTGTCTCAGCCCTGTTCATCACTGATATATCTAACTAACTAACTATACCTAACTAATTACTTATAGTACTAGCTGCTTATTTTCAGATGTACCCTGTCTATTGATTGTCTCTGTTGATTTAATTTGTCAATAAGTAATTATATCAGACTGTAGATTGATTGTACATCTTTTTTCCTTTATTTATTTTTTTTATTTAATCAGTTAGCTGTATTTCTTAACAAATGTTTTAAATACAAAATATTATACAATTCCTTACTATTAGTTATTTCGTACCATGTACAGTTATACTAACTGTACCTAGAGAGAGACCAACTACTGGAACCAAATTCCTTGTTTGTGTAAACATACTTGACCAAATAAATTTGACTCTGATTGAAAGTTTGAGAACCCTTGAGAATTTTCAAAATTTTTGCATAAATTTGACCTAAATGTTTATCAGATTGTCACACATGTCCTAAATTTAGATAATTTAGACCATTTATTTACTGAGAATAATGATCTAAAATTATATGTGTGTGAGTGGCGAAAGTATGTGAATCTATTTAGCAGATAATTTGAAGGTGAAATTTGAAAGTCAGGTGTTGTCAATCAGTGGAATGACAAGGAGTGGGTGCCCTGTTTTATTTAATGAAAACGGATAAAGCAAAGTCTGACCTTCAAAACACATGTTTGTGGAAGTGTATCATGGCACAATAAAGGAGATTTCTGAGGAGAAGATTGTTGAAGTTTGTCAGGCTGAAAAAAAAGGATTGGACTAATGACCAATCCACAGTGAGACAGATTGTGTACAAATGGAGAAATTTCAAGACCATTATAACCCTTTCCAGGAGTGCTGGACCAACAAAGATCATGGCAAGGTATACTGTGTGAGGTCACAAAAGAACCCAGGGTACCTTATACACAACTAAAGTTTCACATTGACTAAGGTTACTGTTCATGAGAATAGTAAATAACACTAAACACTGAACAAGTAACCCTAACCCCTTAAAAAGATCTTTGCTGTCCATCTGCAGTTTGCCAAAGATCACTTGCCAAAGATGGACAAGCCAAAAGGCTACTGAAACAATGCTTTGTGGACACTTGGTGTGATGCAACCTTTTACGTTATGAATCCAGTTGCGCAGAGGTGGACATAAAAACTTGGAGTTTTTAAAGTCTTGGAGTCTTGGATTTTTTCTTATTTAAACAATTAAATCACACTTAAGCAAGTAAATTTCATTTTTAAATGTATGTTTGCAGATGTTAGTGGACAAATAAAATATTCTAGAACATAATTACTCAGGAAAATGTATGAATATCTTTTTGTAACCGAAATTGAGATGATGACTTGGGTGGGTTGAATACATTTACACTGCATATTTAAAATTAGTTGACTCTCTTAAGACTTAATTTCAATGTGAATTCAAAGCAGAATGTAGACTTTATACACAAGACATTAATATTATATAGTGTATTGCAAATAGGAAGAATATCATGTACTGGGTAAGGAAAAAAAAGTTTAACTTCTTACCTGTAGTTTATCTGTTTCATACTTAATCACCATCATCATCATCATCTACATAGTTTGTTCAGGATGATGCATTAAATTAATTCTAAATCAGTGATCATGTAAAATACATTTTAAAAATAAAAAATAATGGTTTGCTACTAAAATATTGTTACATTTAATAATGCTGACTTGGTGTATTATTAACCTTTATATCCCAAAACGCATGAAATGCACTTTAATTCTCTGTCTAAGACTTGACCACAGAGCTTTGTGCTTGTCCATGAGTAAATTAGTGTTTAGTGGAAAGCTGGTAGATGGGTTGCAGCCAGCAACAATAACTACGGATGGAGACTGAACTTTTTACATCCAACTCAGTGCTTTGAGCAGAGACCGCAGCTGTTAGAACTCCAACTGAGCTAAAGAACACAAAATGTACAATAAGCATTTGTTAATATTTTGTATATAAAGTGAAGATTATTTGAGGACGTATATGCAGTGACCTGTGAAACCTTTCACATGGTAAAACTTTTAGTTCCTATTACAAGGTAATAGTACTGCAGGTGTCTCTCAACAGTTCAAACCTTGTACTGGAACGACATTAAACTGACTCCTGCAGTACCATCACGTTACACTGGGTGGTAGCAACTGCTTTTGACAGACCTGACTTTTTTTTATGAAAACGCGAGCCCAAATAAAACAATCCATTAGCCCATTAGTTTGCCCCTTACATCACTTTTGTTCAGCATAAATACTGCAAATGAATCGGGCTAAGGTCTTCCTCTCACACACCTGTCACCTGTTATTTTTGGCTCCACTGTAATGGGCTGACTGAGAGATGACCCCACCCCGATGGGTACACTGAAGGACATGCGCAAACAAAAATGCAGTTGAAATGAATATTAATTCATTTGGCTACAAAATTGGCAGAGTAGAGAAAGCAGCATGTTTTTTCAACAGCGGATGTTTTGCATCTTTCCAGCCTGGTGTCTATAATATTACACAAATGGCTTACTGAAAATGCAAATAAGTCATTCACATTTTAAAATTACCACTACACTAAAATCACAGAAAATTTTCGTATAATATTTTAATTTGTAAAATATATAAAATAATAAAATTTCAGTTGACATTTCTATTTCACAATACTACATACCAAATAAGTAAAACAATATAATTAATGTATAAATTAAATGTATAATACACTATTATAGCAATATTATATTAAGAATAATTAATATTATGAACTAATATTGTATTATTATATTGCATTAATATTTTATCATTAATATTATAAAAGGGAACCGACGAGTCTGAAGAACAAATGAGCTCCGTGGCCCGCCCATTCATGTGATTAGCCAATCCGATGCCACACAGAGGACGTTTGACGAGAATTGTCCAATCAGAAAGCTGCGTGCGCCTGAAACAGGAACAGTCGCTATCAGCAAAACACACAAACGCGATTAGGTTGTATATATTTAATAACAGCCGGGTCCTCTGTCCCAGATGTGTGATATCAGTAGTGTTTACTTCATCAGACCTCAGAGGTAAACTTTTATTTTTAGTGTAAAAGAGGGTTTGTGGTACAATCTGTAAAAGTGGTTTCCATGGTATCATAATCATTTATTTAATTTGTAATGTCTTTGAGGATTAAGAAGTGGATGAGACATCTTGCTCTTCTTTTCCTTCAGCCCCAGTGTCAGGAGGAATGAAGGGTTTGTACCTGGTGGAGCCGGTGGTCGCTGTGTACGCATTTGCCAGTTTCATGGTGTATCCTCTTATTCAGCAGTATGTCTACCGCCGTCTGTGGAAACAGATCACCAACACCACCTACCCTGTAATGGACACCTTATCCCAGTGTGACACCAACGGCAGCAACCACTCCAGCCAATATGAAGTGAGTCTTTAAGGATTTGTCTTTAAACCTTGTCTTTATTTTCTACTGGGTTTCCTAGTTGTACTTAAAGGAAAAGTCCTCCCTGAAACACAGTCAACATGTCCAATCTGGTGTTAATGTATTCCTGGCATTCTTGTCACTTCTGTAAGAAGTTCAGATGTGTGTCACGAAGACATCACTAGTGCACGTACATGGAATTCAATAGGAGCAAGTTGTCCAGTGATTTCGAATATAAGGCTTAAGAAGAAAAATCTCATCTTTTCTCATCTTTCCAGTCACATTCAGGGTCACGTTAATGCATTCAGTGGCCAAGACTCAGCTTGGTTAGTTAGTGATCTACATGATCTATATGACAGTGCTGATGGTGGTATTATTGTGTAGGTTGATGAAGTAAGGTTCTACTTGCAGGTAGTCAAACAGCATTGTGTGTCATGTAGGTAGTGACAATAAATTGATTTTTTAAATATCATTTACCAACGATAAATAAATGAAACTAAAAGGTTCGCTTGAAAGTTCAATACGAAATGAATCATGAACACCATAGAAGTTTGCATGTTAATGATAAAGTTGTTGAGGGTGGATTGTTCCTTTAAAATGTCCAGGGTGCTAAAGGAAGAGGTGCATAGTGCTGGTTTGGTTAGTTTCTTAAAATCTCAATACTTATGCCAAAATAGTATTCTTCTACTAACTTCTGCATTTTGCTTCCTCTTTCCACTGTTGATTGTTTCATGCCCTATGAAGGATACTTTTGTCCTAGACTTGCAACTATAAATTATAGTTTATGATTATAGTAATTTCAGTTGCTGTACTTTTTGTATTTTCTCAGGAAGTGCAAAAAGCTGCCTCACTGTTCTCCATGTACTCAGAACTTTTCTCCATGGTCCCTAATCTCCTGGTGACCCTTCTTCTGGTAGCTTATAGTGACCAGCGTGGACGTAAAATAACCATCATTCTGCCCCTCATAGGCTCTCTGGTCTACTGCATGTGTTTCCTAGCAGTGTCCATTTTTGAGCTTAACCTCTACCTGCTAATTGCAGCATCTATAATCAGCGCTCTCTTCGGTGGCATAGGCACTCTCCTGGGTGGCTGTTTCTCCTACATAGCCGACTTGTTTGATGATGGAAAGCAGAAGATGCTTCGCATGGCTGGGCTGGACATGATGCTCGGGCTTCTTTCTGGCGTGGCCTTAATCTCCACTGGCTACTTTATACATGCTGCAGGATTTAACTGGCCCTTTTTTACCGCTGCCATGTTCCATCTGCTTAATCTGGTTTATGCAATCTTTGTTCTTGAGGAAAGCAGGGTGATTGACAGTGTGGCCTACGCTGAAAATAACACTAATACATTGCAGAAGTTTACACTTGGGATCTACCACCTCTTTGCACAGGGAAGTAGGAGGAGGAACTGCCTACTTGCACTCTTGATTATCATATTCTGCTCATTTAGCTTTGTGAACTTTGGAGGCCTGAGTTTGGTCACACTTTATGAGCTGAATAAACCACTGTGCTGGAATGAGATCCTTATTGGCTATGGCTCGGCTCTGTCCACGGCTGTGTTTGCTGTCAGCTTTGTTGGTGTGTACGTGCTGTCTCGCTGCATCTCTGACATGACCATTGTCTTCATTGGGATGTTGTCCGTGTTCTCAGGCCTGGTGATGTTGGCCTTCATCAAGACCACACTTCTGATGTTTCTTGGTAAACTTTCTAATGAATTCATCACACTAACTTCTTATCACTGCACACATAAACCAGGTTATATTAAAAAAATAATGTGGCTGACAAATTATTCCAAACAAGACAAGTCCTGACTTATTTGTCAAGTCAATATGTATACAAGCACTCAGTAGCAGCCATTTCCCAAATGCAGGGCTATATCAATGTGGTTGTCCTAGTGCATTACCTTTTCTACAGCAGCAGCTTACACAGGGACTTGTATGGAGAGCAGTTAGCATAAACAGTTTGAAAAACCATTGATATAGCAGTAGAATTTCCAGAAAGGAGACATTTACTTTATAATTTTAGAGTATCTATTGTTAGTTCTTTGAGTCAGATGTAAAACTATAACTTCCTTCATGGGGAAGTTTTTAGGATAGGGCTTTGTGGTTTCTTGGTAACATGATAAGCTGCATTTCCTGGTGAGAGAGAGAGTCTGTTTTTATGGCACTAATTTAAACTTATTAAACTAATTATTATTATTATTATTATTATTATTATTATTATTACTATAACGACAGCAAAAAATGAATACATAATTGGTTGATTGATTATTTTCTGCAGCATGCTATGTTGTGTTTATTTTTACGTACACTGTTATACTATGGTACTGGCAACATGCATTAATTTGCATTTTTAAATCTAACGCGAGTTTCTCAAAAGAAATACACCACCGTCTGTGTGAACATTTAAATGAGTTTTGCATGTTCACATTTTGGATATAAATGATAACCTGGAAGGCATGATGTCTCAGCAAAACAGGTCAGCTGATTAATTTTCACCACTACCTTTATTCCTGTTAAACAGAACACCTCTCTCATGCAAATGGTTTCGAAAGCAGCAGGAGTGAACTGCTGATCAATAACTGTGTGCCAAACTTACAATGATTTACCCATATCTTATCTTTCAAGGACTCAAATATTTTCTTGTTGCTGAAATGTTGCTGAAATTGCTGAAAGGGCACTGTCCCTGCATGTTGTCCTGAAAACAAGTTGTTGTATTTCAGTATAGTATGAAGTACTTTATGTGGCCAAAAGTATGTGCACACATGATCATCACACTCATTCCAAGTCCTCATTTCAACACCATGGGCATTAACATGTTGTCACCTCCACTCTTCTGGGAAGGCTTTTTGGAGATTTTGCAGTGTGGCTGTGGAGACTTTTTCCATCCAGACACAGGAGCATTTCATGAAGTATGACACTGATGTTGGGCACAGAGCCCTGGGGTGGAGCCCTTTTCATCCTAAAAATGTTCAGTCGGGTTGCGATCAGGGCTCTTTGCAGTCCATGTTCTTCCACAGCAACATTCTTAAACCATGTTTTCATGGACTTTGCTTAGTACACAGGGCAACTGTCCCATATTTTGAGTTGACGAAAATTTAAATTCTATGGCACACAGAAATTCTACACAGTTGTGTGCTTCAAACTTTGTGGCAACAATTTGGGGAAGCCATATATGAGTGTGATGGTTAGGTGCCCACATCCTTTTCTGTAGTTGTGGGGAGAAATAATTTTCCATGACCGTTAGCCCTGTATCCTTATTTTCTGCTGTACTTTGGAAAATCTACCACAGTAAAATACTACCATGTCTGCTGTGCTGGCTTTCTTAGAATCCTTTTAATTCCATTTCATCTCCCAATGCTTAGCATGCAGTAGTTGACCTACATACATTAATTATGTTCATGATATTGATATTCATCGATGAATTTTCACAAAGACGACTGGTGCCCGATCTGGGAATGAATGGATAATTAATTAAACATCAGTAAAATTTAAGTAAGGGTTTGTATTAAAATAAGTAGCCAGTATTCTTAAGGTTTACTTGCATTTTGTTGTCAGTGATGCACATGTGGTGCTCAGTAGCATTACAGGAAGTAAAACTAGTTTATAATGACATACTCTTGTTTCGTTTCTTTAAATTTTTTTATTTAAGTCTGTCATGTGTTTGTACTGGTAGCTTGTAACGGGATAGTTACAAAGAAATTTGATGAGTACAACTGTAATCAGTGGACCAACCGTTAGAAATACTTAATTTTTAATTAAATACTTAATTACTTAATTAATATTTAATAATTCAAGAAATACAATAATAATTTAATAAATAATTAAATTTTATTAACAAAAAATCGCCTTAAGCTGGCAAAGTAAATGTTTCATATAAAAAATTCTCACAAATGCTTAATTATAAAAGACTAACTGTTATTTCTGTCAGTGCTTCACTTGTGTTTAAGTCATCTGTATATTTATGCAAAACTAAAGTGTCCGTTTTATTTTTTGTAGTAAGAATTCCCATGCTTCTGTCTATCATGCCATTTCCTGTCATGCGCTCCATGATGTCGAAGGTGGTCTCAAAGGCTGAGCAAGGTATGTTTAAGCCTAAACCACTGCTTGTAACTAAAAGCTTTTACTCAGCCAAGTTTCTGTGTCATAAGTGTTCTTCTGGCATGGCTGTTTCACATTAAGTAGTTGAATTCCTAAATTCACCCCTTGAACTTCAGGGCAAAAAAGTCTGTAACTAATGTTATGAGAAGATAAGATAAGACAAGGCTTTATTAATCCCTGAAGGGAAATTATTAGATGTATTAATGTTAATGTATTATCTCTTAAATAATATGAGTATCGAGAACAGTGTGGGGTTAGTGTTTCCTTTTCTCTTCTTGTTTCAGGTGCACTCTTTGCCTGTGTGACTGCCATTGATAACCTTGCAACTACTGTGGCAAATGCAGCATTCAACAGCATCTATGCCACCACAGTGGCCTGGTTCCCTGGCTTTGCATTCCTTGTGGCTGGTGGATTGTGTCTCATTCCCATGGGTTTGCTGGGGTAAGCATGTGGGGGTTTCTAGAGGGCACAACAGCACCGCAACAAGTGTGAAATTGGTGGGGAAAAAAAGTTATATAATTTGTCTATGGTGTTTCCCTGCCTTAGACCCTACATAGACTCCAGCACCCTCCATGATCTAGCGAATTAGATAATGAAGCAGTGCAGTGTAGTGCAATCATAGCATTTGCCCAGGGTTGGATGGCTAAACCCACAGAAACAAAACAGCTGCTTTTCATTGCCCCCTTTTGTTGTGCATTTATTTTTCAAGCAGACCCTAAGAGCAAAGTTCAGAAACAACTCGTACATATTTTTGCCTGAAAAAAATGTAGCATAAAACTGCAAAGATAACATAATTTTTATTAAAAATCCTGAAAGGTGTATACCTTTTACATACAGCAATTTGTCAAAGATTATAAATGTTATCAATAAACATGTTTTTTAATCCATTTATAGCTTTATATATTTAATATTGAATGTTCACAAGGCAAATTGGTCCTTTGTCAGCCTATATTTTCTCTCTCATGAAGTTAACAAGACAAAAATACTGTAGCTTTACAGAGCACATTTTCAGTCTCATATCATGTTACCAAGAAGCTAGAAAGTGCAAAGTCATTTGTCCTGAAGATTCTCCCATAGAAAAAAAGTATTGAATGTTACAAAATGCTGAAACTAAAAACCTCCTTACAGAAAGCTTTACCATGTGAAAGATTATGTTTTTTCAATTTAATTCTATTCAATTTTATTTGTTTAGTGCTTTTAACAATGGACAATGCCCCTAGGCAGCATTACAGAAATAATGAAAAGTGTTTTAACCTTTAACCTTGTTTAAAGAAATTTTATCCCCGATGAGCAAGCCGGTGGCAACAGTGGCAAGGAAAAACTCCCTGAGATGACAAAAGAAAGAAACCTTGATAGTGCAATTATAAATAAAAGTGCAAGTAGCCATAGAATTAAAGTCTGCAATCTAATTCATGGTTTCCACATCTGTCCATTATGGTGTTTTGTCTATGTCCATCGTGGGTCAGATGAGACTCCAAGAAGATAAGGGGGGTCAGAGTGGATCAGGCAGGATTTGGGGAGCAGGAGGAATCAGAACTCAGGATTGCTGATATCTCCTGGTGCCTCAGCCGTAGCAGGTGTAGCTCATCAGCATGGAAGGTAGTCAGTAGTAGTATTTTATAGTCGATGCAAAATTTGACCGGGAGCCAGTGCAGTGTGGATAAGACAGGGGTGATATGTTCATATTTTCGGTTCTAGTAAGGATTTTGGCTGCTGTACTAACTGCAGTTTGTTTATGCACCTCTGGAACAACCAGACAACAAGGCATTACAATAATCCAACCTAGAGTTAACAAAAGCATGAACCAGTTTTTTCTGCATCATGTAGTGACATCATATTTCTTATCTTAGTAATGTTTCTAAGATGATAGAAGGCTATCCTAGTGAAATTATCTACATGAGCTTCAAAAGAAAGACTAGAATCAATAATCACACCAAGGTCTTTAACAGCTGTACATGGTGTGACTGAAAGACCATCCAGAGAATCAGGATCAGACACTTTACTTCTAGCTGCCTGTGGTCCTAATACTAGTACTTCTGTTTTATCAGAATTAAGTAAAAAAAATGTTCAACATCCAGTGTCTAATGTCCCTCACAACTTGACTAAACTGGTGTCTTTCATCCGGATTTGCAGACACATATAACTGTGTATCATCAGCATAACAGTGAAAGCTGATTCCATATTTCTGAATAATATTACCCAGAGGTAACATGTATAGAGAAAATAATAATGGGCCTAAAACAGAACCTTGTGGACCACAAAACTTTACCTTACTGGACATAGAACGGTCATCATTTACATCTACAAACTGATAACTGTCACTCAACTAAGACCTAAATTAGAATAAGGCTGTTCTCTTACTCCAGCAACATTCTCTAGCCTATTAAGGAGAATAGTGTGATCAATGGTGTCAAGAGCTGCATTTAAGTCGAGCAATATAAGCATGGAGACACAACCCTGATCAGAGGCCAGCAACAGGTCTTTTACAACTTTAACCAGCGCTGTCTCTCTGCTATGATGAGGCCTAAATCCTGACTGACAGATTTCAAAAATGTTATTTCTACGCAGATACAAACATAACTACTGCACTACAACCTTTTCTAGGATCTTGGAGATGAAGGGGAGGTTAGATATTGGTTTGTAAATAGACAACTGGCAGGTGTACAGATTAGGTTTTTAATTAAAGGTTTGATTATTTCGGGTAGTATCTGTGTGAGGATAGTTGTGGGTACGGGATCTAATATACATGTTGATGATTTTGATGAAGAAACTAGTGAAATTAACTATCTCTTGGAGAGGGTTAAAAGACTCTAATCGCTGATCTGATGTAACTATACTAACATCTAGTTGGTTTGTTATTAGATTTGGGTTTAGATTAACAGTATTAATTTTGTGCCCTATGTTTTCTGCAGTAATTGTTATCTGCAGTAATTGTTGTAAATGTACGTTTCAGGCTGTACTGATGTGAAGAGCATATAATTTGGTTAATATGTATTTTAAACGCGTTAAGTAATGGTCCGACTGTGGAAGCATGACTATATTATCTACATTTAATCCAAATCGTAGTATTAAATCAAGTGTGTGACCAGCCTTATGAGTGGGTCCTATTACATTCATCCCAACAATTAGAGCTTTGTCTACAGAAAGAGCTAGGTTGGAGATAAAATCTTCAAATTCATGAAAAAAATCAGAATACGGCCCTGGGGGTATGTAAATAATAAATAATGGAATTGAATTTGTAGACTTATTTTTTTCCAGTTATGTATGATATTTTAGTATACAAAACCTTAAATGAAATATGAGGTTTGTCTGTGACGCCTAGATTATTATTATAAATAACAGCCACACCTCCTCCTCTACCAGTTAAACAAGGCTGGTGTACAAAGTTATATCCAGGAGGACTTTTCTTCTTCTTCTTCTTTTGTTTGTTTAAAAGGTTAGGGTGTTTTTTTATATTGTTAATATGCTGAGTCACAGTTAAACATCACTGTTTTGATCTGCCACAAGTTTTCTAAAAAAGATACTTCCTCATTTAATGCTGATAAATTGTTATTTAAAAAATGTTTCCAAATACACTGAGTATAAACGCATGTGTAATGCATCTGTGTAATGCATTGTATTTAAATGTCTGCAATATCATGCGAACAAATGTCCAAAGTCCATAAATGATGCTGGTTAGTATAAGACCTAATCATTTGTTTACATTCACATTGCCAGGATTTAGCACAGAGCTACTTACAGAAGAATTATGTTATCAGATTCAGAATAAAAATAATAACCGTGTCATACCTGTAATTACGAATGCCATATACTGTTATGGACAGCTTTTATTCAGATGTATAGGAGTTTAATCATGAAATGTTAATGTTAGGTTATTGTCAGTATCATAAAAGTATACAGTATGTCATACAGTACATACAGTGGGGAAAATGAGTATTTGATACACTGCCGATTTTGCAAGTTTTCCCACCAGGGAATAGAGAGGTAAGAGTTGCCTCGTGGCGTAAGGATGATTCTGAGTAAGGTCAGGAATCAGCCAAGAACTACACGGGAGGACCTGGTCAATGACCTGAAGAGAGCTGGGACCAGTGTTTCAGAGTACCATTAGTAACACACTATACTGTTACGGTTTAAAATCCTGCATAGCACGCAAGATCCCCTGCTCATGCCAGCACATGTCCAGGCCCGTTTTAAGTTCGCCATCTGGATGATCCAGAGGAGTCATGGGAGAAGGTTATGTGGTCAGATGAGACCAAAATAGAGCTTTTTGGTTATTAGCTCCACTCGCCGTGTTTGGATGAAGAAGAATGATGAGTACAACCCCAAGAACACCATCCCAACTGTGAAGCATGGGGGTGGAAACATCATACTTTGGGGGTGCTTTTCTGCAAAGGGAACAGGATGACTCCACCGTATTGAAGGAAGGATGGATGGGGTCATGTATCGTAATATTTTGGCCAACACCCACCTTCTCTCAGTAAGAGCATTGAAGATGGGTCGTGACTGGTCTTTCAGCATGACAATGACCCAACTAAGGAGTGGCTCCGTAAGAAGCATTTCAAAGTCCTGGAGTGGAGTTCAGGGAGCTGAAACTCAGTGTTGCCCAGCCCTGAAACCTGAAAGATTTGGACAAAGATCTGTATGGAGGAGTGGGCCAAAATCCCTGCTGCATTGTGTGCAAAGAACTGTGTGTCAAGAACTACAGGAAATACCTGACCTCAGTAATTGCAACAAAGGTTGCACTCCCAGAAGAGTGGAAAGTGGGGGAATTCCATATTAATGCCATATTAATAGATTTAGAATGAGATGTCATACAAGATCCTGTAGGTGGCATGTGCATGTTTCTAAATACATTTGTCTATATTGTGTACATTTCTGCATACGTATGCCTGATTATTAAAAGATTAGGAGCAGTTGGACTACTTGAAGCTAACATACTCACTGACTTCACTTTTCACCATTTTGCATTATCTGCCGTATTGGATTTTTTTTCTCCAATCTTGACCAAGGTGGCCTTGACAATTAGTTGAATTCTGAGGTTGAGTTGCCAAATAAGACGTGAGTTCATATTTCAGCAACACTTTGATGTATCAGCCCCAAACATGGTGGATACTACTTTCTGAGCAAGCTGGTTCATTTGACCACTGGGGGACCGCAAGAATTAAAAAGGTGTTTTTCCATATTAACCGTTGATTCGTTTGACTGAAAAAAAAATCCTGTATGCGGTTGCATTGCCCAGGCAGTTAGACATTTGAGTCCATCAAAAAGGCAGACAAAGCTACTAAACAAGGGAATTCATAACTTGGCAACACTTTGTTGATATATTCAATACCCTTTTCACAGTTTACTAGCTCTTTCCTGCTGGAATGCTTGCTGTTTTGCAAAATTATGAATTTTCACATGTGAAAAGAAAAAATGTTTAGATTTAGTTTGTACTGTTTTCTGTGTTTAATTTCTGTAATTACTTTATTTATATTTAATAAATTAAAAAGCAGCTACAGTTTAATTTACATCTTTTATTTGTATACTTATCAAGTAAGTTTTACTGAAATTTAATTTTAAAAGAGTAAATACCACATAACACCATTTTTTTTTTATGTTGAATTTTGCATACTAATTGTATTCAATCCTTTTTTGTAATGTTGATTATTTATATATGCAAGTTTCACTAATGTTTTACTTCACCTTTATTTCAGCATTCTTAGATTATTTGGGCTGGAAAATACCAAAGAAAGTGAGAGTCTGTTGCAAGAAGAGGAATCTCAAGAAAACGGCAACACACCTGTTGTCTAAAAAAAAAAAAGGCAGGATGCCTCTCACTTCTGTCTGCAATAGTGGGCCTTGAGGCAACTGTATTTAGAGTTGTGAGCAGTGTGTTTATTTTACTTTTTGGACTTTATATATTACAAAAGCCATGACTTTAGGAATGCACCAATTCTATGTCAAAATTCTTAGTAAGGGAATTTACAGAAAAATGCTGAACAAATATAGATATAAATAAAGGGTAATCAATGTTCACATTATATTTCACATTTCTAAGTAAATTTATTTTCCGTAAGCCACTTAAAAATTATATTA
>JAOVVF010000008.1:9116136-9126738 GCA_028565595.1 Duopalatinus emarginatus | reverse complement strand
ATATCAAGCCATTGAATCAATGGCAAAGCCATTCAAACTGCTGTTCTTCTATTATCCAAATGCTGGCTTCTGACACAGAGAAGTTGGAACAGTGCAGCACTAATCAGACTGTTTCAAATCCACCTTATTGATTCTCACTGCATCCATCTGCATTATGTCCAACCTTTCAGAACAACGGTGTGATGTGCTCCTGTTCTCCAGCAGGCTATTACCTCTCCCCCTTATTTAATCTGAGAGCACTGATGGGCAGCTGGTCTCGGCCAACATGGAGAATGTCAAAAGCTTTTAACAAGGCATGCAGCAAAGAAATACAGTGTAAACAAATAGGCTCATGCCGAAGCATTAAGCTCTACTGAGGAGTTTATGAGGCAAAAACAAAGAATGAAGTCCAATCCTGAGTAATTCCTGCCTAACACAGCATCATGACCTCTTTCTGTAATTAAATGCTTGACAGCAAAACACTCTGTGTGTATTTTGTATATAAATATCTTAGAAAAGTTATTCTAAATAGATAAATCTATTTTAAAAATGTTGTTGTTACAGTGAATGTCAGCCTGGTCAAATATGGTAACATGCAAAACTTTTTTTTCACACTTTGCAAATGTTAATAAACCTAACTCAATATTTGTGGGAAAAGTCATGTCACCAAACGCTGTACCTGTGCACCAATCTTTTCTGAAACGAATTTTTTTAGGAGAAATGTCTGAGGCTTATTCAACCGAGCCTACACAGTGCCTTTAAACACAGCCACCTTCCATTACAACTGAAATAAATTAGGGATAGAAAATATGGACTAAACAATGAAATTGTTCTTGCTGTTAAATGTAATACAATTTAACATACAAATAAGAAACAGCTTAAAAATCAAATAAGACTAATAAAATGCGATATAATTAAGAAGAATTGAAATAAATATCTGGCAGATATCTAGTATATTGTTTTGGCTGTATGAAAATCCCTAGTGTGTAATTGTCACATTAATAATTCCCTATTGAGTTAATTAATTATTTTATTTGTTAAAAAAAAAAAAAAGACAATGTCCGCAATTAAAATGCTGTGTCTTCTGTCCACTGTGTTTAAAAAGAGACTTTAAAAAATCGTCTTTAAAGAGACGATACTGTTAAAACTAATTTATAGTTTTAAATTTGTTTCAAATCGGTCTCAAATTGCATTACACAGAATTTCTCTACAATTCAAACACATACATTTCAGCTAAACATATAGGCAAAAGCCATCCACTGATTCTGGACTTCATACTATATCTCAGCTAAGCCAAAGTCATAGAAAAATAATGTGTTCATTTCCAAGTTCAGAATCAAATGTAAATAACTGCCATCCCATGTGTGTAACTGTCTGAATAGCACTTTTATACCTTAAAACTGAATGCAGATGCAACTGAATGCATCAGCCATTACAGATTAGCAATTAGCATTAGCCGTTAGCATTCGCAATTATCATTAGCTGTTAGCATTAGCAATTAGCCATTAGAAATTAGCATTAGCAATTAGCATTAGCATTAGAAATCAACATTAGCATTAGCCGTTAGCATTAGCAATTAGCATTAGGCATTAGCAATTAGAATTAGCAAATAGCGTTAACCGCTAGCAATTAGCTTTAGCCGTTAGCTTTGGCAATTAGAATTAACCTTTAGCATTAGAAGTCAGCATTAGGAAATAGCATTAGCATTAGCCTAACAGTAACATTAGCAGAGCAATGAGCCTAAAGCCTATTAAAATGAATGTGGTTATAAAAAACAAGGGATAAAAATGGGCATGGCAGGTAAATGAGTGCGGGTATCCCCATCTGTATAAAAGTGTGTCATTAACAGGACAGATGTTTTAGAGTTGGAGATATGGAGTCCATATCTCACATCAATTTACCTTTCAAACACATGAATAACCTCTAGGTACTTTATTAAGCCTATTAAAATTAGATTAGATTAGATTAAACTGTATTGTTATTGCTCAGTACAAGTACAAGGCAACGAAATGCAGTTAGCATCTACCAGAAGTTCAAATAGTAGCAATGTGCAGAGTGCAAATGTAAAAACTGTGCAGATTAAATACTGTGCAAATATGAAAAAGCAATGTGCAATATTGTGTGTGTATTAAGAAGTTCATTAGTGTGACAGATAGTGGGAAGAAGCTGTTCCTCAGCCGGGTGGTTCTGGCACGTGTACACCTGTATCTTCTTCCAGAGGGCAGTAGGTTATACAGGGTGTGGCTTGGGTAAGAAGAGTCCCTGAAGATGCTGCATGCTCTCCGCAAACAGCACTGGTGGTGAAGGTCGCGGATGGCAGGTAATTGTGTGCCTATGATGCGCTGCACAGTCTTGACCACTTTTTGCAAGGCCTTTCTTTCAGCCACAGTGGAGCTTCCATACCACACTGTCACACAGTTAGTCAGAACACTCTCAATGGTGCAGCAGTAAAAGTTTGTCAGTATGTGGGGGGACAGGTGGTCCTTCTTCAGTCTCCTAAAGAAGTAAAGACATTGATGTGCCTTCTTGACCAGACAAGAGGTGCTGATAGTCCAAGAAAGATCCTCAAAGATGTGGACACCCAAAAACTTGAAGCTAGAAACACATTGTACCTCAGCTCCATTGATCTGTACAAGGAGTGTGTGTGTTACTGCTTTTCCTGTAATCCACAATGAGCTCTTTGGTCTTTTTGGTGTTGAGGGTGAGGTTGTTAGATGAACACCAGTAGTGACGACTACTGTTGTGCCATCTGCAAATTTAATGATGGTGTTAGATCTGTGCAGTGGCACGCAGTAATGGGTAAACAGAGAGAAAAGCAGGGAACTCAGTACGCATCCTTGTGGCACGCCGGTGTTCAGAGTGAGGCTGGAGGACATTTGTTTGCCCAGCCTCACTGACTGGGGTCTGTTTGTGAGGAAGTCCAAGACCTAGTTACACATGGGGTTGTTGATTCCCATGTCACTGAGCTTGGACACCAGTCTGGTGGGGATGACTGTGTTGAAGGCGCAGCTGAAGTCGATGAACAGCATCCGAACGTAGCTGTTTTTGTTGTCTGGGTGGGTGAGGGCAGAATGAAGAGCAGTAGAGACAGCATCCTCAGTTGATCTGTTTAAGCGATATGCAAACAGGTGAGAATCCAGTAATGGTGGGAGCCCTGCTTTTAAATGACCGAGGACCAGCTTCTCAAAGCACTTCATAACAATAGGTGCGAGTGCAATGGGGCAGAAGTCGTTTAGGTCTGTTGCAGCAGTGCGCTGCATAAGCCATATTTTTTAGTAATACTGATTTTATAAACGTTGTGGAAAAGCATATGCCACTACACTAGTCATGCATTTGCTGTCTATATTTGATTACAAATATGCGTAAATATATAGCCAAATAATCACACTATTAACAAGAGCAGTCATGTTTCAAACAGTTTCCTGCTTTTTGTTCTTAGAGAAAACATCAAGGTGCAGGTGAGTGCCTCTGCCCCCAGACATGCTGTGCCACATGAAATTAATTGCACCCAGTTGTGACAGCTCAAGGCTAACATTTGGTACCAGTCTCTTACACATTGTTTTAATGAATCGACCTCATATCAAAAGAAAAGGCATTTTATAATGTGGTTTAAATTACATACATGCTTACAACCATTGATCTTGGTGACCATTTTAATGATGAATGAACACACACAAGGTAAACCAGGGCAAGAGCCCTCTGAAGTCCAGGGCTTATATACAGAAGTAGACGGGAAGCCCCGGCTTCTGATTGGCTCAGCTATCAGAGCCTGTAAACAGGTGCTAGAACTCCAGTGATGGAGAACGGGTGCGCTTGCTGGCGTTGACTTCCGGGTTTGTGCACTCCGCAGCTCTAGCACTGTGGTACTTGACAGTGTTCATGACTCTCCCCAGGCAGTTTAAAGGTTAGAGGGTTTTTATTTAAACACAGTTCAGGCACAAATGTCAGAAATGTGATCCAGAAAGTAAAGCATAGGCTAGGCAAAATAAGTTGGTCAACAGACAGGTCAAAACTACAAAAAAACTGATGAAGTTAACTGGCTTGGTACAGTCACAACATGGTGTCCTGATACTTTACAAACTTAAGACTAACATAAAGGGGCTTAAATACAGAAAACAAAGAGACTGAGTAACTCAAAACAGGTGATGCAAAGCTATGCATGAATGTAATCAACAGGCATAAAATGGGTGCAAAACACAATTAACAGAAAAAAGTCAATACTCAGGGGACTAAAAATAGATGGGAATAATAGTAACAGTGTTGAATGTGGCCATCTTGCCTGGCTGCTGGGAATCCTGGGAGTTGTAGTCTGTAAGAGGTGAAGGCATGGGTGAATAATAGGTGTCCTGACAACAAACTGTAATGTGCCAAAGGTTAATTGCTGCTTAACAGCAATGATAGCAGTAAGCTTTTTCTTTCTCTAAATGCACATGTGAAACTGTGGCTTCATTACAGGCAAATAGTACATTACTTAAAAACAGTATGTGACAAAGCAACTTTTCTATTTTTTTCTAATATTTTCCCCTTAAATTTAAAAACTGCAGCTATGCAGCTGTGTACATTTAGCTCTACACAAACTGTTAGCATAGGTTACTCGCACAAACTAGTTACTTGATATATAGACAAGAGGAAAGCATCTGTGCTATTTGTGGTATGATTGTTATGACTGCACAGCATCTTTTTTTCAGACTGTTAAGCATGGCAAAAGGTGGCAGCACTGAGACAGAATAGACATTTACATTACATTTACATTTACGGTATTTAGCAGACGCTCTTATCCAGACCGACTTAAAAGTTTATTGGTATTACAGGTAGGCCAACGTGGTGTTAGGAGTCTTGCCCAAGGACCCTTATTGGTGTAGCACAGACTGGCTGCCCAGACCGAGAATCAAACCCAGGTCGCTCACATGGGAATCCAATGAGGATACCACTGTACCACACCAACCACATACCCTCTAACCTCCAATGTTGTAAGTATGAATGGCAATTGATGCAGAGCTTATAATCAATGTACAATATTCTAATATATTGTCTTTCAAAAACAATATATAATTTTTATTTAATAAATGTTAGGATTTCCCCCCGGAGAAAGGGTTAGCATTGAAGGACCAACTGTGAGAGTATGGGAGCTGATTTGTGTGCACAAAAGAAATAACGAATGGTGCTTATACATGCCCAAATGAATTATAGGCGAGTGGAGTTCGAGGCAATGTGACTGGGTCTCGAACCCGGCTCACCAGTGCACTAGCTCGGTGCATGTAAAAGGCAGGCAAAGGTGCCGTGTGAATGTGGACTCAAACAAAAGAAGTGAATAAATGAAGAAAGAAAATAAACAAGCAGCTCTCCTCTTTACTTTTCCCTTATGCCCTATTTTATTCCTCTCTTACCCCTTTATTATTGATCCCTTCACTTTCATTCACACTAATCATTCTAAAGATAAACACTAAGATGATTATCAGTGTAGCAAAACACAGAGGGGTTTATTTTATGCGAGTAGTAATGAGTCAGCAGAAGCAAGGCTTGCCAACATGGCTTCTCAGCATGTTAACTCACTGCTGTATTGGGGAGCCATACCACCTGCACAACTGACCCAAAGATATAGGGGAATGAATAGGGGCAAACGAAGGCAGTGCGCTACGATGGACTCAATAAATGATGTGTGCCCTTCAATAAATGGACTTTTAGAATAAAAGGTTGAGTCTTTGCTTGTGTACACTCCGAGCACAAAAGCACAACATGACTCCACCTCCAAAGCGGGCAGGTGAGCTGCTCAGACACCCGGAAGTCTTACTCGCCAATGGCAAAGTGAAATTTTATCTGTTACCTTGCCCCCTGGGGCTACCAATGACCCTCGTTGAAGCCCACTGTTACCAGATTTCCCTGACCTTCACATCGTGCAAGAGAGCACAGAAAACTAAAGGCGTAACGAAGAGCCTAGGTTGAATCTCTGCTTATATAGAAACTCAGCCAGGTGTTCCTCATCAAACCTGTGTTCCTTGGGTGTTGTAGTTCCTCATCAGTGCCACGGACCACAACTCTGGCGGCACCCAGAGGCATCTGGCTGAATAGGTCTGCTCCCTATGGTGTGTGTTGGCCATGCAATGGGTTGGAGACCTGTCCATGGTGTACCCAGCCTTCGCCTAGACTGCTGGGATTGGCTCTAGCCCTCGTGTGCCTGATTGTGGTGAAGAAGAAAGTATTACTCAGAGTCTGGCTTGACATTACCAACCTCATTCTTATCCCCCTTTGCCTGTTTTTGGATTTGGATATGTAATGGGTTTTGTTTGCCTGACTTTTAAAAGAATCAGTATCTGCTGCTGCATCTGTTTCTGCCCCCTGACAATTTATACCATGGGATATTGAATGCTTTTAGGCTGATTTTCTCCATACCACTATATTTCTGAAAGAAATGTTAAAAAAAGAAGAATGTAGAAAGATTTAAAAAAATATTACACTACAAGTAGTTTGTAAAATAAACTAGACTGCAATAAACTGCTAGACATATTATGTTATTTTCATAACATTGTAATAACTGTTGTTTAATTATAGTACCTGAAATCAAGCTCAAATTTGTTTTGCTTTCAAAAAACATTTCATATATAGTTTGGTCTGCCACAGGACACTTTCAATAACTATATTTCAACTTTCAACTTTCAATCAATCTCAGTCACTTTTATTTCTTTTTTATTCACTGGAGTATTCTGAATCTCTGCTTTGCCCAAGAGTCACATTCAATCTTGATTGAGTTACTTGTGTTTGTTATTTTATTCCAGTGACTTTCCAACTTTGCCATGGAAACAGTCTGGGCATCCTTTAGACTAATCTGTAGCTGAATATCACAGAAATAGCCCACTGCATGATAATTACAGAGCCTGCAAAATCAGTAGCCGTTTGATGTGGATGGCTACTCGACCTCTAAGTGCTCCAGCAGATCTCCTCAATATTACTCCACCTTGCTTTTCCATCCAAAAGCTATCTGTGTGGAGTAATGGGAAATGCAGTGGCTGATCTCTGAGACTGTGCACTTTCACCCGTGTCTTTTTTTTCTTTTCTCTAGTAGAGAGTGATGAATAACTTCTCTGTCTGATGCATTGAAAAGAGCAGCAGCAGGGTTCTTTTACTGGGAGAAACAGGAATATGTGCATTCATCTGTCTGCCTGTCTGTCTGGTTGCCTATCCTCATATGGCTAAAGCATGGCTACCTTATCTATAATAAGATAGTCACTCACATGAAGTATGGTTTTCCCAGACCACTGGATAATATTATAGCATTTCATAAAGACCTGTCATTCCTTTTCAGCTCTCATAGATTATTTATCTTTCCTGCTCCAAAAGGCAAGAAGGCATACTGCATGCATTTCTATTAAAACTATAACTATAAGAGAGTTACATAGACCTAGTGCAGTACTAACTGTTGGTGCCTCACCAATGTACTGAGTTTTAATTACTATTCATGTGTTGTCCTTGTGTTCATGGGTGTTTCCTTCAGTAACATCCTAAATTAGCTACTCTAAACTGCTTCTTGGTATGAATGTGTTTGTATTCCTGCTCTTTTACCCAGTGTTTCCGGATAAGGCCCCGGAGCCACTGTAAGCCAGGATAAAACACTTACAAATAAAAAACAATAAATGTACATATTCTACAGAAAGAATATAATATACACTACCGCTTAGTCTCTTAAATATTTCTATAGTATGTCCCTCTGGTGGAACTTTTACAGGTTTTGTGTATAGAACAACAAAGGGTTTCTTTATGAAAAAAAACGTTGCACATAGATACACCATTTTCTATTTATAATTAAGCTTACCTTTTTAAACACCATTTTCCAAAAACCTTTAACTCTAAAATGAATTTAAGTAAAAACAAAAACCAACAAAAATCATCTGCTAGTGAGATTCCTGGCTTGGTTTCAAACCTTTCTCCAAATAGGATTTAACAAATATATCACTACAAACCTTTATCTATAAATTAAAACTGTTTCCGTATTTACTGATAATTACATTGGAAGCTGTAAGAAGGGGAAGAACCTTTTAAAGCAATAGAGAACGTTTAACTCTAATATACACTTAACATCCTTATTGAAGATACAGTTCATCATGTTACAATAGGTTATGTTTCTCCCCTCTGGTGTTTCTGTCCAACTGATAAGAACAAGGAAGTGTGTGTTCTGCACCAAGCTCATGAACTCTGGGTTAAACTCACAATTTATGGGTGGTGGGGGAAGTTTAGCAGCCTATAAACTTTAGATTGTATATGTATATATATATATGAAACTTACAAGTTGAATATTGAAAACACTGCACAAACATGGTTTCCATTTTAATTCTTGTCAAAAGTGCATAAACAATCCCAGCCAGTTCAAAAGTTGACTTGCAAGCATATTTATCAATTACTATAACATAGATAAGATTATGTTTCTTAAATAAAAACGTTCTTAAATAAAAACATTTTCTGTTAATATTGACTAAAATCAGGGTTGCTGACAGAGAAATTCTGACTTGATATCAGGTGATAGAGGCAACAGTTATTAACAGTATGCATGCTACCTTTTGAATAAGATATATATTTGAAAAAAATTAAACACCTGGTGTTTACATGATATTCCACTATATTTTTTAAATAGCACAATCTGACCCCTAAGTTCCCTACTGTATTTGAAAAACCCCTCACCATGTGCCAGAGAAGTGATCTGCCAGCTAGGTGACTTATCGCTGCTGTCGAGTTGTTCTTGACTCAAATCCAGGACCAAACAAACCACAATATCCAGCTTTCTGATTCCAAGATAGAACATATTTGTAAAGGCATGCTATTGTTTTAACAGAACAAACATTAAGGTTGATTATTTCCAAAAGTAATTAAAATAGTAAGAATGAACGTTTTTGTGCTGACACTGTCACTAGGAGCTAGCATGCATCAAAAATATGGGAGGGGGGGCATGCACAGTAGTTAGTGTTTACCCCCACAGCTCCAGGGTCCTATCATCATGAACTTGGGTCTACAGTGGTGGCCAGTTTATTCACACCTTGTTCCTAGTTTTCTTGGGATAGGCTGTGGATAAAGCCATTACTGAAGATGAATGAATGAATGAATATTTTATTCATTCAACATTTATTCATTCAACATTTTGTCTTAACACTGATAATGCCTGACAAGCTGTGTTATTCCGTTATGTTATTGAATTTGTGTAAATCAAGCCTGGATCAGTATTTTAATCAATAGCTACTAGCTATAGTACATAAACTGGAAGGAAACTGTTATTTGCCCATCAAAAAATAAGGGACGGGTGAGAATGCTTGCTTTCACAGAAAACTGTATCTATTTGGCATCCTTCCTCAGGTTCATACGTAAGACTTTACTGGCGGATATGAAGTGGAATGATTACATCCCCTACGTGCATGGAAGCTATTACAGGAAGCTTGTTTCCCTCCTGGAGTTTGATGGTCAGGCATATTTGTCAAGAGAGTACAACAGCTTTTTGTAAAATAAACAGGATTCAGCTGACAGATCTATCTGTGCACTTATAGAAGAGAGAGGAAAGTAAGTGAATACTTGTATGACCTTGTGCACTTGACCTTCACATCTTACTCTTTTTTTATCATTTTGGTGTACTGGACTTGCCAATGAGAAGATGGAAAGCCTTAAAGGAAGATGACTTTTCTGACACTGACTATGATTGCTTTTGCACAAGATGACAAAATATAATTCAAATGCCAAAGATGCAGAAATGTTCCCATAAAAGAAAGGAAATAAGGCTCATTGTTGTTGACACCAGTCTGTTGAACCTCATGATCTGGTTCTAAATTAATTCTATAGCCCCTTATGCCAAAAAAAACTCAGATCAACACTGATAGGAAACACAATGCAGAAAAAGATCTGTCATCTCAGGAAAGCAAGGCAAATTCTTGGTCACATATTCACACTGAAAAGACACACACGCACACACACACACACACACACACACACACACACACACACACACACACACACTATGCAAAAGAATTATAGAAAATTTGTAGAAAAAACCCCCCCAAAATAAGCAAATTACATCATGTTCTACACACACAGTCAGACACTTGTCACACACACACATAAACAGAAACAATGTCATGTGCTATAACTGTTCTATTGTATTTGTTAGGGCTCAGGGGTTTGGTGGTGCTGAATGAGAGAATACAATGCATCAAGGAATGGCCCAGTGTAGTAATGCATTTATGTCTTTCCCACGGTACTGAACACATGCAGACAGGGAAGGAAGCTGCTTGAAAGTTTTGTTGGTCAGAAAGGGGCGGCCATGTTACCTTCCCAAAACACAGCACTGTATATGCAAAATACTCCACAGGAAGGTCTCAGGATTTTAGACTTCCTGTTTTCTGAAAGGCCATTTTGACAGACAATGCTGAGCGCAGAAAAGCGTTAACTTCACAGCCTTGGAAAGCTGGACTTTTCTGAAAGACTGATATTAAAGTTAACTTAGCATGTAAGAGCTTTATATAGGTAAATCAAATGTATCTGTCTTCTAGTCTTCTATTGTTTTTTATGTTTGTATGCTACAAACCGGATTCCAAAAAAGTTGGGACACTAAACAAATTGTGAATAAAAACTGAATGCAATGATGTGGAGATG
>JAOVVF010000008.1:9087962-9099785 GCA_028565595.1 Duopalatinus emarginatus | reverse complement strand
AGCCTCTGGACACTACGCTGACAGACACAGCAAACCTTCTTGCCACAGCTCGCATTGATGTGCCATCCTGGATGAGCCACTTGTGTGGGTTGTAGAGTCCGTCTCATGCTACCACGAAACACAGGGTGTTTACTGTTTACAGTATTTGTAGAACTGAGACTCTCAGTATGTAGTTTATGCTACTGATGGTGGGCTTACAGATTTTAAGTTAAGCAAGTGTGTGCATCCTCATGCTTCCCTCGTATTAGGCCAATGTAAAGACTTTGACAACATGTAAAATGTCAATACAATGTAATAGTGTATAGCATATTTCCCTCTGTATGTCTCGGCCACACTGGCGAATATATGTACATCCCTGTGAGTAGTTTTGTTCATTCTTTATCTTCCTTTACATTTTGCTTACATCCCTTGTGAACATCCATTGTGAATGCAAACCACTATTGCAGACACTATTTACATTATTGTTGTAAATACATTTTACAACATTATACATGTTGTCAAAGTCTTTACATTGGTATAATATGAGAGGCAGCTGTGGCCTAGTCTTGTGACCGGGAGGTCCCGTGTTCGATCCCCACACAGGGCAAGACACGACTGAGGTGCCCTTGAGTAAGGCACCCAACTCCCCCAACTGCTCCCTGGGCACCATGGTTTGGGGCTGCCCTCTGCTTTGGGCAAGTGTGTTTACTGCCCCCTAGTGTTCACTGGTGTGTGTGTGTGTGTTTCACTGCACAGATGGGTTAAATGCGGAGGTCACATTTCTCTGTGTGCAGACACAGTAGGTAAATAGTTCACTTTTACTTCACTTTCATTCCCATATGTGACCGTATTGGAGCCGTCAGGCCCAACAAACAATCTCCTTCTGTTCGTGCCACCCCCACTCCACCCTCTATATCATATTTTACCTTTACTTACATAGAAGTTTCCAGAACTGAAATAATTCAGATTTTTTTTAGATTGTTTTTTAGATTGTTAGAAGGTTCAGAGAACATTCCTCTCTGTAGCACACATGAATTATATAAACAAGCTTTCCTATTACTCTGTAAACTATTACTAATATCGATGTTTATTAAAGTGTTTTTACATTTAAGCTAGTGAAATTTTTAAACTTAAATCTAAAAATTATTTTAGTCTATATATATTGATATACCATGGGTGTAATTAAGCACCATCCTTAGGTGAAGCATGACCATTCCCATGGCCATCCTGGTACAACATTATTATTCACTCACTCACCTACAGTTGCTGCTTTATGCTAGGCCAGTGTTGCAGTGGATCTGGAGCCAATTCCAAATTGTGATGGCTAGACAACTGTCCTGTGGGATATTCTGATATGCAGTGGTTAATACCTACCAAAAGTAGTCCAAGAAAGGACAACTTGTAAACCAGCAACAGAGTTATGGATACCCAAAGCTCACTATGAATGTCTTGAGTATCTCATTACAGTGGCATCTGTCAAGGGGTGGAATATGGCAGCAACTGAGCAGTGAGCAGAAAATTATATTTTTTTTTGCTGTTACAGATAAAACTGGGAATATGTAAGAATTGTGTTTTTCGAAGAACACTGTAGAACATTGACAAAGAAGCTTCTCTTTAACACAAATGTACTCTGAACCAGTGATCCAGACCAGACCTCATGCATTCCAGTGCCTTAAAGACAACAATGGTGGAATTTGACATGCGTCTGGTGTGCAAATGTGTTTTATTAGTGATTCCAGATCCAGGTTCTGATCTGTTTTCTTTCTCTTCTCTTGCAGGTGTAAGAGAAGTGTGCTGTGATGGCGTTATTCAGAGGCTCTGGGGACAATAGCTGGAGATTAAGTATGTTTCTACGTGTTTTTTTGATTGTGGAATTGTTAACAGTAATAGCCAATGTGGATGCAATGGCAAGCATCCTGGAGTTACAGTTGGATGAAGAACAACCTGCAGGGACAATAGTGGGTGACATCAGTGCTGGGTTACCACCTGGAGAAACGGCCTCCCTGTACTTCATCTCTGATCATGTGGGTACTAGTGTGGGAACTGACCTTGACATTGACGAGACCACTGGCATTATCAAGACTGCTCGGCGTCTGGACAGGGAAGATAGAGACCATTATAGCTTTATAGCGGTTACCATGACTGGCCTCACAGTGAAGGTGTCCATCACAGTGAATGACATTAATGATCATGCTCCAATGTTCCCTAAGAATAAGGTCTATTTGAAGATTCCTGAGCAGACTGCTGTGGGGACAAGGTTTTCCCTGGAGCCAGCCACTGATGCCGACAAGGATCAGCTCACCACTCAGGGATATCTCATAAAAGAAGGAAATGTAGGGCAGGTGTTCAGACTTGAAACTAAGAGGGCAGCAAATAAGATTCTTTACTTGGACCTGGTTGTCAATGGTGTCCTTGACAGAGAAAAGAGGGCTTCTTACTCTTTGGTTTTGGAGGCTTTTGATGGGGGATCTCCTAAAAAAACAGGCCAAATGATTCTGGACGTGGTAGTGCAGGATATTAATGACCATGCTCCTGTTTTTAATCAGAGCAGATACCATAGCATCATCTCAGAAAGCCTCCCCCAAGGTAGCAATATCCTACAAGTGTTTGCCTCAGATGCAGATGAAGGTGACAATGGCCTTGTGCTTTATGAGATTAACCGCAGGCAAAGTGATCCTGATCGATATTTTGTCATTGACCCCCGCTCTGGAATTATCACACTCAACAAGCCTTTAGACTATGAAGTCAGAAAGGTCCATGAGCTTGTTGTACAAGCCAAAGACAATGCCAGTCACCCAGAAATCACTAATGCCTTTGTCACTATCCATGTACGTGACTACAATGATAATCAGCCAACCATGACCATCATCTTCCTCAGTGAGGATGGGTCACCTAGAATATCTGAGGGTGCCCAGCCTGGGCAATATGTCGCCCGCATTTCAGTCTCAGACCCTGATTATGGTGAATACTCAAATGTGAATGTCTCTCTGGAAGGTGGGGATGGTAAGTTTGCCCTCACTACTAAGGACAGCATCATCTACCTAATCTGTGTGGACCAAGTTCTAGATCGTGAAGAACGAGACTCCTATGAGCTCCGAGTTATGGCTACAGATTCTGGCACCCCACCACTCCGAGCTGAATCGTCTTTTACAATTCAAGTCACAGATATCAATGATAACCCTCCTTTGTTTGACCAGCAGGCATACAAACAAACTATACCAGAAGTGGTTTATCCAGGAAGCTTTGTGCTACAAGTAACAGCACGAGACAAAGACCAAGGCCCAAATGGTGATGTTCGTTACAGCATCCTGCCCAACAAAGGGACACATTCTAATTGGTTCACTATTGATGCTGTGACAGGCATCATCACCACGGCTACTGAACTGGATTATGAGACAGATCCAAAAGCAAGTGTCAAGGTAGTAGCTACAGATGGTGGAAAGCCCCCATTATCCTCTACTGCCATGGTGGAAATCAGTCTACAGGATATTAATGACAACAAGCCAGTCTTTGAAAGCACCGTCTATAATGCATCCATCAAGGAGAACACAGCTGCAGGGACCTGCTTCCTTGAGGTAGGATAGTCTTATACTTCTTGCTAATACTGAAAGTACTTAATCTTATATAGTGTTGTTGTGGCTGTAAAGCTACTTATTGTTTCTTTCTTTCTTTATAGAACTGTTACATTAATGCATTATCACACTCTCAGTGTTGCTGTTGTACTTAATGTTTAATGCAACAGCACCCATGATGTTGCTCATGTAATTTCGCTTTCCTTGTCATTAATAACATGATCTGTCAGAAATAAAAAATATCAATTAGACTTGCATTTTAAAAAAATGATCAAAATTGACCCTGACTATGAAGACTTACAGGCCTTATGAGATTAACATTGGCATCAGCTGTATAAATGTGACCTTTCAGTTTTTATAAAAATAAGTAGACTGATGAAGGGGAAGATGTTCCAGTATGTAGGCTGCATTGTTATTTACAACAACAAGTACAGCCTGAGTAGTGACATTAAATGGGTGTGCCAGTCTTTGTCCAATTTTTTTATTTAAACCCATATGCAACATTAGCAAAGAGGTCAACATAGAGCACATTACTCAAAATGTGCATAAACATGAGAGTAAAGTAGGCAATTTATGGTGTCTTTCTAGCAACTGCTTGTTTATTCCAACTGAGAGAGAGAGTGTTTGTTATAAAGAGCTCTGCTTTCTGTCAACAGCTGTTTAGTGTAAGCATATGCACCAGGCTATCATTGGAGAACCTTGGAGAACACAATACACTTATGAATTGCTGAACTGATTAAACTGGTGGATTGCCAAGTGTATTGTCAATATCAGAAGTCTTACATTATGGCCTGTAAGAAATCTACTGCAGAAACAAAATAATGAGTATCTAGGTGTCTATTAAGGATTTCCTAATGTCCATTTGCATGTTTCATTTAGGTTTTGCCATTGCCATTACTGTATTTCTAAGTGACCTGTGAAATTTGTATCATTTTATGCCATCTTTCTGTTGTTGGCTTTTACATGAATATCACAGCAATGCTCACACACTGAGCTTTAAATACAAATAACTGGCACTGACAGCGGGTGGCTGTCTTTGGTTGCCATGGTACTAAAATGACTGCCAGTGAGCAGTTCATTATGTGTAGTAAGACTGTTGATTTTAAGTAAGGAGCAAAGAATTTCTGCTGGTGACAGAAAATTGAGGATGATAGTAGAGTAGAGTAAACCCAAAGGTAGTCAGATGTACCTCATCTCTACTTACTTAGACTGTTAATTCTGAACATTTTATAAGGCTAGCGTGATCAACTTAGCAACCATACCTCATTTGGGCCATCCATCTTAAGCAATTTTTGCCCCTGTGCAACTGTAAGGAAATTGTTTTCTGTTTTTCCTTCTTCTCTGTGTACATGAACTTCCCGGACTTCAAAGACCAGCAAGATTGTATGCTTTCAGTGAAGCATGTGAGCTAAAATCTGCCTCCAGAAAAAACAGTTAAGATAAATACCAGAATTTCACATTGTTTCCGCTTCATTTAATTTTAATATTTGAAAATGGCAGTTGTCTGATCAGAGAAATTTTAATGTAGGTTATGTGTAAAAGGGAAGGGTGGTAAGTGAGGAAAGGCAGAACCAGAGGAATATTTCAGTCCTCTATAGAAGGGGACACTAAAGTATATATGAAGAAAAGAACACAGAGGACAGAAAAAAGAAACCAACTTTTTCTTCAAGCCCAACAGATCTACCAGTTAGCAAAAGTCACTATTCTAAACTATCCTGCTTATTATATATATTAAAACCATTGGTTATAGTCATAAATACTTTGGAGAAAATGCATTTTGCTGTGTGAAACAATTTCTTTGTCGTTGTTATTATTAGCAGACACCATATTTAGATCTAATTTCATGCGACACAGCACCAGGATTGGTTTTTGTCTGTTTATTTATTCCACTGCGTTCCTCAAAAGCCCCAAAGAACCAAACAGAATACTTGAACAATCCACAGGATGAGACTGCTTTAGCTGTAGCACCACTGCAATCCACACACAGTTCCAGCCTCACCAAACCGCACACATGGGCATGCATAGCGCCAAACGGCTGTGGTTTCTGCCTCTCATCCACACAGACATTGAAATTGGCCTCCGTGGTAGGTACCTCGCTCAGCAAGCCTGATCCAAACATATGACATGGGTTTCTTTTTTATCCAGGAATTCATAGTGCTGTATATTTGTTAATTAATTTGTTTTTATTTTCTGGAAATCTATAGATGTCATATAAATGCAATCTATATGGAACATAAAAATGCAGAAGAATAATTGTTATATGTTAAGTAGGTTAATGAAAGTTGACTGGAAATATGTTGGCATAAATTGTAAAATTGACATCACAATATAAATTACATAAAAATGTACATATTTAGGTTTGGGGAAGATGTTCCAATTTCAGAATGTTCAGGGTTGTACCTTTACTCTAGCATTTAGCTTTAAGGGGCTGTTTCCTTCTCATCTCATAAGGCTGTGCCTCACACAGTTAGCTATGATGACTTTAAAGCCACGCTATGTTCCACACCATTTAAAAATACGTCTACTGTGTTTGCAGTGCACATATTATTACCATTTGACAGATTTGGTGGATTGTTCAAAACATACTTTGATTACTTTTACATTTGGGACAGGCGCTTTTTGTGTTTATCAGATTTTCATTGACTTAAAGAGGAGTTGTTTCCTGTATGAATCATATATTGGTGTTTTCTTTCTCTACACTATGATCTACCCAGCTGTGCTTGAAAACATACGATATCAATATCACATTGTGGAATTTTTACATATGCTATACATTAGACACAGAGATGTTCAAGAGCGCTCTGGGGCCATTTTATCTGCTCCACAGTATTTCATCACTCTACAGCCTGTGTGATGTTCAGTATGCCTGTGCAGTATGTGTGTGTGTGTGCATGCAAGTGCAGGTGGGGTAACAGAAAGTGCATTCAACTGCAATAAATTTCCTCACCTGTCTCAGCAATCATTCATGCTATGGTGTTAAGTAATATTTTTTGTTGAACTCAGTAAGACTAATCAGATTTAATAAATCCAAGTTTATAAACACATCTTGGCTGGTGCTAGTGGTGGAAGCTACCTAGGGACAGTTTCCTGTAACATAAGATCTGGCCTGTGGTGGGGTCATGTTAAATAGTGCCCCTCTGAAAATATGAGCTAGACTGTGGCTACCTGTTCTCACAGTCTAGATAAGGTTTTAGTGCATGTTCAGAAACAAGCTGTAAGTATAGTTGCATTGTATGTTGACTGCTAGACATGGTATAGAATATTTTAAAATATGTGGCGTGGTTACTTGTGAGAATAATGCGCAGACAGCCACCAAATAGTGGCACAGATTTGAAATCCATTCAAATCAAGTCACTTGAAAAACATTGCAGAAGCAGAATGCATAATTTGCGTTTGATTGGAATATTTGCAATTCAAACATTTATAATATGTGCAGATAGCTAGACTTTGTGGGTGGTGTGATGTCCCATTGTGGAATGCTTGTTATCCTATTTAGTTTTATCAAATTACTTTTACATTTACATGGACATCTGCAGCATTTACTAGATATTAAAGAAGAAACCCTCAGGCTTTTGCACATTGTTTAAGGTCTAAGTATACCGATATGTTTAAGAGGAATTAAGTTAAATTAAATTAGAGAGGATTAACAGGGCAGTTTCAATTTCTGCTTGCCATTTTATTCCACAAATACCCCACTAATCTGAACTTTGAATGATTTAATATACGCTTCATTTATGTTATACAAAAAGTCAAATGGAAACTAGTTTAGGCTTTTATATATTCACTTTGTTCTATGGAAAACTATACAACAAAGGAACCCCTATAGGAAGCTATGAACAGTTAACTATTTAATAAATCATTCTTATTTTTATTCTATTTATTTATTTATTTATTTATCTATCTATCTATCTATCTATCTATCTATTTTTTTATTTAAAAAAAGAATAATTTGTCTTGGGTGGTGTCAGATACCGGTATGAATCAGAAATGGAAATACACTTTAGTCTTTTTAGGAAGCAGCTTCAGGCATTTATCATTGTCAATCATGATTAAAACATCACCTAACAAATATTTTTAAAATTCATTTTGTAGCATACATCTGTTTATGGTTAGGTATGTTTGATTATACCTCACTCTTAATTCAGAATCCATAAAAGCGAATTTGATTTAAATCGGGATAATCCCAGTCCTCAGCTCTTGTCCCAGATCCCTTTGCGATGTGTGGTAAAAGGTCTGCCTTTAATTAGCTTGTAGTATTCTATTTGTTCATTTTTCATCATACTTTTCTCCATCTGTATGTCTTTAGATGTTGTATTTATAGCATTCAATGTATAGTATTCTGGATTAGCAAGTAAGGAGTATTTGAAGTCCCATTGGGAAAAAAAATCCCACTTACTTCATATATATACAATGAATTTCCTATGTTGCTACAGTTCCATTTAGTTGGGCAGCAATGTGTATATTAGCTTTGGAAGAGAGAGGCTGTTTATTTATTCAACCAATTTTCAGTATCTTCTTTTATATCCCAGAGCATTGCTTTTGTCCCTGGTTCAGTATCACCATTATTTGAACTCTTGTTTTTATCTTTATTATTTTTCTCCATTCTGATGGCTATTGATAAACATTTCCAGATTTCATCTCCCTGCGTCTATCATCTTAAACCTTATTCCTGCATGATCCTCATCCATCTAATCTCTCTGATACATGGAAGGAACCTCAAAAAGGAACATCTGATAAAGTATTACTAACTGACCAAGGACATGTTTGTTGGTCATTGTGGTCCTAATGGTTACTGTAATCAAATTTCATGATGTGTTGAGATGGATTTGTATGAATATGCAATATCCCATGGGCTCAGAGGAAGATGGTAGAGGCCTGGTAATATGGACTTTGGCAATAACTTTCCCACAGTGTCAAATTTAGTCAGTATGTTCTTAAGTAAACACAAATAACAGCAGAAACAGCATGACACTTCTGTACTGACAGCAAGCAGCTTAGTCTGACATCATAGAAAGGAGGACAGACCAGAAAATTATAGCTATTGGAATTCCTTAGTTGCCATCATGCAAACATAAACATATTAAAAAAAATTAACTACCAAATGCAGACTAATTGTCAGTGCTATATTCAGTTATAGCTCTCCATATTACTTTTTTCCCTGGATGCTAACACATCCTTATACATCCTACTTATACAGAAATCTTTAAAAGCTCAATTTTCCATTGTTGCATCTCAGTCTAAATGTTTCTTCCAATGTATTTATTTTCTAGAAGTTCAGCAAATGTTCTCAATATGCTGTTTGTACTTATTTAGCTTTTGAGACAGACTATTTCTTCTGGCTAAATTCACACCTTGCTCCTTGGGATGAAAATGGATCTGAAAAAAAAGAAAGAAAACGCTTTTGTTGATTGATACCAACTGTATGTGTATTGGTCATAATCCAGCTTGTTATTCCAGCTGCTTGTCTGACCAACTTCTAAATCACCAATTACAGTGACTATGTGCCAAAACTTCCCCCACCTACATACGTTGTATTACATGTTCATACACATGCAACCATAGATTCTAATCAAGCAGGTCCATTTGACATTATATAAACAAGGATTAGTCCTGTTTTTTATTATTATTATTATTATTATTATTATTATTATTATTATTATTAGTATTATTATTATTATCCTCCTACCAGCCAGAGTAACACTACCTCTGCTATTGTTTATAAAACCCTGAATGGTACAGTTGGTTGGGATCAAATACAGCTCAGAACCCCACATTTAACTGACCCTGTTTAGTGTTTTGCTAAAGTTTTTTTTTTAACAATGTAATAGAGTGCAAGTATGGGGCTAGATTTAATTTCTCCTCAATAAACACTCTACCCTGCCCTTCTTCCAGGGTTGACAACCTCTATAATCTAAATACCCTGCCTAGAGACATGCAGAATGACCAGAATGGTCGCCTGAATCCTGTGACATCTGACAACAGTACTGACAATATAAAATAAAAACTAGCGGTGTTGCACATAATGGCAAATCAGGAGAAATGAATGTAAAGTGTTTCAATCTGTCTTAGTACTTACAGTTTCTTTTAAATATTTATCTCATTCTCTTTCTCCACACACTCTCTTAATCAAGGCCCCTCAAGCTGTCCGTCTTTTTCCTTCTACCCCATGTTTATCATTTTCCCCTGTGTCTCATGTTTTCCTAGAATTTGTTTCAGTCAGAATGATACATTTGTTATCTAGTCTTTTTACATTTCCCAGTGTTTCAGTCAGAATGATACTGAACGATAGTGATCTTTATCATAGACTGTTCATCAAAGGTAGGCAGTTGAAGAATGGAAAAAGATTTCCAGGTTTGTGTGAGTCTACATCCACTGTAGCTTAGGAATCCTAGAAACTGATAGGGGTCTTCTACTGTTGTAGTTCATCTGCCTCAAGATTCAGTGTATTGTACATTCTGACGTGGGGGTTTTTAAGCACCATGGCTGTCTGCTCAGTCCAGCCAGTCTCCTCTGTCTCATGAACAGCAGAACTGTTGCTCACAGGATGTTTTTTGCAGCATTCTGTGTAAACTCAACAGATTGTTGTGTGGTGAAAATCCACACAGATCAGCAGTGTATAAAATACTCAAACCAAACCCATCTGGCACCAACAATCATGCCACAGTCACTGAAGTTTGATGTGGACATTAACTAAAGCTCTTAATCTGTATCTGTTTATTGTTATGCTTTGCACTTCTGCTACATGATTGGCCGATTTGATAATTACACAAATGTGCAGGTGTTTAGCTAATAAGATGTTGAATGTACAATCGTCAACTATTCTTCAATCAACCTCTCAGTTTCTCTAATGTCTCTTGCTTTACACACAGTAAGCTTTTTTTCCATGAAGGAGCCTAGTTAAGTGAAATTTAATTACAAGGCTAGTGCTCACTGCAGATGTAGCCAGCAGTAATAAGAACTGTATGGTTTTAATGAAGAGGTTGAGACATATGCATTAATAAAGAGTGCTTAGCCCTAAGCTTGGTTTGGTTTATGCTTGCAACCTCACTGTGGTCCCGGTAATTTCTGATTTTCATTTTTTAGTCATAGACCTTTATAATCATTAATTCAGTTATGAATATAACTACATTAATGTCCTTATGTAGAAAATGGGGAAAATCATGTATATATGCATATTTTCTATACCCATTTCTTCCGAGCCACCCTTGTCTCTGCATTTTCTTTATCTTTCACATTCTGACAAACAAAGCAGCCAAACCAACCTTTTGTAGACTGTCAGGCATCCAGAGTATTCCTATCATGCCCTGTCCAGCACAGACAGTGATCCCAATGTCTCTTTGATGGTCTGTTTTCTGACTTTACAAGACATGATCAACCCAGCCAAAAAACCCACATACCTACACACACACACACACACACACACACACACACACACACACACACAAACAAAGAGAGAAAGAGAGAGAGAGAGAGAGAGACAGAGACACACACACATGTTCTACTAACTACTAGCCAACCTCATTGACACATTTTGCTCATCACGATAATACTGGCCCTCACATATACACATCATATATTCTCCCATTTTACCACCAAATGTGGTATACTAGCTTGAAGTCTCTTCACAAACCTACTGCCCTTTTTTTTAATGCATATATAATTTCTAGTTGCTTGACCTGCTTGAGGTCAGCTTAGCATCTCTGAATGGCTCTTGTATGTAACTGAGAGTATACTCTTTGTACACATTTTGGTGTGAAAATCCCAGGAGGTTGACAGTGTAAACAGCAAATGTATAAGTGTAGTGAAAAGGTCGGTTCTATCAAAGATCTTTTCGGCTTTGATTCTTGATAGCTCAGTCACAGTACAAAGCACCGATGAACACAAACAGCACCTCCTGAGTTTAACATAGAGAAACAGTTCTCTGTGATCACTCTGTGAGATCACTCAAAGCTTCTATGAGTGTTTACCTATTAGAAATGTGTCCAAGTAAAACTTACTTGGAAATAAGGCTTACACTATACTATGAGATAAATCGTGTCATCTGATGAGTGTTACACACACTGCACAACTCTCTAGATTTGACAGTAAAAAACATTTTTTAAGATTATGTAGGCAGCACTTAGTGTTCATACTAATTTGCTGAAATAGACATATAAATATATAAACAATATAGACATCCGTAAGTGCCACTTTTATCACCTGGGATGTGCTTAATAAAAAATAAAAAAGGGTAACCTACAGCAAATGTGCTTAACTAGCAAGCGAGTCAACT
>JAOVVF010000008.1:9036088-9070287 GCA_028565595.1 Duopalatinus emarginatus | reverse complement strand
GATGGATGGAGCCAAATACAGGGCAATCTTGGAAGAAAACCTGTTGGAGTCTGCAAAAGACTTAAGACTGGGGCGGACATAAACATAAACATAAAGCCAGGACTACAGTGGAATGGTTTAAAACAAAACATACTCATGTGTTAGAATGGCCCAGTCAAAGTCCAGACCTAAACTCAATCAAGAATTTGTGGCAAGATCTGAAAACTGCTGTTCACAAACACTCTCCATGTAATCTGTCTGAGCTTGAGCTGCTTTGCCAATAATAATGAGCAAAAATTTCAGTCACTGGATGTGCAAAGCTGGATTGCATTGTGTAAAATATATTTATGTTTGTATATATATATATATATATATATATATGAGAGAGAGAGAGAGAGAAAGAGAGAGATCTAGGTAAGATCTCATCACCATGAGATTTCATTATACACCTAATAAATCCCTTACTCCTGGTTTTCTAACACACAGTGTGCCCATAAAACCAGACACCTACATTTTTATTACTAACTGTAATGTGTTCTCCAGTACCATTACTTCATGCATACAAGTAGGAAATAGAAAGTGGTTCATTTCCACTGGGTGGAGCTCTTGAAATCAGTCAGCCATTTTCTCATTGTCAATATATAGTCAAGGGACTAGCCATGGTCAGACTGGGCTGCAGCCATGTTCTGGGCGGTGTTTTCCACATGGCAGGAAAACCGATATGAACAAAGAAACATTGAACAGGCACACCTGCACTATAACTCTACCTGACAGCCTTATCCTTTGGGCGTCATTCCCTTTTTTTTCTGTCACACTCACTCTCCTCACATCCCCTCTCCATCTGGGTGAGGGTTTCCCTGGCACGAATTTGCTCCTGGCTCTGCCATCCTTCTACTCCCCCATCCTTCATTCTCCTGTCTCCTCTACTACTAAACCACTCTCTGGAATGGTTGGGTGTTTTAGAACTGGGAGCATTTAACAAAGGTGGGAACTGAGAATGGCTTTCTTACCATATTTCTTCTAGGGCATATTCTTGAGCCAGATCTTTTGGCTGCAACATTTTAGTAACAGCCTCTGTTTCTCTCTGCTCTCATTCTTTCTTGAAGCAGAACACAGAACAAGAAACAGCAGCTGTCTCATTATAATCTTGGTATTAAGCTGTTTGATTAATTTTTTCATTTATGAGTTTATTCATGTAATATGATATTTATGGTATATGATATTTATCCCTCAAGTATTTAAAGGAGTTGAAGGAGTACCTGTTATGGAGAAGTTAGCGTGCTCTGCATTTTCACTCTTGGTTTCCTGTAATTTCTGTAATTTGTAATTGATTTCAGATTCTTTATTTATTGTTACCTAATTCACAGTAGGGCTGGGGGATATGACCAAAAACTTGTATATTGATATGCCTACAATACAATACAATACAATATTATCAAAACCATAAGAAAATATTTAATTTGTAATGGCAAAAAGAACATGCTGCATTATCAAACTGTATGATTAAGAAATATAAGAAATTTAAGAAATAACCTGCAGACTTGTTAGTACATCTACATCTTGTAATGTAAGTTGCTTCAAACATAAATAAAACACCTGTAGGCTATATCTAATAAAAGGACATAAATAACAAATGACAGAAATAAATAATAAATAACAAATAAAAGTAGGTTAAAGCAGCATTGAGTTTAAGAAAAGCTTTGTTTATTGTCTCTTTCTATTCTTTAGTGCAGGTTTTGAGAACACAAGCATATCAACAGTGTCTGGTTTCACAGATGCCCTGTGACATGTCACAATATTAACTCTGTTAATATTAATAATATTAATAATTAATAATAACTGTTCGGCATTACATCCCACCAAAAGCCAAACCATCTCCACACAACTGACCCATGCATGCCTTTATTTTTTTTATTAAATCTTCACCACTTGTTTCATTTTTGTCCATTGTTGACTTATTCACAGTGATCAGAGAGGTAGACCTGAGTGAGAGCTATAAATGTGCTGAGAACCTTTACAGTGGCATACACGAACAACAGCAAGGGCAACGTGTGTGTGTGTGTGTGTAATTGGTGTGCAAGAGTAAAAAAAAAAGCTGAACAGGACATTTGTGCATTGTTTTAAATGTAGTCAGATATAAACTGTGTATCCTCAGCACACTCAATATAACGAATATGGTCATTTTCAAAATTGTATAAAAAATATATAGCTTATATTTGATTATATATCCCCCGGCTCTAATTCACAGCAGGCACTCTTCTTACCAGTACCCCAGCCTCACCACAGGAATTTTAATCAGTGTTCCACAGAATTAACAGAAAACAAACACAACATGTTTTGTAACCTGTTGGGCCACCACAAGCCACCATAACAGCTTTAGTGTGCCACAGATCGTACACACCTCTGAAACTGTACTGGAGAGATAAATACTCAGATATTCACTCAAGTGAGAATGGACTCAACACAAAACATTACCCATTGGAGCTCATTTGGATTGAGGACTAAAGTACAAATCATAGCATATGATGGACATCATTTTCATACTAATCTGAGCATTTAGTGCCTTCATGACCCATGGATGGGGACATTTATCATCCTGGATGAGACCGCTCAATCAGGATAGAAATGATACATCATGGGATAATAATGATCTGCAAATCAGTACTGACCATATGGACACAAACTGATCAAGAAAAATGCCCTCCTCAGCATTTTATCAATATTTTTTCTTGTAATTTGTTACCTGTCTAATGTAAATATTGTTTATTTGAGTAGACCTGTCTAGCTTGTGTAATCACAGGGATGGATGGCGGGTTTTTTTGGAATGTCAGAGATTTCTTTTGTTTTGAGTTGTCTAATGATTGCTCTGTAAGTTAAATGATCCTGATACAATCCAGTTTAAGAACATTTGTTAGATATTAGATGATGGTGTCATATGTATAACCAAATAAGTTGTCTGCAGTCATGTGATTCAGATGATGCACAAAATCCAGATGTCAGCAAGAAGTAAAACACAAAATGGATGAGACATAGAAAAGCCTGCAATGTGCCAGGTTAGATGATTACAAGAGAAAATATGAATATTTTGGACGTGACCCTTATGTCGTCCTGAGAAGAGATTTTGAAAAGACTTATCTGCTATCGTATAAGTGGATACTATACAAGCAACTACCTAATCTTCCAGATATCCTTCTAGTAAAATAAATAAATAAATAATTGAAAGCAAAGTATGGAGGTGTGGAACATATTTCACTTTAATAATAGCTCCAAGTAGCTAATCATCAAAAGCACCCTAACCCAATATTAACCCCAGGCATCCATGGTTGTAAGTACTGGAACCCCCAACCAAGGAGCGACACTGATCAAGCATAAATGTAGAATTAAGATGCGTGTGCCTCACACGGATGATTTGCTGGCACAACACACTTGGTTTTTGCAAGAACTGCACTATGTAGTTATTCTAGGTTGGGTTTAATTTTTTTCATTACAGAATTGTCATAATGGAGTGATGTTCACACAGTGACCTCCTGGGTGTGCACAGCAGGAGCAGACTCTAATCCATTTTTCCATTTGTACTCTTATTTTCTTCTCACCTCTTATTTCCAGGACTGTTACCTTCCTGTCTTGCACATTATATTACCTCTTTCTGACCACTTCACCTATCTAGCAGTTGGTGCTATTCTTATCCCTAATTGCACTGGACCACATGAAGGTAGGATGTGAAGAATAAGTTTCATTTTAGGTCACTTGGTAGGAGATGCTGTGAGCCTAGTAAACATAGGCTTTGCATAGTAAAGCATGGTTTACATAGTAAACCATAATAAACACAGACTCTATAGTTTTCCCCCATAGCTTTATGTGAAAGCTAAAGCTGTTTGGTACGGTTACAGCACTGTGTTTAGCTGCAAGGTCATTTGTCTTTGTCAGCATCCGTGGAAAATGCTAGCTGTTGAAGCTAAATTGATTTTACCACTGGGATTTCTGTAAACACCTAATGATGTAATGAACATCACAGGGTGTCTTCAACACCCTCTTAAAAGTTACTGAATACAAATACTTATTGTATAATTTGTTGCATATTAAAGCAAACAAAAAGTTACCCAATTACAGTAAAAAAAATGTTTTTTTGTAGTCAGATTAATTATCTATTATTAATACCTATAATACCTATAATAAATGTATGAGTTATGGGTGATTTAAAATTAAGCAACATTTTTAAAGTTCACAATATACTTTCTTCACAGTCCCGCCTTTCAACATATTTGTGATGTTTGTTTTGTCACGTTTTCCATTTGCTCCCAAGCCGTTCTTTTGTTTCTAATGAGAACATGTGAATTATTTGCAACAATGATCTCACTCCACTAAGCTCTGTGTTCATCTGGTGATTTGCTTAATTTTTTCCCTTTGGGCTTATTTTCAAATGCTTTTTTAATTGTAACCCTTAAACTCCATTCACTAGAGAGAAAATAAAGTGAAAGGCCCATGGACCAGGCGACCATGGTGTAACAGAGCTTCAGGATCATAGGGTTTCTCCAAAGAAAATGTGTTTTGTGTAAATAGCTTTCCTTGTCAGTTTTATTAGTTTGCCAATGTCAGTGCCCAGCTATTCATGCAAGGTGGTGATTTGAGTCCCGAAACCAGCTGTAAAATTGCCAGTTTAACTGCTTTATTTTACATACATGGCATATGCTAAGATACTGTGAGGACCTGACCAAGAGAACTTTATTAATCCAGGGGGAAGTTGTAGGTAGTGTACAGAGTAATCAGATAAAGCTGTGAAAAGAATTTTCAGAAATATGACGCTGGAAACTGGTTTAGAGGATAAGCAGTGAAACTACAGGCCACAAGTTTCCCTCATTTTATATAAACAACATATTACCAATAGCAAGAAGAATTTGAATTGGTTAAATTATTGAAATTGTCTTTCCTTTAATAAATTTCCACTATAGGGGGAAAGAATGTGAGAACAGGGCTTTGCAGTGGACTGGTATTTTATGCAGGGTGTTTTCTTGCCTCATGTACAGTGTTCCCAGAATAGGCTCCAAAACAACGATGGCCCTGACCCGTATAAAGTGGTAACTGAATGTAAGTGAGTGGGTAAGTGAGGTAGAGGGGCCTAAAGATTGTGTCTGACCTATCAGAATGTTAGGAAAGTGGTGGAAATTGTAATCGCATTCTGGTGATTGTTAAAGAGAAGCACAGAGAACTAGCCTTAAATTTAACTGAAAAGGCCATCTCCATCCTGGTGTGAGTCCAGGTCTTACTGCACACAGGCAAATGGTCACATAATGCTTTTTAGGTCAGCCAATGCCAATCCTAATTGTCCTTCGATTGTTATCATAGCTTTAAGCCTTCTTCATACTCGACCTTTGGTCAGAATTCTGTCCTGCAAATAGTTTGAGACACTTCATATTCATGGAGGTGAGAATGCCAAAAACCTCTTACTGTGCTAGAGTTATTCTCACATCACTCAATATTTCACTGACTGAGCAGCAGAGTTAGAGCCGGTAACATAATGACCGTGTTTAGTCCTAGCTGTGTGCAGCTGAACATGAATGTCTGGAAACAATTTTTTAAAAGTTTTTACTGTCGCCTTATGCTTTCTCCCTTTAATTTATATTACACAACTGAGTACTATGCTTCACCGTGTTAGGTTTTCTGTGGAAGCAGGTTAAACTACAGTCTGTATTCAAATGACCTTTGGTGTTTGACTTTATCTGCATTCTGCAAAAGTGGACAATTTCAGGATCACTGGAAATTGGCACCACATTCAAAATTATGTCTCAACTTACATACATTATGGTTAAAGGCTCATCTCACACTCACAGCTTTGCTCTGCCTTCACTGTCACCTCACTGAAGTTCAGTTCAACTGCTTGCCAGTAAGAGACAGGATTTCTGGACTCTGGACATGTGTGCACACATCTTTACTTAGCTTGGCTCTGTTGCCAAACTAACAGTCTGGCCAGTGTAAAATGGAATTCAGAAAATGAACCAAAATCCAAAAAGTACAACAGAAGAAAGTGAACAGTTTTAGCATGAGAGTGACGATGTCTCTAAAATTGAGATGAATCCGTTCAATGAATTTTGACTCTCATCCATCCTGCTGATGATAAACTGTTTGGACTAATGTTCTGTTGTTTGGGAATGTAACAGCAATTAATCAGAAAGCGGTAAAGTGTGAATAAAAACAACTGAAAATATCAATATAAGTTTTTGACGTGTTGAATTTAGTTAGGCAACTAGTAAATATCTACTTATTTTAATATTTAAAGCACTCATCTTGGGAAGATTTAACATAGTAATGTGTCAGGACAAGATCTAATATACTGATATGCTACCAGCAGACATGCTGACCTGTTTTAAGGTAGGTGATTAAAAACCTTAACCCAGTGAAGCTACAAGATAAGCAAAAAGCTAGTAAAAATAGTGAAAACATAGAACAGCAGAACAGCCCAAAAATGATAATGCTGTATCAGCAGCAGCCTTCAAGAACATGTGCATAAGTATACCAAGAATATTGGTGATATTCAAGTACTGGAAATGTACAATTGACCAGAACCATTCATCTACAAAAAAGTCAGCATTTGGATTTGGAGCATATGGAGGCAGTGTTACGATCTGGAGTTCCCTTAACTGGTCAGATTGAAGCTCAAAAACAACATAAAGAAACTGAATGAGCAGGTTATACCATCAATGGATTTTTTTTCTTCCTGATAGTACAGGGTCGAAGCAATGCCACAGTGAACATGTGCTATAATCAAAGCTAAAGGTGGTCCAACAATGTGACAGAGTAAAGAGTACACACTGGTAGCAACTGGCTTATATTAACGAGTAGCTTCTACTGATATGAAAAGTGCCACATGATTACCCTAGCTCTGTATGTCCCCAAACCAGCCCAAGAATCTCCTTTTTTTCCTTACTGGATAATCTCACCTGCATACTATGGTGCAACTGTCTGCTGCAACCATAAAGACATCCCTGTGTGCATATTTACAGCAAAGTATGCAGTTGTATAATTTCTGCTGTCATCCAGAAGAGACTTTTTAATCTGGTTCCCATCAAAATTTCTTTTATATATTGTTTTCTTGTTGGGGCTCCTTTTGTCTGAATTACTGCAGCAATGCAGCGTGACATGGAGTCGATCAGTCTGTGGCACTGCTCAGGTGTTATGAGAGCCCAGGTTGCTCTGATAGCCCAGGTTGCTCTGATAGATGGCCTTCAGCTCTTCTGCATTGTTGGGTCTGGTGAATCGCATCTTCCTCTTTACAATATCCCATAGATTTTCTATGGGGTTAAGGTCAGGGGAGTTTGCTGGCCAATTAAAAACAGGGATAACATGGTCCTCACGCCAGGTACTAGTAGCTTTGTCACTGTGTGCATGTCCTGTTGGAAAATTAAATCTGCATCTCTATAAAGTTGGTCAGCAGCAGGAAGCATGAAGTGCTCTAAAACTTCCTGGTAGATGACTGCGTTGAACTTGGACCTTAGAAAACACAGTGGACCAACACCATCAGATGACATGGCACTGCAAACCATCACTGACTGTGGAAACTTTAAACTGGACCTCAAGCATCGTGAATTATGTTCCTCTCCTCTCTTACTCCAGACTCTGGGACCTTGATTTCAAAAGGAAATGCTAAATTTACTTTCATCAGTGAACATAACTTTTAATCACTCAGCAGCAGTCCAGTCCTTTTTGTCTTTAGCCCAGGCGAGACGCTTCTGACGCTGTCTCTTGTTCAATAGTGGCTTGGCACAAGGAATGCGACAGCTGAAACCCATGTCTTGCACATGTCTGTGTGTGGTGGTTCTTGAAGCACTGACTCCAGCTGCAGTCCAGTCTTTGTGAATCTTTTTTTAAAGGGTTTTGTTACACAATCCTCTCCTGGGTGCGGTTATCCCTATTGCTTGTACACCTTTTTCTACTACATCTTTTCCTTTCCTTTGCCTCTCTATTAATGTGCTTTAGTAATGAGCTCTGTGAACAGCCAGCCTTTTTAGCAATGACCTTTTGTGTCTGGCACTGCTTGTGCAAGGTGTCAATGGTCGTCTTTTAGACAACTTTTAAGTCAGCAGTCTTCCCCATGATTGTGTAGCCTACAGAAATAGAGACCCTTTAAATGCCTTTGCAGGTGTTCTGAGTTAATTAGTTAATTGAGTGTGGCACCTGGTGTCTTCAATATTGAACCTCAATATTCACAATATCCTAATTTTCTGAGATACTGAATTTGGGTTTTTTATTAGTTGTCAGTTATATCATCAAAATAAAAGAAATAAACACTTAAAATACATCAGTCTGTATGTAATGAATGAGTATAATATACAAGTTTTACTTTTTAAATGGAATTACTGAAAAAAATCAACTTTTTCATGATATTCTAATTTCATGACCAGCACCGGTATGTGCATGTCCATAAATGGTGATCAAAGCATCAGTGAATGAATGTTATTTAAAGTCATGGTGATTGAACTGTGATACATGCCGGGTGCACTAATGGGTTGGTATCACCAGGGGCATCGGAAGCATTTTTAATGTGGGGGAGACACATGGATGAAATGATATGTGGGGGCGGGGGTAGGGACCTCTGGCCTGCGGAGTGGAGTGGCCTTTCTGTGGTATGTGTTTTCGCGCTGGGTGAACTAATGTTTTATGTAAAAAAAAAAAGGGGTGGGGGGGGTGGGGGGTGTCCCAACGAAGAATTATGCAATGTGAAGGGGACACGTCCCCCTCAAATTGAATGGTGGCGACGTCTATGGGTATCACTCACTGCTAGAGATTTTAGCTGCTGAGGTTTTAGTTCACGGTTTTGTTGTAACACTGCCCGAAACCTAGGAGGGGAATTAAAGTTGGTTAAATGCAGTTTGTCCAGCCTGACAGCTTGTACTTTCTCTGAGGCTCGCTCTTTACATTTGCCACCACTTTCTTTTTCTGCCACCAGAGCAGAGTCAGACTGCATCAACAGTAAGAATAGCTGTCAGTAGAGTGATTCTGCACTTACATTACTTGTTCATGGATTTTAGAGTCAGGGCCTTGTACACACAAATCAGCTTACTAGTGAGGGCAGACCTTTGCAGCTCCGTGATTGTCTGATAAATAATAAAAAGAAAAATGTGTATTTGAAAATCTATTCAATCATCAACAAATGAAAAACAGTTTACAGAGAAACCATTTGATGATGACCATCTCAGTCTCCAGATCTAATGTCAAGTCATTGTATAATAAACCTAACAGATACTATGATGTGTTGTCTTATGTCAGGGTGATCAATATTACAACAGACAGGATCTAAAATCTGCTCACATTTTGTAATATCTTTTTAATTCATTTTAATTAAAGGCTAAGTACCACCTAATATCAAAGTGTCAGATACATACATACAGAGAGACCTGAGTACCTAACTTGTGATATTCGATAGTCAGAAAACGTTGTATTCTTTATAAATTAAAGAAATACGGCTTAAAAGACTCGTGTGTGACGTAGATAGGGGGAAACAACACTGTAGCTGCGTTTAAGTAAATGCAAAAATGGTGAAATGACGTGTTATTTTCAACTGCAGTAATTATGTGTGTAACCCGAATTTCATGTGATCAACATGATACATTTAAAACATTCTGACAAGCAAAGGGTTAACTGATCAGCGAGCGTTGCCGATAGCAACCAATCAGAATGGACAAGTCAGTCGGCTGTGCCGCTGGCTGCAGCAAATCAGAGTTCAGGATTCAGTTGTCCCGCCTCTGACACTGCGCGCTCTACCTGAGTCCCCCTCCGTTCCGTTTTCCCTTTTCTCCCGCGCTGGAGAAGAGAGTGGATGCAGCTTTGAGGGCAAACGCTGTAAAGAAAACTACAGAAAGTAGCTCAGTAAAGTTAATAAAAGTTAGAATTCCTTGTGAAACTGCTCAGAAACCCCAAACCCCAGAAATACCAAAGAATTAAATGTAATACAGTGATAAATGGTTAGTACGCCATCAGTTTACATGAGCATCCTAGTTAGTTGGGCTAACCTGAATTAATATGATGAATATCTGGATGTATTAATGTTAAAACAAGATAATAACTCACTGAGTACGTGAAATACTTTAACTTAAATAGTTAAATATATTTTTTAGTTGATTTAAGCTGAAATTGAGTGCCTAAATTAAAATATTTGTATTTTGTTTTTCTCATAGCTGTTGTCTTTGAGCTGGTTTGAGGTGACCCAGCAGAAATTTTGGTTTATTACAGAGTTATACTTTCCCTTGCTTTGTACTTTAATGTGTATGAAATGAAGGGATAATTGTACTGAATATTGGGGCAAAGATTTATTCCAGTTTGAGTGGTTCATATGTTCATATGTGGTTGGTGTGGTACAGTGGTAACATCCTTGGGTTTCCATGTGAGCGACCGGGGTTCGATTCCCGATCTGGGCAGCCAGATCTGTGCTACATCAATAAGGGTCCTAACACTGTGTTGGCCTACCTGTAATACCAGTATTACAAATGCCAAATGCCGTAAATGTAAATGTTGAAACGTACCTTTCATTATTCTAAACCTAAAGAAAGGAACAACAGTATTGGTTATTATTTAAGTTCATATACGTTTTTCTGTAAAGTGAAGAAAGTGCTGGTAACTTAACAGTGAAATGATAAATTATATAGCCGCTTAGGTTTAAGCTTAGGAAAAATATTACTGTACCTGTTTTATTTAAACAGGTCAGGTTTTTTTTAAAAAAGAGTTTCTGAATTTGGAAGTCTGAGTTTACTGGATCTTCTAAGACGTTGATGGCGAGCCACCCAAGAGCTGTGAACTGTGTCGTTGAGTTTCTTCTTCACTGAGTACCGTTGACTAACAGAACACAAGACTAAAAGACTCTTTATTCTCTCTTGCTTTCATGAACCAGCACCAGTATTCGTCTGTATTTGTTTTGTTATTCGTTCATGATTGATCTGTTATATACGTCGTCTGTAGTGCTCATTTCATACGCGATTGATCACCACAAATATGTGATGTGGAAAGCCAGACTTAGACAACGACTGGATCTTAAGCCTGGCGTTTTTCCAACAATATGGGCATGTAAAGAAACCAGCAAGAGGTGTTCAAGAGCCTCCGTGTACATGGAGGTAAACAGGATAAGTGGAATTACTTTGCCTGTTTTAGCTGATTGAGATTAGTTTGACTTGCAAAGTTCGGTGGCTCAAAATATACTAGGCTAACGTAGTTTAGTTGAGTTAACGATGATGTATAGTGTACTATGAAAATCTTACTCTAAATCAGTGACATCACTACCTAATTTAAATGTGAAAACCTCCTTATAAACCGCATCATTAAATTGAACTGGAAACGTGCCCCAGTAAAATGGCAAGCTAGTAAAATGAGAAATAACCAGATTGCTAATCAAACACCCATGCAATTAATAATAATCATAATAATAATAATAATAGTAATAATAATTAATAGACATGTTAAAAGGTTAATTTGGTTTTATTTTTACTTTTAGGGCCATTTTTTGTATAAAAAATAACATAGTTCTTACTAGTCGGAATTTCCACTTCTGACGACTGGGTCAGTTTCTTCTTCCTCTGGCTCAAAACGGAACAGTGTAATTTCCTGGTTGTCATATCCAGTTACCTCTTCCATCTAATTCCAAAATTTGGTCAGAATCTAAAGAACCAGCACTGGATAATATGCAGTTGACGTAGGCCATTATGGTTGTTTTACTGCGGCGCTGTTTACTGTTTTCCCACAGTGAAACACACGCTGCTGAGGAACCGGTGAGCTTGGGTTTCCGTAGCAAGCTTGGGGTTTTCTGTAAATTTAACCAAAATTTTCAATTTTTAAGCAAATTAAGCTGCTATTTTCATTTTAATTAATGGATCTATATTCCAGTATCTAAAACAATGTGAAATCATCAGAGGTGTCCGTTAGGTGGTGCTTAGCATTTAATAATAATTCAATAATAGTGTACAACACCAAGATTTAAAATAAAATGTAAGTATATATAAAACTCAACTATAGTTACAACTGTGGCATGCATCAATGTGAGTAAAACAAAAGCATGTGCCTGTCAGTGTGAATAAAAAACTGTGAAGGCATTGTGGGTGGGACAGGCATTCACCGAATATGGACTAAGTCACAAAAAACAATAATGCATAATTAAGAAATGCTTCATTTCATCTTCAATTGGCAGAAAAAAAAATTAATACCTCATCTCATGTATAAATTCGAGCGCACATTCCCCATTCCTGAAGTGACAATATATTTTTATATAGAAAATGATTTAATTAAGAAATATGCATAAACACTCTTTTTGTAAAAATGGTTCTAATCTCATATTATGTTTACATGAAAGCCCCCAATCCTCCAAAAACCTTGATAGTAAATAAACTTGAAAGTAAATTAGATAAATTAGGAAAGTTGAGACATGTAACAATATGTACACATATAAATGTCCACATATAAATCTGTAAAAGTGAATAAGACATAATGCACAAATTAAGTATGTACTATGGAAAAAAAGACTTATTCTGCAACAGATCACAAGAATTGGAAGTGACACAGCATGACTCTTTCGCTGTCGACTACTGACCCCATCACTGCACGAATGTGAAATTCATTACATCTCAGGTGACATGCCTTTAAAATGCCTCTTGTTTGGAGCTCTTGGTATTTGTTGAGCTCTACCCCACCGATCCTGATCGCCCCAGCCTCCTGTAAAACTGTTGCCACATGTGTGAGTTTAAAAAGAGACAGATATGCCCTAACATGCTCATTACCTTCAGATTAAATGACTATCTATGCTCTTTCTCTTGTTGGTGCCACAGCTTTGTTTGCGTACTTTGAGTTGGTGACCCTGCAATGTGCACTAAACCCATTCCCATGAGGAAGAGGGCCGCGCCTTAGTTTAGGCAAGTTAAGGTAATTTGCTCAGCCGCAGGTCACTGGGTAAGGGGTCTGGCCTGGAGAGCAGCACTGTGAAAACACACACTATTCTGCAGACTGTGTGGAAGCAGGAGAAGCTAAACATAAACTTTGTTCCTGTTAAAGACTGATCACACTGGGCCTGCTCAGTTGGAGACACCAGTTTTATTAGCAAGTAGTGTGTGTGTGCACATAATCTGCAGTAAGATGAATAATATATTGATTAATTATTTGGATTAATATAAGAACGGTTGGGTTTTATGAGATTCACGCTGCATCTAACCTTTTTCAGTCCGTCAGTGTATGTTTGCATTTGCCTGCATGCTTTGAAAAAATACTTCCTTCTTTGATATAACAAGTATCTGCTCTCCCATTTTTTACTTCACAGTCATGTGTTTTCATTAGTGTCCACTCCATACTCAATGTACAATCCATTGATGTGTCCATTATTTTCATTATGTATGTATTCTCTGCCAAAACACGCAAACCTCGCTCTGTCCTCAAAATGATCCTATACTGGATATGCGGTAAAATTTCTTTTAGCGTGGGCCAGTAAATATATATAGATATATATATAGATAGATAGATAGGTAGGTATATGGGACAAATACAGGTACACAGGTACCCTAGAACAGGTTTGAGTTCATAAGCACGTGTAGTGGTGAGTGTTTTTGGTCAGGGTGAAGAGGTCAAGAGGTCAAATGGATCACAGAGACGATATGGCTATAGAGAAGTGGTACTGAAAGAGGAATCCAATACTGCTGACCTGCAGCTAAGCAGAATCATGATTGATTGAGGTGCGTCAAGCTGAGCAAAACAAGCTCCTTTTGTAACTGATCTGGCAAGCAGGTGGCACTGTGCTGAGTGGGATATAATAAGTGCTCAGTTGCAGGAATACAGTTGTCCTATTGGCTTATCTTTGGTGAAATGCGATCCTTGTTCTTGGTCTTTTCTTTTTTTGAAATGTAGTACTTCGTTTTTTCTCCTCAGCTTCAGCATTTTTTCAATTTCTTTTCTTTCGGTGCGTGCTGAACATGAACACACTCCACGCACTCAGACAGACAACGACTGCAGAAGGGCTATAGCTCACTGGCTTAAACTAAAAGTCACTTTTAATTCATAAATCAGCTAATTGGGTAAGTATTCTAGAAATTGCAGATTACTTCACCACATTCCTCTGACCTTAAACCCTCACTCTGGAAGCGATTACCTGAAATGATCTCTGTTGTTTTGTTTCAGTGTGTACTGTACACCACTGTATTAGGTTGAAATGACAATAAAAAACTACTTGACTTGAATTAAAGTCATGACTTTTTTCCTCCACCAGTTTCTAAGTGAGCTTTAGACACCAATGTCAACATCAAAGCTGAGATAGTATGGTGCTGAAATAATGCATCCTGTTTATTATACAGAAAAACACATTTCAGACATAAATACTTTAAACCTTTAGTGATCCCTGATCCCCTGATAAAATTTTTGAGCATTAGTTCCGAAGACAACTTTTCAGTTATTTTAACCTCAGAAAGTAGATTAGACAACACTGCTTTTTTGTACACTTGAAATTGAAGCACAGAACAAAGTGTGGTGAATTTCATTTGCTCATTTTTTTGTTATTAAAACTTCAGTATCGTTCATTTAGAATTATAGTGCAAATTGTTGTTGTCATTTAGTAACATACTCCTGTGTCATACTCCTTGTAGTTACGAGACAATGACAACTGAACTACAAAGTAAAGTTTTCCCTTTTCCTGGAAATTCCTTTTCGCATGAAAGGAAAAATGAAACTAACCGTTGGTTGCTGATTTTTAAAGAATGTACTGAATGTATCAAATGAACAGAAAAACTCAATCTTTTTGAATATTCAGTTTGCTGAATTCAGAGTTTTAAAATAATTTCATTAATTTAAATAATGATGATGCTTACTTTACTGATAGAAGTGAGAAATACAGATGTCACATAGAAATTAGAAGAGGTAAGGCAACTTCATCAAAAAGTGAAAAAACGCATTATAAACATCGAAATCTGCCATCATGATATATAAAATAAAATGCAAGGAAATCATTGTGGGTGCAACTGTTCTTAATTGCCATTTGGGAGGTGGAGTGTGAAAGTGCCATCTTGTTTCTATGGTTACAGTTTGTCACCCTGTTTGTATGTGATGAAGTGATATATAGCACTCGGCTCGTGTAAGAAGAGTGTGAATATCAGTGATTAGTATACATGTAGACATTTTTCACAGGAGTTGGAATGGAATCTATAAATGTGCTTCTCCCATTTTGTAAGCAGACTTTAAAATGCTATGATTAACTTCTGTTTGAAAAACATATTTCAGCTCAGGAAAGACTAGGTTTATAGTATATAAGCAAAAAAATGTTAACATTTGTCTGTGTGAAGGCTTTTTCCCAGGCTGCTTTTAAGCCTGAGGTTGTATTGGGAAAGTCAACTTATGACCAATCCTAAGAGACATCATGGCCTCAGACTACCTCATTTTTTGGTTAAACTTCTGAAAAAGAAACACTTCAGTATTCAGTTACACTTTTTTTACACACATTGAACCACTTTTCTACTCCTTCAGCTGATATATTTTTAAAATAATCTTAATGTTTATTTAATTCATAATTATTTGGAATAATGAGAAGCACTTGCGAAAGTCTGTATGTTTTAAATTTTCTTTTTTTTACAATTTTTTTTACTTGGCATGCATTATTAACAGTTGGTTATTTAGGTAAGAGTGTATTATTGCTGCTGTTTATTGTCTTGTTAACTCACACACTCAGTGTTTCCACAAATCAAAAACCAAGCCAAAACAAACAGTGCATTTGCAACACTGCTATATAGCATCACTTTCATCATGAATCTATGGTCTTCTAAACAATGTGCCAGCTGCTGTATGCTTCCATTTAAATAGGAAAAACATATTATTACATTACACTATAAAATGGAATTAGCCATGTTATTCAAAATAAACCCCAGGAAATATGTGCACTATACTGCCTTCTTAGGAAGTTTCAAGCAGCCTTGAGGGAAAAGATTTTCTAGCCTTGGGTCCAGACACAGACTGTATCAGCGGTAACCGAACTTCCTTTCTCCTGGCCTTGACAATAGACATTGCTTTCTGCTTTATCGTGTGACTTCCTGCAAAAGGGCGTGGTACGTTCTCTCATCTACTGTGTGCTAAATCGAACGTAGACTAGTTAATGAGCTGAAATTACACAGTGTGATTTTGCAGATGAAGCCATATGATCTCTGTAGGAGTTACATGTGTTTTAATTAAAGGAGTCCATCCTGAATAAGTGTCATGGCAAATGCAACTGTTTAGCTATACCTTTTTTGAAGTTTTACGTAATATATTGGTGCAACCTTTTCACATCTATTTATTCATTCCTACATTTGATTTACTAATGTTAAAGATTAAGTAAATTCATTCTGATTTACTAATGTTAAAGATTCAGTATAGTTAATCCCTTACCCCTCTCTGGTGACAGTAAAGTCTCAGGTTTGAGTGATGCATTATGAAGTTATGACACTTGCTCACATTGTGCAATTGTCCAATTACACCTCCTGACCTGCTACTGTGTTTGACAGACATCATTGCATTTGTCCATGATTCTCAGAGTGATACATAGCTAAGCGTAACATCATGTCCATGTCTCAGATATGACATATATATCATAATGCAAAAGATTTTGTAAAATTTGAATATCAGGCTGAACAGGGTAACTTACCCTATATTATATACAGTTGGCAGGACAGAGACACTAGGGGTTAGTCATTGGAAGACACATAAACATGTAAAGAGATGAAAAGTAGCTTGTTGTGTGAAATCACTGCATTCCTCCCAAACTCTTACAGTGTGAAAACTATGTGCAAAAATCACCACATCTGCACATAGTAGATAACTAATCTATTTCTGTGTGCATGATCAACTGAAAATTGACTCTTTTTTTCTAACTCTGTTCTTATACTGGCCTCTATTTATACACTTTTGTTTTATTCATGTGAAAGAGCTGAATTAAGCACTTAATAAACTCAATTAATGCCACTTGGTGCCCACCGAAATCATTATGAATCCTCATGAACATTCCTTTTTTTTATTGTACATCTGTTCCTTAATAGCTGGAGTGCATGCAAGTGTGTGTTAAAATACAAACAACAGGACGGACATTAGTAGTGTGGATTCCATCATGGTTATGCGATATTTGGAGCTTAGCCTTGTTTATTGTACTCTTTGAGAATAATGAATAACTGTTAAGACTCACTCTCTGACTGCGTCTGCGATAAGATGAGGTCACAGAGCGGCTTGGTTAAAATGTACATAAGCAAAAATGGGAAAGCAGAAACCAAGTCAATCCACTTAAAAATGGAAGGTTTGCATGAATACAAAGAAAAGACACTCGTCACATCTTTGAGTTGTTCAGATACTTATAATTATTATTATGTTGCTCATGAGTAAAGTAAGTTTGTGTGTGTGTGTGTGTGTGTGTGTGTGTGTGTGTTTATGTGTCAGTCAGGTATGGGTCTATAAACTGATGAGGTCTAAAATTTCCTTTTATAGTAAAATGCCGAAATTCACGTAATTGACTGCACATGTTAAATTGGATGCATATTTATAATAAGCTGATCACAAGTTGTGGATGAGTTGCAGTGGTTGCGAGTGCAGTTTGTGAGCCTCAATTTGTCAGCAGTGACTTCATAATGAAGGTGCAGAGGACATTAGTGAGCCTGTAACAACCTGAAATGATGTATGAATGTGCCCATTGCAAAGCAGTTTGGAATTATTTAATTCCAGATGTGTTCATATGACCGTCTTTCTCTCTCTCTCTCTCTCACTCGCTCTCTCTCTCTGGGTGTGTGTGTGTGTGGCACAGTGCTATGAACATCTGTGGGAACCCATAGATATGTATGTTTGTGCATTATGATATCCTTCATACCGTCTAAAGAAGGGAAAGATAAACATCTGTAATAAGGGTTGTGTTTTTCCAGATTGTGTTTTTGGCCAACAATGATGTCACACATTCACACAGTTTAACAATCATGTATTTCTTCTGTAAGGAGTTATGGCATTGTTGCCTACCTATGCCTCCATTTTTAACCTTGTATTCTAATGTTGTTATGTGGACCCACAGAAAATTACGTCACAGTTCTAATTTCAGTTTTAATCTTCCTGGGATCTGTTTCTCAGTTTAACGCAGGGCTGTGAGGGCTGCTCTGGAATGTCCTCTCATTAGTCTTCAAAGGGATGCTGGTGTCTTAACCTTTATTCTCTATCATGGCAAGGACATAAGTCAGACTCATATTCCCTTCAGCACTCTGCTCCCAGAGATCAGCAGGTCAAGCCATTGTAACAGGCTGGCACAAATCTATCCATTTGCTATATTCATCGTCTCCATTTTCTCCAATGCACAATTTTTTTTACTGCAATAGAGGAACATGGAGCCTCTCAATAGGTCCCAGAAGTCAGCAGCAAATATTAGCAGTGCCGTAGAGTTGCAGCATAATAGACAATTTCTAATGAACTTTGAAAGGGTTAAAGAATCAGATCTTGTACAAGTACAGTATATTATATTCAAATCATATATACTGTATATTATCAACACATAAATCAAATTAACATGTGCATTAAAGCATGTTAGTAGATAATACCAAATTGTAAAAAAAAAAAAAACATATTGACAAACTATACACACATCAGCTATATATGCTTTATTAATATTGTAATATAATATAATAATATTGCTCTGCCTGTATTGGCTACTAATAAATCACAGTTCTGTCTCTGTATTTATGTATTTAAATTACCTGCCACAACTTCCTGGAATTATCTGTTTATAAGACAATCAAGCATTTTGAATTTTAATTAAACATTTTTACAGCATGTGCTGAGCTGAGCTAAAAATGACCCTGCAGTGTTCTGCTAGGTAAGCTGGTATGCTGTGTCTCTTTTTAGCAGATACAGACAGAATCTTGAAGATAGGAATCCTTTCACAGTAAAGTCATTTAGAGGTCAGTAAACACCAGCAGGCAAAAGAAGCGTATCTGGTTTAGCCATTATCGAGCCACGGGGAAAAGATGCTCTCAGAAAGCAGTGGTCCATCTTGAACCTGTCTCCAGGAGGTTGTGGACTTTAAAGGTCAGTGAGAGGCCATTCTGAGGCACAGCAGAAACGATCTCTGTTGCAGTGAAATGTTGTTGCTTTCTTCATTGATTATGGAACAATCAAATAGTAAGCTCATTGTAAGATTTGTAACAATCAACACAGAGGCACAGAGATACAGATGAATTATGCTAAGTATAAATACATGGAGCTTGCATGTCACAAAAGGGGTCTGAGGGAGCATAAGAGTTTATCTGCATTTCTACTACAGGAATCGAAGCTAAAAATGCACTCATTTTTCTTACAGAGCTGTAACCGTTTTAAAGCGTATTCTTATCTACTATATGTTCAGACATATCTACTGTTATATATATCTATATAGCATCTATAATATTTAATGTTACTTTAATCTTTCTTACATAAACATGTCCCACTTATTTTGCTTTTAGCACCCTGAAATTATGATCAAACAGAAAAATGATAAACATCTGGTTTGTACAATTTACATCATGTATATACAAAGATGAAGTCACTTTTCCATGATGAGTGTACTCAGGAGACCTCTTAATACTCACTCCTGTAGATCTCAGCTGGTAGAAGATTGGACTGGCTTGTCCAGAGCCCACACTTAAATCCACTTTAGTGTACTTTGATCAAATTGTAGTCTAACATGCAGCTCAACACATCATGTGATGAGTGGAGCTCTTATCCCTGAGAAGGAGTTTTATTTTTAATATTTTGAGTGGCTGTACCAAGAGGCCTAATGACAGTGATTCCGATTCATTAGGGTTATATTGCACATGTAACAATCAGATTTGCTAAGTTTGCATTACCCATTAATTCATTTATTTTGCAATGTCCTCTAACATGCACTTTATCAAGCAGCACTTTAGTCTCTAGATCTCTAGATTAGAGAGCATGTAATGGAAGATGCAGCATGTTTGGAGGAGGGCGATCAAGCTTCATTTAGTTTAATCCACGTCCCTCCAGTATTTGTGTTGTTTTGTCTGCAGGATGATCAAGTGTTAGTGCAGTGCTCCATGGATTGGTGTTTACACAGCTGTAATAACTCACAATTATTCTGATAAAGCTTCAATAAAGGGTCAAGATTAATATCAGGATATTATGAATTAGTCATTGTTTTTATAGTTTTAACCCTGTATCTTTACAGGGAGAGACAGTTAGTGGCACACACAAATCTTATGCTGTTTTGAGTCAACCCATTTTGACAAACTACAGGCTTTATCCATGAGCAGGTTCTGACAGATATGAGATCAGATTAGTATGGTGAGTCGTCTCTTGTGTGACAGATTCTAGTCTTCTGATGTATTGCTGGCTATCTGAAAATAAAGTGAGTCAGCAGAGCTGGTACTGTGTAGAAGAAATTAGGTTTGTAAGCTGTACATGTGGTTTGTTCGTCAAGTTCTAGGGGAGCTGGCTTTCCTGCTGTCCTTGTACAAATCCTTCATGAACTCAATGACTCCAGCAGTACATCAGCAGGAAAGCCAGCAGGAGCGCTGACAGTAAAAAAAAAAAAGAGAGATGCTGCACTATGCAGTGAAAAGTGTCACAGAGGAAAATTTGATTGAGCTGATAGATATTGATCCTGAGCACAGCTGGTTGAAATCTTTTGTATGTGGCAAAGACATTCTGAGGTAATATCTTTTGGATAAAAATGTCACAGTGAGAGAGGAATTTTTCTCTCACTGTAAAAGAAATGGGATCATTCTTTTTTGACCGTGCCTTGTTCACTTTTACATGATGATTTTACAGTTCGCTCATTTTGTCATTTCCGTAAATTCTTGTACCTGTGTACTGCAGTATTACTGAGTATAAATCATTACCCATCTATATATTGATAATCATACTGTCCATGTCACCCAGATGAAGATGGGTTCCCTTTTGGGTCTGGTTCCTTTCAAGGTTTCTTCATGTTGTCTCACATGTTGTCTCTGGCTTGCCTATTATCCATAAATATAAATATATATATTTTGTAAAGCTGCACTGTGGCAATGTCCATTGTTGAAAACTCAAAAAACATTTGAATTGAATTAAATGGAATTGAAATAGAAACGACTGTATAGTCACGCAAGTATATTCTTGGCAGATGGGTGCTTTGCTTTTTTTCACACTCGTGTGATGCTGGAATCCAAGGCATCTTTAAAAGAATCTCCATAAACCAGTGTTTCCCTAAGGAGATACTGTTAAATAGGCTAATAGCACACATTATTTTAGAAAACAGTGACCCCATTGCTCTTATTCCTTATCAGCCATTGACACTGGGACTGCAAAATTAGCAAGTTGTTTAGTTTCAAATGCCACAAAGTTGTTATACCTGACAGACTGACATGTGTGATAAATATACAGTCTGTGGCATATATTCTACTCTGTGGTATTCTGTGGTATTTGTGTGTGTGTGTGTGTGTGTGTGTGCGTGTGTGCGTGTGCACGTTATCTGACAGAAAACTCACAGTTCTTTTTCCCTCAGCTGGAGCTATGGAACCCTCTAACCCCCGTGCTATCTTGCGCCTGGCTATTTTGTTTTTCTTGGCCATTCCTGGAGCCTTAGGTAGCCAAGAGCAGCGAAAATAGATTGTGAGTAGGAGTGCACTGGGGCGTCCTGTCTGGTGCAGATGTCTGTGTGTGCATACATATAAGAACCCATATGTGTGTCTTTTATCATGCTTTAGTACTCCTACGAACATCTAGTCAGTATCTCAGGCACAATTTATTACTACTCTTGTTCAGGGAGTGAGTTTATTATCTAGTGAGGGTATGGCACACAGCAATCCTCTTTGATCCATCCCAAGCTTGGGTTTAAATGAGTTTTAGCATATCCTGGGTTAGTGCTTTTACTCTCCCTCCCCCTGTGTAGGCCACACAGTGAATGAACTCTTGACAAGGTCGCTACCACTCACACAGCAGAGCATGAAGGGTTACATCCACATATTTGGCCTATGGCCATCCACTGACAGCTTTATTTTGAAGTTCAGGTCCCTGCTGAGCTTCTCGGAAGTCTAGCCTTCAAGAGCAACAGTGCCCTTTAAGGGGGAAAGAGCACTTATGGTTGCGTTCTGCTTGGTATCCAACAGTTGCTTTATGAATTGGGATGCTCGGCTCTTTTCCCAAGGTGCTAGGGACAGCATATGTGTCACTGGCATGGAATTGTGTTCAGTTGCTGCAGACGTTCTTGCTCTTTCATGTGTGACTGTGTATTGGAAAAGAGAGATGGTTGATGAGGTCTTCCTGGAATGTGGTTTGATTATTTTGGATGTGGAATTCTCTTTCACATCCGAAAGCTTTTCACGTAACTCAAATTCTGTGTGAGAGGATTTCCATGACTAATAACTTGTCCTCAACCTTTTTGTTCTTAAGCCTTGTTTTGTAAAGGATATATATATATATATATATATGTGTGTGTGTGTGTGTGTGTGTGTGTGTGTGTGTGTGTGTATATAAATTAAGTCACACACCTGATGCAGGTCATTATACTAAAGAGGTAGACAATGATCTGAACAACTAAAGGCGTAGGCAATTTTAACACAGGTGGCCAGCATCATGAGGAGATGATTTGGGCAAAAAAGTAAATTTTGCCAAAATATTATGGTTTTAGCAAGGTGACGAGGAGAGAAGATATCAAAAATGTAATTGTAATTGTCAATCTTCATCCCTCTTTCCACCTCACAATTCGTTTCTGTTTCTCCCATCAGCTTCATGTTGTCAGGGCCAAGGTGAGAATCGAACCCAGGCCGCCAGAGTAGAAGGCAGGCGCTCTGTGAGCTAATCAGGAGACTCAAGTGCAGAGAAAGTTTATTGGTAATTCCCAAGAGAACGCTCAGATAACAGGGGATAGAAAACAAAACACAAAATCAGATTATGCCAGTAATATAGATCCCATCAGCAAAAAATAACAAAAACCAGCCCAAGCAAAAAGAGGCAAAAATGCACAAAATAGGAGCAAAGAGCGTACAGCAAACAAAAACTGAGGCACAGAACTAGGAAGAGCTAGTACTCACCGGTACAAACACAAAGACTCAGTGAAGAAAGACACAACTGAGCCAGTATAAAAACACACACAGAAGATCACATGACCATGCTAATAACAATGTCCAGGTGGACCATTAGGAAATGGTGGGAAAATAATTGTAGGTTAAGAGGCAGGGCCTCAGTACATGAAAACAAAAACAAAAGCCATGTGACGCCAAAGGGCGCCGAGGCACAATAGCGGCCACTAGGGGCCACAACAGTCTTAAGTCCTCACAGCAGCCATCTGGGCTGCAGGGATGGTTGCGCTGGAACTCCCTGCACAGGTTCTTATCAATAATGTCCCGAGCCGGGACCCAGGAGCGTTCCTTGTGCCCATAACCCTCCCAGTCTACCAGGTACACTTCCCTCTGTAACTGGCTCCTGGACTTCCTGACTGGGAGACCTCAGTCGGTCCGGATTGGAAGGAACACCTCCAGCACCACCACGCTGAGCACTGGGGCCCCGCAAGGCTGCAGGCTCAGTCCATTGCTGTTCACTTTGCTGACTCACGACTGTGCAGCAATGCACAGCTTGAATCACATTATAAAGTTTGCAGATGACACGACTGTGGTGGGTCTCATCAGAAAGAACGATGAGTCAGCATACAGAGAGGAAGTCCAACGGTTAGCGGACTGGTGTAGAACCAACAACCTGTCTCTGAACGTAGACAAGACCAAGGAGATAGTTGTTGACTTCAGGAGGACAAGGTGTGAACACACTCCAATTCACATCGCCGGCTCTGCTGTGGAGATCGTCAAAATCACAAAGTTCCTTGGAGTTCACCTGGCAGAGGATCTCACCTGGCCCCTCAACACCAGCACCATAACCAAGAAAGCCCAGCAGCATCTCTACTTCCTGCGAAGTCTGAGGAAGGCACATCTCCCACCCCCCATCCTCACCACATTCTACAGAGGAACCATCGAGAGCATCCTGAGCAGCTGCATCACTGCCTGGTTCGGGAATTGCACCGTATCGGATCGCAAGTCCCTGCAGCGGGTAGTGAGAATGGCCGAGAAGATCATCGGGGTGTCTCTCCCCACCATCACAGACATTTACACCACACACTGCATCTGCAAAGCAACCAGCATTGTGGATGACCACACACACTCTTCACCCTTCTACCGTCTGGAAAAAATGTACAAAAGCATCTGGGCGCTCACATTCAGACTGTGCAACAGTTTCTTTCCGCAAGCTATCAGACTATCAGTCTGGTCTGATAAACTGCAAACTATTTCAGTGACTGGACTAAACACACACAGCACTCGTGCACTTTACGTTGTATTGTGTAGTTTACTGTTCTATGTAGCACCTTGGTCCTGGAGGAACTTTGTTCCATTTCACTATGTACTGTACAATACTGTATATGTCTGAAATGACAATAAAAACTACTTGACTTGACTTGACTTGAGGTACTGCAGGCCACCCCTCACCCGGCGGGAATCCAGCAGATGGTGGTCGGTGAAAGCGGGCCCACCGTCGATGATCCGGGGAGGAGGGGGGGCTTTGTAGAGAGACAGAGCGCAGTAGAGACACATGGAACATAGGGGTAATTTGAAGAAATTTAGGCAACTGGAGCTGGTAGGACCACCTTGAAAGGGCCCACGTATCGAGGGGCGAGCTTGCGGCACCCGACCCACAGAGGAAAATCTTTGGAGGACAACCAAACCTTCTGGCCCGGGAGGATGGTCTCCTGTGACAGTTGGCTTGGGACTGGTAGGATCTGGTGGTCCACAGCAGCGCCTTGCAGACCTTGTTCCAGGTCCTCTGGCAGCACCTCATGAAGTGGCGTCTTCCTCCTGGTCTGGAAACAGCGGCGGCTGGAAGCAGAATTGGCACTGAAAAGGAGACATGTTAGTGGCAGAAGACTTGAGGGTGTTGTGGGCATATTCTGCCCATGGCAGCCAGGAGCTTCATGAGGATGGGTCGTCCATCGCCAAACTCCTTAGGGTGGCCTCAAGGTCCTGGTTGAGCCTCTTCGTCTTCTTGTTGGAGATCAGATGGAAGTTTTTGCAAAGGAATAAATCGGCAGACCTTAGAGAACGTGTCTACCACCACCAGAATAACAGTGTTACCGTAAGACTCGGGAAGGCCTGTGATGAAGTCTGCAGGCACGTAGGACCAGGGGCGCCTCGGGGATGGAGCAGACCATGATGGGGCTAGGCAGGGTTCTTGCTTCGGGTACACACCGGACAGGCCATAATGAAGGACTTCTCCTCCTTCTCCATGCCGGGCCACCAGAACTGTCTCTGTAGGAATTCCAAGGTCCTCCGAGACCCCTAGACTTCCCCCAAGAATTGCCTAGACAGCGCATCTGGCTTCTTATTCTTAGAATCAGGACGATAAGACAGGGTGAAGTCAAACCAGCTGAAGAACAGGGCCCACCATGCCTGACGAGGGTTCAGATGATTGGCTAGCCAGAGGTACTTCAGGTTCTTGTGGTCAGTCCAGACCAGAAATGGGTGCTGGGCTCCCTCCAGACAGTGTCTACACTCCTCCAGTGCCATCTTCATGGTCAGCAGTTCTTGATACCTGACATCGTACCGGGACTCAGGGGGTGTTAGGCGGTGTGAGAAGTAGGCACACGGGTGCCGTTAGCCCGTTGAGACAGAACTGCCCCAACACCAATCTCAGAAGCGTCTACTTCCACGATGAAGGGCTGTAAGGGGTCGGGGAGGATCAACACCAGCGCCGAGGCGAAGCGGCACTTGAGTTCTTAAAAGCCATCTCCGGCCTTGGAGGGCCAGACAAACCATGACACTGTCCCCTTGGTGAGTGCGAAGATGGGTGTGGCCACTGAGCTAGAATTCTGGATAAATTTGCGGTAAAAGTTAGCAAACCCCAGGAATTGTTGGATGTCTTTTACTGACCCTGGGACAGACCAATTCTATACTGCTGTAGTTTTTGCAGGGTCCATCTAAATCTGCCCCTCCCTCACAATAAAGCCAAGAAATAAGACTTTTGGAAACATGGAACTCACACTTGGGGGCCTTGACGTACAGATGGTTTTTTAGTAGTCTCTGGAGCACTCTCTGCACATGGTGTTGATGTTCCTGCAGGGTCTTGGAAAAAATGAGAGTATCATCTAGATACACAAACACAAAGTTATTAATCATGTCCCTAAGAACGTGGGTGTGGAAAACTGTGTTGGTTAGATCAAAAGGCATCACCTGGTACTTGTAGTGCCCAGAGGGCGTGTTGAAGGCGGTCTTCCAGTTGTCGCCCTGCTGTATGCGAATGAGGTGGTACACATTGTGCAATTTCAGGTTAGAAAACACAGTGGCCCTCTGGAGAAGGACGAAGGCAGTAGACATGAGAAGGAGGGGATAGCGATTCTCTTATCTTATTCAGCCCTCGGTTGTCGATGCAGGGTCGCAGACCTCCATCCTTCTTGACAGAAAAAATCCCACCCCGCCGCTGACGTGGACAGCCGAATAAATCCTGAGGCCAGGGTGTTCCTGATGTATTCATCTGTGGCCTAGCGCTCTGGTAGAGAGAGTGAGAAGATCCAGGGTGTAGTGCCTGGACGCAGGTCAATGGTAGTCGTAGTGCCTATGTGGGGGAAGGGACGCAGCCCTACTTTTACTGAAAACCTCCTTTAGATCCCAATACTCACCAGAACCTTGGGTCAACTCTAAGTGTGAGAAGACTCAAGTGCAGGGAATACGTAGTATTTACAAAGTTTATTGGTAATTCCCAAGAGAACACTCAGAAGACACAAAATCAGACAAAACACAAAATCAGAGTATGCCAATAAAAGCCATGTGACACCAAAGTCTGCACAATAGCAGACACTAGGGGTCACAACAGTCCTAAGTCCTCACACCATGTTGATCATTGATTTACATTCATGGTGTTATAACTGGTCATGACCCAGACTTCACTGTGTTTTGGGATTTTCACTATTTCACATTCTAACCATCTGGTTAAAATGTGTGGAATTACAGCATATTGCTTTTTGAGCACTGGAAAAGAAGAGCCATGCAACATCTAAGCAAACATAACTATTTTACCAAACAGACTAGATTAGTCTAAATGTATTGTGTACTTGTGTAAGTAAGATTAGTGCAAATGTATTGTGTCCTTACAGAACGCAAAACATAGTTAATGACGCATGGGGAGTGTGTTGCCTTGACTTAGGCAGCTAAGGTGGTTGTTAGCTATATTAGGCATTTATTGTGATTTGTTTCTTCACAGATGGCAATCATGACACAATTTCCAGGCTGTGATGTGCTTTCACACTGGCCTAATCTAATATGGCTTCCATTAGAGGCATTGGGGAGGCTATGCTGAGGCATTTTTCAAGGTCTAAACTGGTCTCAAAGGATTACCTTACTCTCTCTCTCTCTCTCTCTCTCTCTTTCTCACACACACACACTCTCTCTCTTTCTCCCCATCTGACCTGGTTCCTCCACCATTTTACCTTATTAATTTATGCTTTGTATTACTCTCACACAGCATTCGTTTCTGCCTCAGCTGCAAAAAGCTGTGTGCCCTTTCTCTCACTCTCACTGCAGTATACTGTACATTCTCTGTGCAGATCCTTAAGTCATAGCGGGATTTTTGGGGAACTGTTCTTCTGTCTCTGTTCTACCAGTTGATGTCTCTTTGATGTGTGAGCCCACTTTGACCTGCTCTGTTATATAACTGCTTTTACTCTCCCTAACGCAATGCAGTCAGAGCAATCTAAAACTGTCCAGCAACTTTACATTCTGTGTTATATTACTCTGCTGGTTATCCTTCATCATTAGCACTGTCTCTGTGATAGGTCCACGCATTATTATCTCACATTAAACAGGACACCAGAGAATAATAAGGCTGTGATTGTGAAAGAGATTAGTTTGATGCATCTGGGATGTTGGATCTGTACTGGTCTGCCAAAAAAAGTGTCTTTTACAGAGAAAGAACTGAAAGAATATCAAAGACAGTGTTTAAAAAGCAAAAAGAATTGAGCTTTAAACACTTTTTACAATAGTGAAAGGTCTATTTTACAATAGTGACAGGACATCTACACTGTGTTTGTATTTAATGCTAATTTTATGTTAATATTACAGTGTCTATTAATGCTGTGTATGCACTAAAGGACTTCGGATTACTATACATGCCATCAGATTTTTGTAGCCTATTCTACACAACTTGTGGTCTCATAATATGAATTTGTCGTGGACACTACATGACTGGTCAGAGATGGGGTCACAAATTACAAGATTTTACTCTGTCTGGTCTCCAGAGTATGTATTATCATGAAAACACACACAAGAAGTGACATTAGAAATATTGTGATATCATGTATGAGACAGGATAATTTTTCTCCCACAATAGATGTCAGCAATAAATGCAAGTACAGTGCAGTGCATACAATCACATACAACACAGCTACAGGCCAAGAGCTTCAGTTAAAACTCAGATCAAATATCAGAATGCTGAAAATCTTTGATCTTTTTGACTTCAACCTGGCCAAGGATGTAAACTGTGCATCACTGGAACTGCTGATCCTGATAGGTGTGTAGTAGATTAGCAATTTGTAGTTCTATTTATGAATTTACATTTTCTCAATAGGATCAGCTCTCAAATAAAAAAACAAATACATTTTTATTACTCTTGATAGAAATACTTATGTGCCTTTAATTAGGTTGTTAATTAATTGAACATATTAGTGTCCATTTTATGAATTTTGTGCGTCTTTTTTAACAGCTGTTTCCTCGTTGTATCTAATAATGGATGGGTCGCTCATTTCAGAGACAAAGAGAAGGCACGTCAGCAATAAAGAAAGCAAAGGGTTATAGGTTAAGATAGAACACACTCTGGTTACTTGCAGACCTTTGACCCTGTCCTTATGTCCGTCACCAGACTCGAACTGGGTAGGGAGAATCTGTGAGTGATGAAGAGACCATGATTTTAAAATGCATGACAAACATTTTAGCAAAAGGACCATTAGAGAATAACCTGAGGGCACAGTGTCACTTCAATGTTCCAGGTTCCCGTTTATTTTCCATGTCACTATTTGATGTGTATTGTATAGATAATGGAATGAGGATGGAGAAAAATGCAAGATTTAGGAGAAGAGCTAAATATAACACACAGTTACAAAACGTCAGGCAACAGAACAAAAATATCCAGATAGCAAAACACACAAAGGCAAGGTTTTCAAAGACAGTGCAGTCTTTGTATGTGGCATTATCTGGACAGTTGGCAATTTCTAAAATACCCCAATAACCATGCTGCAGTGGCTGAGATGAAATTTTTTCACATTCTAATATTTGATGTCCTGAAGCTCGATGATAACTGAAGATCTTCACCTGTACCTGCATGATTTAAGCATAATGGTGCATACAATCACATACAACACAGCTACAGGCCAAGAGCTTCAGTTAAAACTCAGATCAAATATCAGAATGCTGAAAAATTTTGATCTTTTTTACTTTAACCTGGCCAAGGATGTTGGTACCAGATGGGCTGGTCTAAGTATTTCATAAACTGTGCATCACTGGAACTGCTGATCCTGATAGGTGTGTAGTAGATTAGCAATTTGTAGTTCTATTTATGAATTCACATTTTCTGAATAGGATCAGCTCTCAAATAAAAAAACAAATAAATTTTAATATCCAGATAGCAAAACACACAAAGGCAAGGTTTACAATGACAATGCAGTCTTTGTTGGCAATTTCTAAAATACTCTGGCACCAATAACCATGCTGCAGTGGCCGAGATTACATTTTTTCACATTCTAATATTTGATGTCCTGAAGCTGATGATAACTGAAGATCTTCACCTGTACCTGCATGATTTAAGCATAATGGACTTGCACGAACGTCTTCCAGGTTTCACTAAGCCAGCTTATCAGCTTTCTGCAAAACCTGGAAGTTAGTCATTTGTACGAACTGTTGGTAGAGGCCGTCAGTCAGTATAAGATAATAATAATAATAATAATAATAATAATAATAATAATAATAAATACTAATTATATATTATACAATATCTTATATATTATAGTATCTCTGATGTCATGATCTCCGAGTCTTTTTAGGACGGTGTTTTACACAAGATGTCTACAAGACCTCCCGCACTACACCGTTCACCGTGTTGTCAGAGTCACATCAGTTTCCTCTATTAACGAAAGAGAGAGAAAGGCTTCAAACTCTGTCGCCAGTTACATCGATAACTGCGAGGGAAAGTGAAAGGGAACACAAACCACTACAGTTTACCATTAGTTTAAAGAACCAGCGACCTTAACAATACATATCAATGTAACGCTGTGTTTATGTATTAGAAGTAACGCTATAACCTTTAATATTTCTGTGAATGTTTTTATTCAGGTCTACCTGTATTTTTCTTTATTTCCCAGTCTCTAATAAAGATCAGGTGACAGGAGAGGACCTCCTGTTTAAACACTGTTAAAATGGGCTACTTAGGCATATTGCAGATTTCCTCTCTGAAGAAAACGGAAAACACAGAAGCTCCTTTATAGGACGTTTAAACTTTATTCTTGCAATAAACCCGATCTGAAAACTATGTTTAAATATCACTAACAACTTTGTGTGTGTACACAATTGCATGTAACACACAGCTTATTTTCATTCCAAGATATTTTACTGTAAAAGTTACCTTACAGGAAGTGAGATGGCCTATATTGGGAGACCCCTGTCATACTCGTGGTATCTGTGTCAAAGTAAACAAAACTGTCATTATTAAAAAACATGTTTTCTTTGCAAGTCAAGTGAGTTTTGTCCATTAATCTACACACATATGAAAAAACTGGGGTGAGTAATCCGCTTTCAATTATTTATGGTTAGCTCAGATTGCCAAAGTTTTGGTTTGAGATAGTCGATAATCGGGGTATTTAACTAATGAGAACCTTGAGAATATTTAAAATCCATCTTTTACGGGTGTCCTGGTCCGCTAGAAAGGTATAGCAAAGGTGTTCTGCGGTATGTCCAACATGTCTCTGCTTTTTAAATGGTCTAAAACTGTTCAGACACATGTATTGTTTAATAGCTCATGATCACAACTGCAAAACAAACCTATGAATAAGTGTTTCAGTGTATTAAAAGGAGCTGAACTCACGAGCTAAACAACAAGGTATGTGCTACTATAAGTCGCAAACCGGAAGTAAACAAGCTGGCTAATTTTTAACTGGAAACATGTGGGGACCACCCTGTGCATAAAGTCCATTTAAGCTGATTGATGATTTGATTGTATAATTATATAAATGTGTAGAAATGCATTGTCCATAATAAATTGGCCTCAGTGTATGTGTGTGTGTGTGTGAGTGTGTGTTTATGCTGTCTAAAGCAGTGCTGTTAACAGGGTAACAGATTGGATTGCTGGTTGCTGGAGCATCATCAAGCCTCTTTGCTTGCATTTATGGAACTCTGACAGTATACCCTTATGGACATTAGTCTTCCATGCTTGACTGGTCCTTCATCCCGGTCCCCTCATCACCAAACCCCTCCTCCACCTCTTTCTTTCTGCATCCTTTGTTTCATCCCCTTCTGCACCACCACTGACTCCAGTAAAGGAAAAGATGTCAAGCATTACACAGACTCTTTTCTACCATATGATTGAGTTGCTTATGCTGCAGCAGTGATTAGGCTCCAATTTGAAATGTATAATGTGGCGGGGTCAGTGTAAACATGTATAATGCTGTTTGGGTTTTGGGCAGCCATGTAATTGAGTTAAGAAATGAAGAGGGATGTCTGTTGAATGACAACAGTGCTTTAAATGGCTTAAATTTCTTCTGCCTAACAGTGCAGTTTCCCAGAGTCTCTCATGCTTTTGAATCCACCATCTTATTCCATTTCCCTTTCTCCTCCTACTTTCATCCCCCTTATTCTGATGCCTTGGTGCATTGAAACCACTGAGATGAGAATGCTAGACTGTGTGAGTTACTCCAACTCCTGTTCTACAATTTTTCAGAAAGTTTCTGATAATCTCACTTTATCCTTCCCATGATGTTAATATTATCTAATGGAAATTGTGTGGACAATCCGGCATTTTAGGTTTGCCATGCACAAAGACGTGGACAAGAAAATCATTTGCTGTATTTGTGTAGTAGACCAAAGGTCTAAAGCTTCAGCATGATGTATGACTCCATTGATTTCTCTGGTTCAGATACCTCAGAAGTCAATACTTTATAATTAAAAATAATCTTGGTGTTTAATAATGTGAGGTATTCAGACTATGGGGACAAAGAGAAATACAGAGATTTGAATCAAGCTCTTTATTTATGACTATGTTTAGGGCATTTAAAGTTAGTAGGCATGAATACACTTGATATAATATATACCTTCTGTCCATTTAGAACCAGGACATCAGCAGGATTGTATTATTAAGGATGTTCTTCATATGTTAAGCATTATGACAAGACTTGTACTTTATATTTTGTTGTATGGCCCAGTTAATGACTGTTTACATGTCTGTACATTGGCAAGTCTGTATGAGGATGTTAGCTAGCATGCAGTTAATTGAATTGGTCCCAAGGCTCCACCCCAACACTACTGCTTGCTTCCACTCACTACTGAGCATTTCCTGTGAGAAGCAATAAATACTGCTAAGGACTAATACTGGAAATACACATATGCTCAGCAAATTAGCATGCAACTATTAGGATGGTCTGCATAAACCACATGTATAAATATTTGAAAAAGTTTGTATATCAAAAGCAGACAAAGTAATCTTAATGCACCTGCTTCTCAACATCCTACATACATGAGTTTTTTTTTTCCATTTCAACTTATTAAAAAGCAGCACTACTATAGTATATGCTCCACTTACAAGGGGAACACAAAATGTGGCACTGATTTTTTTTTTTTTTAGAATGACAGAAGCAACAAATACAGCAAGCCCATAAACTGAGGCATTTTTACAAAAAGGACACTCTCCCGGGGGGTGCAAGTAGGCTAGGATGAGGGGAAAAAATCAGGGGAAAAATCATTTAAAAAATCGAATGTTGAAAATGCAAGTGGTTGGACTACTACAACACAATAATAAATGTAGTAGATAAGAATGACATATTGTGAAGTGACCTGTAGGTGGCAGTAGAGAGTTTAAGGCCGCAGGGAGTGAAGAAGAGTGTGTGAGATCCGGGTGCGTGTGGCGCATGTAGGTGTGTTAATGGCATGTTCAGTGTTCAGTAAAAAGTCCTGACTACCAACCTGTTGTCTGTACGTCCTTCACCTCAAGATTATTACAATAAATCAAACGCACAGTTTCATTTCAAATTTACCAATACAGTATTTTGAGCCTGTGACGTGATGTCACGTAACTGCTAGGCTAGCCTATTATATAAGCGCCTGCACACGCATTCAGCTTCATTCACTCTAGTCTAGTCTCTTGCCAAGTTCGCTTGTGCCAGCTCTCGCTACACTCAAAACGAAATACCGTGATCGTGCTCAAATCGAGGATAATTTGAGACTGTGTTTATTGGACATTGCACTAGAGGTCTGCACTGGGATTGGGCAAATCTCGTTGCAAATCTTGCGGGAACGGGCGGTTTGCACTTAGCTGCAGGTGGGAACAGGCGGCTAAAACAAAACACTGCAGGATTATAGACTATAGCCTAAAGGTAATTCCAAATAAATAAAATACAGAGAATGATAACAGAATATAAAACTGCCTTTATTTCATTTTAAAACTACATGAAAATAAAGAAATAGGAGCGCTATTCCCGACAAGTGCGTCAAAAGCTGCAGGCCAGGAAAAGGAAACAAACCCCAAGAATCTCTTTATTAATAACCTATATTACGTTTTCTTCTGTGGGATGGGGAAGACACAAAATCAATCCATCTCTATTAATGTGCGGGAATAATTCTCATAGCTTCGCGGGTTGTGGGCAGGAGTGGACATACACTTCCATACAATTCAATTCCTGGTTCTCTTGATAACAGTCTGGGTGGTATGGTGTGTGTCAGGTGTGTATGCTTAGCGCTCTCAGTACTACATGAGTATTTTGCTTTGATTAATCCATGCTTACTTTGCAATGTGATTCAGACTGCTGTTCTGTGCACATATTTGCCAGTCCATCTTAGAGTTTGTTTGTACATTTTTACTGCAGCTAAGGGATAAACATTGTGTGGGTGTGTGTGTGTGTGTGTGTGTGTGTGTGTGTGCGCACCAGGGGTGGACAGTAACGAAGTAAATGTAATTTGTTACTGTACTTAAGTAGTTTTTTGTGTATCTGTACTTTACTGGAGTATTTTTATTTTGGG
>JAOVVF010000008.1:9007212-9032786 GCA_028565595.1 Duopalatinus emarginatus | reverse complement strand
ACTTTTACTGGAGTAATATTTTACCTTGGGTATCTGTACTTTTACTCAACTACATGATTTGGGTACTTCGTCCACCAATGGTGCGCACACACACATATGCAGTGCTTCTGAAACCAGTAACCATTATTTAACCAGAGCAAAGCCTGTAATTGAAGGTACAGACACATTTTACTTTCAGCTTTTTGACATTAGATGCTATCAAGAGATAAACATAAGGATTAATTATTTAGACCACATGTTACGCACTACAAGTAATGTAATAACAAACCATTTACAACACTTGCAAATAGCAGAAACCCAGAGAGGCCTCTGGTCATTTCACTGAGTTTGTGACTGTAAGTTTCACATAGTGCTTGAAAGGTCTTGTGAGATAAATGACTGTTATGGTATTTAGGAAGACACACTGGTAGTTAAATACATTAAGTTCAAGACACATGACATCTCTCACTTGCAATCCTTCAAACCTTGACATACTGTTTAGTCATTAATATTAAAACATAAAAAAAAAGTTTTAAATAACTACATTGGAATGAATAGAGTGTGGAAGTCTGGAGCTGTAAGTCAGCTCTAACCAAATCATACAATGGTAATCAGTTCAGTGTGGATAATAAAATTGTCGTTACATGTACCACAGTACATCTCATGAGAGACATATAGCCTAAGAAAGAGTTGAGTAATGGTATGCAGTGGTATGTGTGCTTTCCTGGGAGTGATTGCAGAGAGTGTGACCTCAGGAATAAACGGGCCTCAATGGTAAGAGTATGCCTTCATCCAGACAGAATTACCGCTCTACTTTCAAACCAATGATTCAAACGACCTTATTTGTAACACTCTAATATACGGCTAAGTAGACTTTCAGATTACAGCCACTGGGCTGGACTGTTAGTGGATTATTTCCAATGAAAATTTGGGTTATGACTCTTTAATGGGTTGGCATGACAGCCTAGCCTTTTGTTTCTACTTCCACTACAGCTAGATCAAGATCTCTGAATATTTTTCTGTCATACCACTGACTCACCACCCTGTCCCAGAACTTTTTAATCTCACTCTCTGGACCCTGGTGTCTTTTCATTCTTATGATTCTATAAATTTGATTTGTGTTTTCTTTCCCACAATCAGTGGCAAAACCTCTTCATGGTTACATAAAGTAACAAAAATAACAAATGCAGTTAGACTTTCTATAGGCACTTTCTTTATCATTGTAGTTTATGCAATCATCCATTTCACTGTTTTTCTGTATTGTTTTGTGGTGTTTAGGTGAAAAATTAATTTAGGTGATTTAAATGCCACATTTTAATTGTAAGTAATGCAGGTAAAAAACAAACACAAAATAAAAATACCTGTAGCTATTTTAATGCATTTTAACCACCCCTGTTTATCATACCATATCCTTACATTGACATTCATTTTATAAGTCTTATAGTTTGCTTATGTGGGATTATTATTATTATTATTATTATTATTATTATTATTATTTGCTGCAAAAGCATGTGTGTTCATGATTATTAGATTAGGTTAGATTTCATAGAGAGTATGAAGAATCGGTGTAGCCCCCTACACTTCCCCTAGAGACTCAGGCCAGCCAATAAGTTAACTAACTCACAGTTATGACCTTAAATTCACTAGTAGTCTTGAATGTATATTTGAATCTTTTTTTAAAACATTTTATTGTTAATATCCTCTTTCTTCCCAAGTGGTGCTGATACTGTATCACTTATGATCTCACCCATCTCTAAGACAATATCCAGATATTCTGGTGTATATAGAAATAATTCAGAGGTCATCCTTTGACAAGTTGGATCTCAATAGGCTTTCCTGTGTGGAGAACTGACTCTCAGGCCTGGTCAGTTCAGTGTCCCAAATTAATATCACAGATGCCTGAACCTCCCAAATTGCGTAAATATTCCAGGAACACTGACAGCTAAAAGATAACCGATCCATCTGAAAGATGTTACACTCAAAGTGATCTTTTCAGGAAACAAGGCGGTAAAGTGGTAATGGTGAAGCTGGGATAACAATCTGATTGTCTGAGGGTTTGGCTGTGTGAATGGGCTGTTTAAAGCTGACTGGTTTCAATGAATTGTTCTTAAATTGCCTGGATAGCATAGTGAATTGGTGAACTAGTCATTACCGCATTATTTTTTTCCATTCAAAATGTGCTGAAGTTTTTATGGTTTTAGTGGAACATACACAGCATTTATCCTCATCTGTGTATAATTTAGGCATGCAAATGTGTAAAACTGGTTCTCTGTGTGACAGGTGTGATGATGTTGCACTGGACACTGGAAGAGACTTGCTGTTTCTGCTCTACAAGTATAATGCATAGACGTACACTCCATGACCTGCACTCACTGACCAGTCAGTCTATCGACTGTTTGAGAAAGTTTAATCCAGATAAATATTGGAGTGGATAAGAAAATCAACAGCAGGCCTTTTTTGGCCAGATTTCAACACCTCAAGACATTCAGACAAGTCTCTTTTACTGCTGGTTTAAATGACGTGAAGCAAAGTTATAGAGCTACGTTTTAAAGCCAAACATATAAAAATGTGTAGAGAAAAAGGCCTTGCAGAGTCACAAGTCTTTTCCTCCTGATGTTTTGAAGGAAACTGTTGTTGGGTTATAGGCTTTTGAGACTTAATGCAAGTATCAAAATTATGAATGAATGGCTTTCTTGGACCACCAGTGTAATTCTGTTTACTTCAACGCATCGGGAACAGAGGCCAGAAAGAGGAGCTAAGAGGTCATGACTTTCCATTTGAGATCCTTCAGGATAACACCTGAATGTCTGATGATTTAGTGGTGTGGAACACAACTGCTTTTTGTTTGTTAATCTGAGACCAGTTAAACCCAATCCTCCAGCTTGGCTGACCTTAACTTGCCAAGATATTTACATTGTGAAATATCTGAACAAATCTTATTTGCAGAGTTTGGTGTTATAAGGAAATTTCTGAAAGGCAGATTCGTTTGACCTAACCTTAGTTGTAAACTTAGGCTTCTTCTCTCACAGCTGGTGGACAGATAAAAGTCATTCCATGGCAAAACAGTGTTCCCAGTTTTACAAATACTACTTTGCCTCCCGTGAGGCAAAAATTCAAGACACCTGTCCTGTTTTCTACAGATGCTTTTTTGCTTGTTAAACTGCATTTGTCACGTGCATTTAATCTTTTAAGAGGTTTGTTTCACTGCTGTCTCAGTTCAAATACTGAAAAGAGGCAAGGTACCTAGAAAAGCAAATAGTTTTCTGACATCAGTGCATGTAGCTTATGTGTGTATATGTATATGTACAGGATAAATCTATCTCTCCATCTCTCTCTCTCTCTCTCTCTCTCTCTCTCTCTCTCTCTCTCTCTGTTATCTAAAAGTAATATGAGTCTATAGTACTAATAAAACATGTTTGTCTTCGGTTTCTATAGGTGACAGCAAATGATGCTGATGGAGGTTCCTTTGGAACAATAACTTATTCTATAGGATCAGGACCCTCCGGTACTCTTCCAGCAGTGTTCAGCATTAATAAAGAGACAGGGCAGGTCTGCACTAATTCAGTTCTCGACAGAGATGAGGGATCTGAGAGCTATGAGTTCACAGTCACTGCTACTGATGGGGTAAGTAAGAGATTCAGAACAAAGGCTCATTATATGGAGTCATTATATATTATATAGAATATTATATATAAAATGCAATTGAATTGTTTGTTCTAATTATTAAACAGGTCCTTATTAATTCTACTGGTCCAATGACATATTTATTTGACTTAGGCAGTTAATAGCAATTTTTTTCTTTTTCTTATTTGGTACCACATAGACTCAGTGTTTTGATACAAATGTGTATTTGTTCTGTCTGATCATATTCATTCTCCCAGACTAGCTATCAGATTCAGCTCTGTACAGTCCCCTTTTTGCTGCCAGGAACAACAGCTATGAGCTCTTCAAATAAAACTCCAGTAAAATACAACTTCCCTTGGGTGCATTCATATACAGTAACACAAACTCTACCACTCTACTGTTCTTTCTTTTTCTTTCTTCTTCTTTTTTCTTTACTTTTTACACATGCACACACACACACACACACATTGCCTCTATGGAGGCAATAAATAATGGTTCCCATTTCCATTATTTAAACAGTCATAAGATGGAACTGGTGAAGGAAATGTAATTACAAGCCAAGTAAAACTGCTCAGATATTTCGTCAGCGGAGAATAACACATCTCCATTTTTTTCCCACTTTCCTTTCCCTCAGGGTGGCCTGAGCTCATCTGCCTATGTAAAAGTGGCATTGCTGGACATTAATGATAACAGGCCCGTGTTTTACCCCATAAACTATGCAGTCAGTTTGAGCTCTCAGAGTGCTCCAGGAACCTCTGTCATCAAAGTATCAGCCAACGACCCTGATGCAGGAGACAATGGCAAAGTGACTTACAGCACAGTACCTGGCGGAGGATCCAACTTCTTTACACTTAACAAGGACACAGGTGTGTTTTTAATACTTCTACACTACACTTACTGTATATACTACTCCATTTGCAGCTCCAATATGTGCAGTTGCACTGTACTGGTTTACACTGGACTCATATCACCCTATTTGCACTGGTTTACACTTGCAATTTATTGCCATGCTGCCTCATTTGTCTCTTTCTTTCACTAAAACACTAGGGACTACTTTGCTATTGGCAGGTCAGACAGAGTACTGTACATGTACTCTGTACGATGACAGTGAGGTTGAATCTGAATTAATCTATCTAATCTAATAAATTATGTGTACATTTAGTACTGAAACATTTAATTTCCTAAATCATTATGAAGAATTGAAACTGATAAACTACATTGTTAACGATTAAGCAGCTATTTATTTTGCTTATCAGTTTCTCATGATGTGTAACTGAATATTACAGTATTAAGTATTTGTAGTGACAGGTATATACATTAATGGATGTAGTCGTCATTATTTCTATAATAATAATAATAATAATAATAATAATAATAATAATAATTCTTTTCTTGTGTATTTATCTGTTTATTTCAGCTATGTGATCAGTGATCTGTGGATAACATGAGTGACCTGTGTTTGGTGTGCTTTTTCTGTGTGCCATTTGTTACTCTGCAGGGGTCATCTCTCTTTCCCGCTCCTTGCATGGAAAGGCCAACTCTGTCATTACGATGGTAATCACGGCACTGGATGGAGGTGGGCTCACAGTGCCTGTTAATTCCAGAGTGAACATCAGTGTTGTGGCTGGCTCTGTAGCGCCTCCCATCTTCGAGCAGGCACAGTACTTCTTTACTGTATCTGAGGATGTGCTGAGGGGCACAGAAGTTGGTGTTGTGTTTGCTAACAGCAGAAACGGTAAGTGTTTGATTTTTCTTAGTGCAAAACATGTGCATAGTAAGTTGATGTTATTTACCACTGTATGCACATATACTTTTGCCTGTTTGTCTGACTCTATATTTTTTTTCTATTTCTTTTCTAGGAGCCAATAAAGACATCTTTTACACCATCTCCTCTGGTGATCCAGAAGGCTACTTCACTGTGGATATAGAGACAGGAGCTGTGCGCACCAGTCTGCCACTGGATCATGAGGCTTGGCCCTCACTGGAACTGGAGGTCCAGGCTCGCAGTGGCTCCCCTCCAGTGTTTGCTCAGACAGTGGTCCGTATTACTATCACTGATGTAAATGATAACGCACCCACCTTCCTGCCTTCATCATCAGAGTCTCTGCTGCTGCCAGAAGCTACCAAGATGGGAACAATTGTGTATCGGGTAAAGGCTGAAGACCGTGATTCAGGAGCTAATGGGCAGCTAAGCTTTGATCTGCTTACATCTGAAAGCCAGCGCACATTCAGTGTGGACAGAAGCAGCGGTGAAATTCGCCTGATAGGAAGCCTTTCTTATGACAGTACTTCTCGTTACGACTTGCTGGTGCTAGCCAAGGACTCTGGTGCTCCTCAACTCAGTGCCACATTCACTCTTGTAGTGCACATACAAGCCGAGAATGACCAGGGGCCAGTGTTTGACACAATGACCTATCGTGTGGAGCTGAAGGAAAACACTCTCCTAAGTACTCGTTTCCTGCAGGTACGTGCCCTGAGTAGGGACCACAATGCAAATGGTGCCTCCTCCTCAACTTCTGCTCCACTTTCGTACCATCTCCGGCCTGATGGAGATGCGGCAGGGTTTGGCATTGTCTCAGACAGTGGATGGCTGTTTGTTAAGAGTGCGCTGGACAGGGAGGCCAAAGACATCTACTTGCTCACTGTACTGGCCAGCTCAGGAAGGGGACAGCTGAAGAAAACTGGCAGTGCAACTGTGCGGGTTTCTGTGACAGATGAAAATGATAACTCACCACGGTTTTCCCAGGAAAGGGTCTTCCTGGCAGTAAGGGAGAACCTGCCTGCAGGAACAGGATTTGGGAGAATTTCAGCCACTGACCGTGATGCTGGACTCAACAGCCGCCTTACATACAAACTACTGCATACTGATCGTAACTTCCAGATCAACACTCAAACTGGTGAGAAGAGAAACTCCTTTATTCATTATCAGTAAGCATTTTATCTGGTCATATTGGTAGACCAGGAGTCTGATGTAAGATAGAATACAAGCTAGATATGATGCTAATTAACCACAGGGCACCACAGACATACTCACACACACACACACACACACACACACACACACACACACTGCAACCTATAAATCCAGCTTTTTTTGAATCCATGTTTTTGGGTGGTAAGAATAAACCAGAGAACTCTGAGGAAACCCACAGAACAGAAGGCGAACAGTTTTTTTCGTACAGTTGAACTTTTTGTTCCCGTGTTACAGTTACATTTTTTTTTTGCAAGAATAAGAAATATTATACTGGGGCTTAAGTGGTTAACTTTCCTGTTTTTCTGCATTCTTTCATTTTTATATTCCTACAGCTGATATAATACTTGTTGAGAAAGAAACAGCAAATAACAACATTGCTTTCTAGCAGTTACTCAGTGCAATTAAGGTGCAATTCACAAATTGATTCACAATTTGAGTATCCAGTTTATAGCCAAGCAAAAGTGGACCACTTTAATACAAACACACAGTTTTACTGTTAGTTCCTATAAAGTTTTCTACTTTTTCTATTATATACAGTCATATCCAGACTTACTATTGTAACAGCTTACCTTTCTTATTATTCTCAAAGTTATTGAATACATTTGAAGTACATTGAAATACATTGAAGTCACACTCCTACTTTCTATCCTTTTTTGTAAAATGTAATTAAGTCATAATATACAATGTTATGTGTAGTATGCTTGCAGTAATAAAACCAATTACACAACATGGGGAACCAAAATTAGCATGTGAACATTTTTGGATAAAAAAAAAAACCTAGGTGACATACACAAAACTCTGCTTTAGGTCAGGTGAGGGCATCCAGAAGGATCTCTTTTATTTTAATCGGTAGGATATGGCACCAGTTAAGCCCTAGTTGTACATAGGGTACAGAATACTATGAAGACTACTATAACGTACCTGCACATCAGTGTAGTGTATGTGTCATGATTGCTGCAAATTTGAGAGATTAGATTTACAAATCAATGCAAGCAGTTTACTGTTACATTTTAACCTTAATAGGCTCTGCAGATGAAGGCATTAAAATGCTGTCTCGCTTTCTCTCTCTCTCTCTCTCTAGGTGAGATCAGCACACGGGTAGCTCTGGATCGTGAGCACCAGTCCAGCTACCAGTTGGTGGTGGTGGTACAGGATGGAGGCACTCCTCCACGGAGTTCTACAGGCACCGCCCATGTGACTGTGCTAGATGAGAATGACAACGCCCCATTCTTCAGTCATGTGTTGCCTGGCCGGGAGCTGATTATTCAAGTGAGAACCTTGGATTGGAATTAATCTAGACATATGATGGCTAATTATATAGGCTGTCTGTAATAAAATGTCATATGGGCACATTTGCAGATACAAGGGTATACATGTTTGGTAGAGTGATGCAGGTTTATTACCATTGGGTGTGTGGTGTTTCAGGTGCAGGAGGGTCTGCCTGCTGGCTCACTCCTGGGAACAGTGCAGGCTAAAGACCCAGATGAAGGAGAAAATGGCACAATCTTCTACTCATTATCTGGTAAAGCAGCTCTTCAGTATGAGCTCACAGTGTCTGGAATAAAATGCTTTCCAGATGGAACTGATTAACTGCTTTTGCAAATGAGTGGAAAGTATAACATTAATAGAAAATCTAAAGCTATAAAAATATATGGCAGTGTCTTTCATAAGTATTCATCCCCTTGAACACTTTCACAGTTTGGAGTGATATAACCTGGAATTGAAATTGATTTTTGTTTTATTGATTTTATGTTCTTAATGCTGTAGTGGGAGCATTGTCCCAAACCAATTTTGATATATTTTTCATTATGATGTTCCCTTTACGGCAGTATTATAGGCTATTTTATTTAGATTTATGACATATAATCTGTATTGTTCCCATTTCAGTTCCAGGCTTAAACACTACGAAATGTATAACATACATTACATCATTGTGTAGATGTTAGAAGTCACTGTCTCTATACCAAAAAAAATGTTTGCGGTCCTTTCTTCTGTTGTACTTTAGGCTCCAGAGCAGAACGGTTCTCTCTAAATCCTAACACAGGAGAGCTGCGTTCTGCTTCCACATTGAGGAGAGCTGAAAAGGCTGAGTACAGTTTAACTGTAACTGTCTCGGATCTTGGTGCACCATCTCAGAGCATCTCCACCATCCTGCACATACAGGTCAGAGTAGGATTAAAACCTGTGTTCGTGCAAATGTAATATGTCTATATATGTCTATATATAAATAAAGTCTAACATACTATTTGGATGGATTCATTGCACCTTAATTGCAGTCTACTAAAAAATATAAATCTTCCATATACTTATATACCTATCTGAAATTTGTAGTGTCATTGTTGTGGGAGGAATTGCTTCAAGCAATGTGCTTCAAAAACAGAACTGTCAACATGACTTCCGCTTTCAGCTCCAAATCCTATAATTCAAACCCAAATGAGAAAGTGCAGTAAACCACAGAAACTGGTGTGAATTGCACATGTGTGCCATTTGATATTCTATAAAATACACTATTTTTGTTCTTATATCCGCTCCAACGTGTGCAGAGCCCAAAGAATATGCTGAGCAGCCAGTGGGCGTACATGAATCATAGTACTTTTTTCATATTTAATTCCTTAAAGGGAAGAGGATGCTAATTGTGAAGTGAGTGCTTGTCTGCAATATCTTTCCCCTTAAGAATGAGAGAAAGGGAGAGAAGAAAGGAATTTTTAAATCAAGTGTTCCCAGATGGCCTGTGATGGGGTCCAGCTGTGGCCTGCTCTGATCAGACAAAAAGAGCCGTTAACCTCCAGCCCTCTTACACGGTAGCGCTCATGGACACACTCACACTAGATAAGGTTTCACCACAATAATATCAACATTCTACATAACAGTCGAGTAATACCAGGCACACTGGGTCGTTCCAGTACATTGCATTCTAAAGAATGCTAAATAATGCCGTTATAAACATTTCACAACTCCTCTGTTGCTCAGCAGTCAGAGACGTCTGTTTCCTTTTATAAGGATTTAAGTATGAAAGCTTTTAACTGTTATCATTAGAAAGCATTTAAGTACATTTCCAGGCCCACTCAAAAGCGACAGGAAATGAGCACATGAGGGCTTTTATGTGGCAGATGGATTCATCGCACCTTAATTGCAGTCTAATGTCGAGAGTAAATGGAACATAGTGTTTTGAAATAAAAGTATGGTAAGTAATTTGGTGACTAGTGAAATTTATTTTGTAATCTATAACATTACAAGATACAGAGTCCTCTTGAACTGGATACATTTAATTTAGATAAATACAGAAAACTCAATGAAATGTCTCTTGCATTAGTACACAGTAATAATAATAATAATATGAATATGAATATGAATAAATAATAATATGAATAGGTCAGCCAGGCAGGAAATTGAGGACAAAAATGTTCTTAAATCAGAATACGTGTTCATGTTTCTATTTAAGTCTGACTAATAATAACAGCAAACTTGTCCTTAGTATATGACCAAAGTGAGAACACAGTGTTTGAACTCATTTTTCTACAATTTTCTACAAACTTTTAAGGAAACTAATCCATTGAATTTTCAGTGTTTCAGATTCAGTTCAAGATACAGTTTAAGATACCAAGTTCATATCCCACTTATTTTATCTAAACAATGATTTCAATTGAACTCAACACAACCAAATCAACTAAAAAATGTAAGGTCTAGTCACATAAAATGTCTTGCTGTTAAGCGGTGCTTTACATTACTCATTTTGACTAGTGTCTCACAAATAAGGGATGTTTTTAAGAGATGAGACCTGTTTCAGAGAATAAATACATTCTTTTCTCTGTCTTCCATCTTTGACTTTGTCTTTATTATTGACTTTTTTAACAAGCTAAATACTACAAGCAAACTATTAAAACATGATAATGTTTGACATTTAATAAATATGGCCAAGAATATTCAGTAGACTTGTTTTTATAGTATATTCCAAGTATATTGCATTTTCTGCACTAAATACAATAAATAGCAGAAGCCTGAAAATGTTTTAATTAGAACTTATTTTGGTAAAAAAAAAAATCATTGAGCAAAAAGTATTTTATTTGTTATTCATTGTTATCTATACTAGCATAAATGTAAGAGTGATACTTTCCTTCAGTTATACTGTGTGTCCTTTTTTTCTTTTATGACGGACTTTAATTATCTTTTATTCCTCAGGTTGCTGGCTCAGCAAGGGTTCCAGCGAAACCAAACACCCTATCAATGACACTTAATACAGTGGAGGGCACGAAACCAGGCTCGGTCATAGGTTCAGTGCACCTACATAACCAGCATGATGTGTTGCTTGATGGGAAGGTGACTTTTCTTGTAGTTGGTGGCACTGATCAAGATGGAAATTTTATGGTGGATCGTCTCACTGGGGATGTGTACTTAGCCAGAGAATTGGACTATGAAATGGGAGCTCACTACACCTTGCAGATTGAGGTGAATGACTTTTCAACGGCCTTCCCAAGCAGTCACCTGATCCAGCTGGATATCAATGTGCAAGACAGTAATGATCATGCACCACAGTTTCCTGAAGATCCTGTGACTATCGTCGTCCCTGAGAACATGCAGCCAGGCTCCTCCATTTATGCGTTCCAGGCCTCTGATAAGGATGGCAGTGGCCTCAATAGCGAGGTACGCTACTCTATCCAGCACCGTTGGCCTGATCGATCAGACCTTCTGTCCCTGGATTCCATCACTGGTGTGCTCACCCTTCGTCAAAAACTTGACCATGAGGAGACCTCAAGCCTTTTCCTGGTGGTCCGAGCAACAGACTCAACTACAGATCACAGTCAAAGGCGCTGGAGCTCGGTCACAGCCCGCATCTTTGTGACTGATGAAAATGACAATGCTCCAGTATTCAGCTCCCCTACAGCAGTCAGTGTGATGGAAGATAAACCAATGGGCTTTGTACTCCTCTACATCATTGCCCGTGATGCAGACCAAGGTGAAAATGGCAGAGTGTCTTACCGCATTCAGACAGGCAACACAGCAGGACGATTCAGCCTCAATCCCAACACTGGTGAGCCTCACAATCTAAAAAAAAAGTCAATTAGCAGGAAGGTTTTTTTCTTAAACACATTGCAGTAATACTATCATGTCATGTCATATATATTATATTATATTATATTATATTATATTATATTATATTATATTATATTAATGATTTGGCTGGCCAGCAAACCATTAACATATCTTCAAAATATATTTGGGTGTACCATATTGATATTATATTTTGTTTATCTTTATGGTAAGAAATCAATATCTAAGAAATTATACAGTTAACACACTTTGGCTTAGTGGGTTCTGAAGTCATTATTCTATCCTGGGCTTAAGTGATTGACTACAGTGTTCTACAGTGTTCTTCCTGTGTCTGTGTGTTTATATGCTCACTGCTGGGTGATTGATTGCTGGTGGAAAAGTCATTATTATAGTGTGTGTTCAAAACTAAAGCTATTACAGTATAGTGATGTTTTCATTAAATTAGAGCTTATACATGTAAAGGAGGTATGCAGGGTCACAGTAGTTTTATCACAGTTGCCGAGAAATAAGAATACACAAAATATTTTTAATGACTAGTCAAATTCAGTGAATTGTATAAGCTTGACGATTTGTGGGACAAAAATAAAGATGTGAGGATAAACTCATTCATATAAATAAATATGAATGGCTCATTTCTGCTTGAATTCTGGAATGCTTTTTATATATAGCAGGACATAACAGAATGGGGTTATTTCGAGCAGCAAAATGTTGATGTTAATCAGACACTGAAGATTAAGGATTAATAAGAATTCTGGTGGCGAAAAGGTCGTGGTTGACCTGAGCTGATGTTAAGCACAAAAAAAAAACAGCTTTATAATAAGAAAGGGGACTTTTTTTTCAGGAATCACAGATGTTATTAGAGAGGAAGTGTGTTTGGTGAATTATAAATAGAGGAGCAGTCTCACACATTCTTCACACACTTTAAACAGCCAGGGCAATATGACAGACAGGCAGATAGTCTGGCCATTATATACACCACATGTTTAGTATTATCATGTGAGGTCTCCAACTGTCCCTTTGAGTCAGATAGGTATTTCGGATACATATCGAGACATATGCCAGCATAAAACACTTACTTGATATTATGGCTGTTATCATGGATTACAACATAAAAAAAGAAAATATTACCCTGTGGGTTTTAATTAAAAAAGGTGTAAACCTCCAAGCAAGTCAAGCCTTATTAGTCTTTTGGCTCGTGGATGCTGTCTTTTGTGCTTGTGCAAGGAGATGCTATATGTGTTAGCTATATGTGCGAGAAGAAAACATTTTAGGCGCTGTGTTGGTGTCAATATTTATGTATTTTAAATATTACATAATAGTGTGAATATGTATTTTTTAATTGCGAAGGGATTTTCAGACAAACAACACAAAAACTACACTGTCTGCAGTACATTATTCAGCTTTTTATGATGGTATACCTATTATCTTTTAATACATATCTGACATCTCTTTCTCTCTCTCTCTCTCCCTCTCTCTCTCTCTCATACATTCAGCAGTAATTTCTTTTCTGTTTTCTTGCTTTGTCAGGCTCTCTTTCCATACTCAAAGCTCTGGATCGTGAGGAGCAGGACAGCTACAACCTCACTATTGTTGCAGAGGATCATGGGACAACCCAGCATTCCACCACTCAGGTCCTTTCTGTACAGGTTATTGATGTGAATGATGAGGCCCCGTGGTTTGAGTCGAGTGAGTATGAGGTTCAAATCCGAGAGAACCAGCCAACTGGAACCACCATCCTCACTGTCTCTGCTACTGACAGAGACCAAGGTGATTTTTATTCTCAATATGCATATGCAACTTAGCATGTGGTTTATTGCTAACCAGCATTATCCCTAACTCACATGGTGGAGCTTATGTTGAGTTTCTTATTGCTATGGACTGAGTTTTAAGGCATAATGTTGGGTTTCTGTAAAAGGCTTGAGTAAACAGGTGCTTGGCACAAAATGATCTCTCTCTTTGCACATAACCTTGTATCCTCTTGCCACTAACATGCCACAGAGGAGAAAAAAATGCCAAGGTGTAATGAGTTGTGCAATGTACTTAAATCAAACTAGCTATTCACAGTTTGTATTATATAGATGCATTTTAACACATTTTGTTGCATTCTTTTAGTTAAGTGATCTTTTTAAACTTCTTTTCTATGACTGTTCCAGGTACAAATGGACATGTATTCTATGGAGGTGTGACAGTGGAAGGCTTTGTCATTTCACCTGAAACTGGTGTCATCTCACTTACCAAAGTCCTTGACAGGGAGCAACAGGATTGTTACAGTGTCACTGGTAATCTGCTGCTTCCTCTTGCATGAAGAGGAATGTCTTACTATTAAGACATCATCATGCAGTTTATTGAACTGTTGACTTTGCCAGTCATTATTATGTTTTTTGTGCATTTCCTCTATATGATGTAGTGTATGCCAAAGATGGAGGGATGCCCCCTAAATTTGCAAAGGCCAAGGTGCATATTGCAGTAATGGATGAAAATGATAATGCTCCAGCTTTTGGAAGATTGCAGTACAACCTGGAGCTGCCAGAAAACCTCGACCCAGTACAGATTTTTATCATTAAAGCCAGTGACCAAGACAGTGGGGAGAGTGGTCGTGTGGAGTACAGGATAACTGGTACGTATTACTAGGTTGATGATATATACCACATTTGGCCTGTATGTAGACAGTATGTGGGCACTTGACCATCACAGCCACATATAGGTCTTTCATAAATATATGACTATATAATTGTCTGAAATGTCTTTGTGTTCTGTAGCATTAAGAGTTCACCAAAAGGCGGAATTATATCTCATCGTAACAATGTCCCTATGCACGTTCCATAATGTGGTAGAATCTAAACATAGAGATGTGATGGTCAGGTGTACACATAGGTTTGGCCATGTAATTTATTATTATTTTATTTGATGCAGTGGATAAATATATATTTTCCTTATTAAGTACCATGTGTTTAAGATCCCATTTTTAATTCATCTCAGCTGGAGATCCAGATGGTGACTTCAAGCTGGACAGCAGTTCTGGGGCCTTGTCCACCTCTCGACCGCTAGACAGAGAGAGAAAAAACAGTTACTCTCTGGAAATCATTGCTCAGGATCATGGAAGCCCCTCTCAAACTAGCACAGCTACTGTGGAAGTCACTGTCCTGGACATAAATGATAATAGTCCCACATTTAGCAGTAACAGCTATGCTATAGACATTTTAGAGGATGCTGTTACTGGGTCACTAGTTCTGGATGTGACAGCCAGTGATGCTGATGAGGGTGAGAATGGTCAGATCCTATACTTCCTGAGCAAAGAAGCAAGAGGTGCATTCACGATAGACCCTGATACAGGCCGGATCCTAACAGCTGCCTTATTGGACAGAGAGAAAATTGCTTTATACACCTTCCAAGTGTGCGCAGTCGACTTGTCCCCTGCTTCACCCCATACCACCATGGTGCAGGTCACAGTTAACATCTTGGACATGAATGACAATGCACCCTTTTTCATCCAAGATCCTCTCATAATCAATGTATCCAGTATGAGGGTATCTACTAACCAAGTGGTAGGGACTATGAGAGCAGAAGATAAAGACTTTGGTGCCAATGGATCAGTATTCTATCGTCTTGCCAAACCAGTGCAAGGCTTCTCTATAAATTCTCTGACTGGAGAGATCCAAACCACTGAGGCAATGAACAGTCTGACTCAGAGCCAGTACATACTCATTGTAGAGGCCATGGACCAGGGCAGCCCTTCTCAGTCCTCCCTGGGGGTGGTGATCATCTATGTGAAGGAACAGAACTACAATGGTATCCGCTTCTCCCGTACCACCAGAGACGTCAGTATCCAGGAGAATGCAGCCAAAGGTTAGCCACAATGTAGAATAGACTATGCTATGCTTTCCTTCTGTAATCACAGCTGATAAATAAACAAAAGATGAATTTGATAATGTTCTAAAAATATAGTTTTGATTGATATCAAAACTTTTTTTTTCATGTCTTTGCATATGTTTTTGAATTTGGTCAGCTTAACCACCACTGCAACACCCAGCTGTGATCATGGATCTGCTTTGATTCCCAGGTACTTCAGTGACTCAGGCACAGGCGCAATATCCAGATGGCAACCGCGGAGGCATCACATACAGCATCTTCAGTGGAAACAAACAGCAGTCCTTCAGCATCAGCTCCAGCACAGGTCAATTTGGGGTAGAATGCACCATTGCACCCCAGAGCCTTTTGTATTATTTCTTAATAGTTTAATAAACAAATCTAATATCGGTTAATGCAGAGTAAAAAACACATGAGGCAGACTATTAGGAGATTCAGGCTACATATTATTTGTTAGTAGACTATATTGAGGCAATACTACAGCACAAGCCTATTCTCTTTTATTTTATTATTTTCTTTTCTTGAAATGGGCTGTTTCCAGTTTGATATTATTTTGCATTAAGTGGCAAGATGTGTGTTCCCTATTCTTCACACCATTATTTTAATTTTCCTTCAAAGCTGAGACTGAAACAAAGCAAAGACAAAAAAATTTTTTTTAACTCTTCTATAGACACTGCATCCTCCATCTATCATTAAGTGATAAGGAGCTCTCATGCTGCACGCTCTCAGTTTCACAATCAACATTTTCAGCTGAACCACCAGCTTGTCTGCACAAATGCATTTAGAGACTGGTACATCATTTAGTTGTGTAATATGAGCCACCGCTTTAATATTTTGCACCCTTATTATACTGGTATGTGTTTTTTCACTGTTATCAATGCATCCTGCAAAACACTGAAGCTGGAAATTGGATTTGTGGCCTGTTTATGGCTGTTAATTGATCCGTGATATGACACCCTTGCCTAAAAATAGTGCTTTAACTATGGAACAGGAAAATGGAAACGGCTGCTTTGTTTTATTATTTGTCAGCTAGCAAGAATTAGCAGCTGTGCAACCTCTTACTTCTTATATACGCTTGTGTAATAATAACTTAATAGTTCCAGTTTTGTAAAATACTTTTCTAAGGTGCTCAAATTGCAGATTTGGCACATTTTGCCATTAAATGACAAGGTGTGAAGCTGATCTTCTTATTCTTCTAAAAAGAGTGTGGTTATACTGGATATTAGCACAGCTGTGATTTGTAATAATGGTGATATTACCCACAATTGTAAGTCTGATATTGCTTTTATACAACAGCCCTACTGTATAACACAAGACATTGATATTAATAAGTGACGTCAGACATAATATGGCCAAAGGTTCTGTTTATTTCAGCTTTGCTAGTGGAGATCCCACAAAACTAACTGTTTATAATATCCATATATAACTATAATAGTTAACCCTTAACTAGATTTAGAGTTATATAATAGAGACATGATGTGTGCAATAGCAGTTAGCTTATGCCATTTCTGTTGCTACACACAGGTGAGATTTGGGTCCAGAGCTCTAACTACCTAGATTTTGAGGACATGCCAAGACTCCGTCTAGTGGTTAAGGCTGAAACTACAACTTCCAGCTCCTTCATGGCTGTCAATCTGATTCTTCAGGACGTCAATGACAACTTACCTCGCTTTCAGCTGCAGAACTACATAGCGTACATGCATGAGGCACAGGGCTATGACTCTCCAATTATTCAGGTAATCTTTATTCCAAAACCTGATCAATAACATGAGTATTGTAATGTATATTTTATAACTATATCAAAATGATACAAATTTCCTACGTGACACTGGGATACTACTAAATTACTTTGATAATTACATTATCTTTGTTCAGGTTGTAGCTGAAGATATAGATCAGGGCCTGAATGGTGAAGTTACCTATTCTATTCAGTCTTCTGGTCGTAGTGGGCTGTTTAAAATTGATCCTCTGACTGGCAGTGTCACCACTGCAGCCATCATGGACCGAGAGATCTGGATGCAGACCAAGTGAGTTTTTTATGTATGTTTGTACGTGTGTGTGTTTTCTCATTCTTCTGTAAAACGTACTTGTGTTTCCTTTTACTTTCATCAGTGCACATACAGTGTTTGCAAAGGGTTTTATTTTAGTGCTTCTCAGAGAAATATCATTTATTTTCAGGGTTTTTGTGTAGGGAGATGATTAGTAATTTTAGTAATATTTTGACCATTTTACAAAAAATAAGAGCCATTTTAAAGAAGAGGAAGATATGAACTTGTGGACATTTAATGTTTATCTTCTTTGTATCAGACTAGTGATTACGGCAACAGATCGAGGCAGTCCCAAGCTTGCTGGCTCTGCCACTGTTACTGTGATTATTGTTGACCTCAATGACAATAGTCCCACAATCCCTCTGCCAAAGGAAGTGCAAGTACCAGAAAGTGAGTGAGCAAAAATGTGCCTTTTACCTTTCTTTCTTTCTTCTTCATGTTAGTTTTATTTTCACTTTGCTGCATGTTTTTGTACCCAGTGAACGACTGTGGACATGTGTGATCTGTTATCTGCATGTATACATGTTCATACATCCAGTGAATGCATATTATGACTCTACTATCTCCTAGACTCCCTTATTGGCACAGAGATCACCATGGTGACAGGGAATGATGTAGACTCGGGCCCAGCACTGTCTTATTCCCTGTATCTGGACAAAAACTCACAGGGCAAGTTTGGAATCCACCGCTACAGTGGCAGAGTGTTTTTGACATCTCCACTGGACTTTGAGGAGAAGACATGGTACACAGTAACTGTTAAAGCCTCAGACTCTAAGCATCATACTGATGCCAATCTGACAATACTGGTGGAAGATGTGAATGACAATGTGCCCACTTTTACACAAGACTTATACCAGGTATGTTTCTAAATAATATATAGGTTTTACAGGCTAAGTAAGAGAAAAGTTATTAACTTGCTCTTTTATGGCTTCCCAGGTGGCACTGGCAGAACATTCTCCACCTGGCACTCCTGTAATTACAGTAACAGCTACGGATCGGGACTCAGGAGAGAACGGAAGAGTCACCTACAGACTGATATCGTCATCTAAAGAGGGCTTTTACATTGATTCCAGTAATGGTACATTGAGTCAAATTATTAATATGTACAAATGAGTCAATTATTTATATGTATTCTATTTAAAGTGAATATACTGCAATTTTTATTTTTATAAAATGAAACATTAGTATGTGCTTTCTTTACAGGTACATTGTTTATCAGTCAAAAAGCTGAATTTGACCCAGAGCGTCCCACTGTGAAGGTGGTTATTGAGGCTCAAGATGGTGGTAAGCCACCGCTATCTGCCGTTGCTACTATTCAAGTCCAGCTGACAGACGTGAATGACAATGCCCCAATGTTTCATCAGTTAGAATACAGAGCCACAGTGTCTGAGGACCAGCTTCCTGGAGGCACTATCCTTATCCTGGAAGCAGTGGATGGTGACCTTTCTCAGGAAAACTCAGGTTTTGACTTTGCTATTGCAAGTGGGAATATTGGAAATGCTTTTCAGATTGAGAGTAGTGTACGTTTCATAGAAGGCCATGGCTTTCAGACAGTAGGTACACTAATCCTTGCAGAGCAGCTGGATTTTGAAGTAACATCTCGCTACAACCTCACCATTGTGGTATCTGATCGTGGTGTTCCCCAGCGTAGCTCCAGTGTGCCTGCTATTATTACTGTGAATGATGTCAATGACAACCCTCCAGCATTCAGCCGTGCTGAGTATGTAGTGCCTCTGAGTGAAGGGGCGTCTACTGGTAGTGAAATCTTACGGCTATCTGCAACCGATCCAGATTCAGCTCCAAATGCAGAGATCCAGTATAGCATTAGCTCTGGAGATGACACCGGCCTCTTTTCAGTAGACCAGTGGACTGGAGCCCTGCGCCTGCAGAAACCTCTTGACCGGGAAACTCATATTTCCCATGTAGTAATTATTCAAGCTTCAGATGGTCATGGTCATTTTTCACTGGCTCCTGTCACTGTGGAGGTAATGGATATAAATGATAACAGGCCTTATTTCCCTATTGAGATTATGACTGCAAGCATACGGGAAAACCAACCTCCTAATTCAGGAGTCACGGTGCTTCATGCCATAGACCATGACACTGGAGTCTATGGACAGCTGAAATATTTTATATTGGACAGATCTAGTCACGGAAAGGACTTCTTTATGGTGGATCAAAACACAGGAGAGGTGCATTCTCGTCAGTCGTTTGACTTTGAGAAAGTGAACTCTTTCCATTTCATGGCTTTGGCTATGGATGCAGGCAACAACTCTGCTACAGTTACTGTACAAGTCTATGTTACTGGGGAAGATGAATATGATCCAGTTTTCACCTCTTCAGCCTTTTACTTTGAGGTACCAGAGGGAGCCCAGAAGGGCCAGACCATTGGTCAGGTGCAGGCTAAAGATGAGGATGGTGGTGTTGATGGCATTGTGCTGTACTCATTTCCAAACAGCTCCCCATACTTTGATGTTAATAAAACCACTGGTGTGATCTACCTCAAAATTGATAGTGCAGGTAGTTCTAGTGGCCAAAGCGGTTCCAAAAGGGAGACACGCGTTATGACCATGGATATTATTGCTCATAGTCCCTTAGAAACCTCAAGGGTTACAACTGCTCAGCTAACTATTGATGTCACCAACACATCCTTTGGTCTTGCGACTGATTTTAACATTTTCCTAATAGGCATTATCGCAGCCTCTCTTGGTGTAATAGTCATCTTAGTCATAATTGCTGTGGCCCTGTACCTAGTGAAGTCCAGACACAGGAAGAAAGGGCAGAATACTGGAACAGTGGCTTCAGACACAGCACTTCAGCAGCTAGATGAATCCAAATCAAAAGGTGAGGAGAGGATCTATCACCAGACCCTTCCAGGATATGCTGGTGATCAGGGAGGTGGTGGCACTTCTTACACCAGGGGAGGCTCCTTGGATCCATCACACTCTAGTGGAAGAGGATCGGCTGAGGCTGCAGAAGATGATGAAATTAGGATGATAAATGAGTATCCACGAGTAGCTAGTATTACCTCTTCCATGCAAGAGCACATCTCTGCCCGAGGGCCTGACTCAGGTATACAGCAGGATGCTGACCAACTCTCTGACATCTCTGGTGAAACTGGGACACTAGATGCAAGCCAGTGGTTTAAAGGGAAGAAGTTGGGAAGTTTAAGTGGCACCTTGCACTCTGGTCAAGTTCCAGTCTATAGAGATGAAGGAGGTGGCTACCTTGGAGTAGGCAGAGGGCTAAACATATCTCATCCAAAGGATTATGGCTTCCCAGAAGATGGCAAACCTTCAATCGATGGCTCTCTTACAGCTATTGTTGCTAGTGATGAGGAGCTGCGAGGCAGCTACAATTGGGACTACCTTCTCAATTGGTGCCCACAATTCCAACCACTTGCCAGTGTTTTTACAGAAATTGCCAGACTTAAAGATGAGAGTTTGCCCCCCAACAACCCACGCAGACCTTTCCAACCTAAAATCAAGACAGATCCGAAACCAAGAATTGATCCACCTCCTCTCATTACATCAGTAGCTCACCCTGGTGCCAAGTCTGTTCCACCCAAGCCTGCGATCAATAGGACATTTCCTCACCTAGCAACCCTCAGACGTTCTCCTATAAGCCATGAAGGTTCCATCTCATCTGCAGCCATGTCTCCCAGCTTTTCTCCATCGCTGTCCCCTCTGGCAGCCAGATCACCAGCCGTCTCCCCTTTTGGTGTTACACAAGGCCCATCAGCCTCAATGATTAGCACCACAGAGCACTCCTTGGAGCACAGTAATGACACAGAGATGGGATGAGAATGAGAATCTAATTCTGTCAGGAATTTTACACTGTGGGGAGTCTTGACAATTTTCTTTGTGGGTATATTATAAATAGAAGCAAGAAGGACCTTTCAGCTTTTAGCTGTTTTGGTAAATGCTTAAACTTTGAAACATGAAGGGTTAAAATGCTGTTTTGCTGTGAAATGACGACGCCCTTCATCAAAGCCAATGTGGACTTTTTGTGATTCAATTTATTTCTTTTTTTCCCTTTTTTTTTAGGGGGGGGGGTGTTTTATTTCTGCCTGGCTGGCCGGGAAGATAAGCTCTAGTGCTCGTTTGTTTTGTTTTGTTTTATACTGATGACTGACAGCTTTGGAACATTTTGCAGAGTCTGTCCAAGATGGCTGCTATCACCACTATTTTTGCATCCTATTTGAACTCTGTGAAGGTGCACCAAGATGTTTCACTGCATATGCACATTAGAAATGGTAGTTCAATTTATATGTGTATATATTTTTATTTTTAATGGTCTCATTTCTTCATAGGTCATGTTTTTAATGAGAAAATGCCATTACCTCACATTTATAAAGCACTCACATTTACGTCCTGGATTTGTGTATGTATGGTAGTCATAGGGCTTATGCATTATTGTTGTATAGTGTTTAGCATCACCATACTGTATGATTGTTGATTTCTGTGTGGTAGTGGCTGTATGGTTCTTGGCCTGTTATGTGAATGATTGGGATGTGTTGTGATAATTGTAACGTACTGATGATAAGATGTTTTGATAATTATTTATATAAAATTCAAATCATATGGGATCTTGAGAGAACCCATTTTGGAAATTGTTACATTATACTGTCACCCTATGTCTGTCATGCTTGACCTACTAATATTATTTGATGCTTATCTGGAGGCCTTCAGTGTAACTGAAAAATTATATGCTGTATGTCAAAGGAGTTTCTTGTATAATGCCAGGAACTTGACTCACTTATATATGTTTGTACATTTGGTTATTTGTGTTAATTCTCACACTGTAGGGTGTTCTACCAGAAGAGAAAAAAATGCTGATGTGTCTTAAAGTCAAGTGCTTCCAGAGAGTTAGAGAGGAAATCAGTAATAAACACCAGTGAAGCTGTCCACAATACAAGTGGCTAAGAATATGTTTAGCACAAAATGCACCTGCCTTTTGGAATAAACCCTGGACATTCAAAGCACCTTTAAAATGTGCTTATTTTTCTTATATGTATACACTTTTCCCAGCACAGATTACAGTTATATCAAATTAATGTCCTCTTGTTGTCCTGGATGTCCTCCCATCTTCAGCTGACTTTCTGGCTACCTCTAGTGCATGTGTTGTAATAATAAAAAGGCCTAAAGTTGACCTTGTTAAAGGTAAAAAGGATACCTTAAAAAATGAAACAACACAGTTGCTGAAGCTCTGTCAGCACATTCGAAGACATTCACCTGTACATATATTTACAGGAACACTGCATTCTTACAGATGTTTTAGGTCCTACTGCTTAGTCCTTTCTTCTTTTTTCTTTGCAGTTACATTACACTGGGAGGAGAAATGAAAATAAAACCTAAATAAACTCTAATCAGTTGGCAGAATCTGAGTCAAATTGATTGTTCATTAAAAAGGTATTTGCCAAAAATTATTTGCTCCTGTGACCATTACTGACCTTACACTTTGTATTGCCAGATGCATATGCTGAGCGTAATGCTTAAATATGATCATAACATGCATGATGGAATTGTTCATGTATTTCTTTGTGTATTTAGTTTCAGTAAAAAAAAGTTTAGGGCAGAATAATAACTAACATAATGACAAGAGCACATAGCATATGGTATGTCATGCATTTTACAGATGTCAACACAAAAATGTTAAAAAGTGTTGTCATTGCTCAAGACATAGAACAACTGCTGACTGGAGAACTGTCAGTTCCAGCACTAGTTATTTCTGTCTGTGACCACTGTAATGGAGGCAGCTTCAGTCTCTACAATCTACAAGGAACATGGTTCTGTTGTTTACATTAAGATGAGTATTTGAAAGTAGAATGTATGATATGTACTGTGATAAACACAAAATAAGAAAAACGTATTAGTGGCTTAGTAAATAAAAGGCACATAAAGTCTCTGGAACTAATTTGGAGGTTTAGTGATGATGGTGGAAAGTGCTGCATAACCTGTTGGCCCAAAATATCTTATAAGTGTTCATCTGGATTGAGATCTGGTGACTGTGAAAGTCATAACATTCAATTTACATCACACCCCCATCAAATCTTTAGTGATTCTTCGTGTCCTATGAATGGGGAATACTCAATCAGAATAAATATGTTTCATCATAGGATAAACATGATCAGTCACAAGACCTTTGTATTGATTAGCAGTGACTCTAAGACAAGTGGACCCAAACCATGACAGGGAATTACATTCCATAGTAGGACCGAGCCACCATTATTCTCTTTCTAACTTTTCACTTCAATCTATTAATGGAAAACGAGCAACCAACACTAATGTTACTAGTATATTTAGATGTCCAGGTGAGTTCCTCTGGGTAATCCCGACTAATGCCCCCTAGGTGTGAGTGTTTGTGCATGGTGCCCTGTGATGGACTGATGCTCCTTTTAGGGTGGATTTACTTTGTTTTCCAGTGATCCTTCATGACCCTGACTTGGATAAATCCTTTTACTAAAAAGGATCTAATGAGTGAATGAATATGTTTTATATGTTTTCATTTATTTATTCTATTTATTTATTTATCTAGAGACAGGTACTCACACCATCATTACTTTTTTAGACTAAAAATTCCTAAATTCCTGAAGTATTATTAAATTACTGTTATTGTAGCTGTTACGCCAAAGGAACAGTTTCAGAGGAAAATGATTTTTAGTGTTTAAATGTCCTGAACCCTACAACCCTACAGAGAGCCCTGTGTTCAAGTCTGTATTTGTCTAGTATTTGTTACCAAAAATGGTTGGAGTCTTCTATAAATTTGTTTTAGTGTTTGTTCGGTGAAGTGGTAACACATGAAAGCTAATATAAGTATTACACTGTTGAATCTAATAAGAGGTTTAGCAAAGACACCAAGCATGTCTGAATATGCAGTGTGTAGCTTTATACTTGCTGGCTCTCTTTCTAATTCTTCATCTCTCCAGCTGTTTGTCTTAAACCAGACCAGTCTCACCCACATGCTATGAGTTTAACATTTGGCCAAAGCCCAGATTTTCTTTCATCCAACTACTATGTCTTATGTCTCACTCTCATGTCTCACAAAGTTCAGTGTGAACTCTGTGAAAATTATGACAGTAAGTCAGTGTCAGTAAGTGACGGTAGATCATAAATGAACTTACATCCTGCAATATGAATAGCTGGTTTTCTTTAATTAGAGGTCACAGGTAGGAAAAAAATATGCCAGATTAGTCTCATGTCTATGAATATTGAATGATCTGTGTGTTAAGTACAGTTTATTACACTCTAAACTTTTGGACTGGAATATGAGACTGGATTTCCCATTCAGGCATCATTTATTAGAGCCCTGTTCTGATATTAGTAGCTGTACTTTTTCAGAGCCATTAACATGCCGGCTGTTGTATGATTTCTGGCAATGAGAGAAAAAAGAAACAGCTAGTTAAACCTGCAGATTTAGCAGAATCATAATTCCTAGTTTAGACCTTTAAAAGATTCATCAGCAGTATTAAAGGTCAGTATGAACCAACACAATTTCATGCAACATCACATCATAAAGTAATAATAATTAAACATGTTATATTTTACTTTGTATGTATGGATGTATGCGTTGCACCTTTAACACCTGCATAATGTTTGTTATAAATCATTCTAAGTATGATCACATCATGTAGTTTTGTCATCACAGAAATGACTGAATATCTATAAATTGTTTTAAAATTTTTTTAATGGTTTCAGACACTAGATATGTTACATATCTTTTCCATCAATCCATTATCACATAATATCAATAATATTTTTATTCTATTTGGCAGAAAAGCGTTTAAAAGTAAGAATGAAATAATAAAAGAATCTGTTCTGTTCAGTTGCAAATTGCATGCTGAAAATGGTTCTCACAAACGTACTTCCAGAAAAAACACCCCAGAAAACTTAGATTAGGGCTGGAAACAATTGTGTGTTTGGAACATTAATGATCTTGTGGAATTTTAAATACATTAAATGATTTTATCATTTTCTGATAAATGATTATGAATTATTTGGCATATTGTGTTTGCTCACTAAATATATAGCAAC
>JAOVVF010000008.1:8974662-9005675 GCA_028565595.1 Duopalatinus emarginatus | reverse complement strand
TTGTTGGGTGGCGGAATGTCACGTGTTGCGGATCGACATGTGCGAGGGCCCGACCAAGGCCGCTAGCGGCTTTAATTGTCTTTATTTTTTCTTTACATTTGAGATGACTCTGGTGATTAAACTCCTTTGCAAATGTTAAAAAAGTCTGTGCTGAAGTGTGAAAGAGAGGCCACGTGTCCTTGTGCTGTTTCACCTTTATGTCCTGAGAGAAAATCTGCAGTGAGCAGGTGGATCAAACATTTACTCCCAGGTCTGTGTGTGTTAGTGTGTGAACATGTGAGTGTGAATGCTTGCACAAGAGAGAAGTTTGGGAATGCTAGTATGAGGTATCAGCAAGTTTTTATCAACTGATATAAAACAACATACTGTGTCAGTAACTTAAGGTAAACATTTCTAATAATAGAAGGAGATTTTTTTTGTTTTATGGTTTTCCTGCTCTGAATTAGTGAATAAAAATATGCTGATAGAAACGGAGGAAATGTCCTTCAGTAAACAAAAGGTGAAGTGACTGCATTGTCTAAAGACACGCCTGAGTGAAACAACTATGCAAGGCCTTCAGATCCGGGAGAGTAACTGGGGGTAAACAGTGCTATGTTTGCTTAAAGAATGAGCAGATTTACTTTAGTAGCTAGCTACAGTTTCAGACTTATGGTCTGAGTTTAGTGTGCTGCTTAGTGCCAGTGTTCTTCATCTCTAACATATCTCTAACATTTTTTTTCTTTCTTCTGCACAGTTTATTGGTCTTATTTAATTATGTAATGATGATGGAGTCATCCTGTGCATTGGTACAGTTATTCTGGATGTTTTCACAGTTTGCAATGCACAGATGCATGGTTGAAGTCAGGGGCAGCTTAATTGGTTAACAAGCTGAGTACAACTCACCCAGGGGACTTTAAGAAATATAATACAGTGTTGGCTGTAAAGCCATGTGTTAAAGATGCTCGGCTGATTTAAACAGAGTCAAATGGCCGCTCTTTTGTGCCACTTTAAAAGAACAGGGAAGTTAAACATTGGAAATAATAATTTACACACCAGGTGTAAATTATGCACTGTCAGATTACGTGAAACATCTTTATCATATTTTGCAGTCTTCAGTATTTGGAAGAAATGAGACACTCATGAGACACGCATGTTTTCTGTGCTTTACAGTGTGATTGGTTGTGGTGATGTGACGCTGTCCTAATATTTATGTGCTGTTTCCACTTATGCCACACACACACACACACAGCTTAGTTATCTATTGCACTATGTTTTAAAATAACTATAGTTTTGTATTCAATATTATTGTAATAATATAGTATGTTCTAAATATTACTATAGCATCTTATCTTTAGGTCTGAGAATGGATATACAGGCTGCATTGTGTGAGTAGTCTTTCCACTTTACAGATCTAGGATGCCCAGGTTTCTGTCTTTAGTGTTGCACATGGGTTTCCTCTGGGTTTTCTAGTTTCCTCCCACTTCAATAAAAACATGGCAAGTGGATTGGATGTACTAAAAGGCTGCTAGGTGTGAATGGGGTGGATGGGGGTGCATGATGCTCTATTTTTGTTTAATTCCTATTCATCAGACATCTCTCCCCTATTATGCAACAGCTACCAATCAGGAAGGGTGAAGGCTATCACATGCTTCCTCTGAGACGTGACGGCAGCCACCGCATCTTTTTAAGCTGATGCATTGTCAGGGGGTGGTCTATCAAGTTTCTGTATGCATGAGCTCAAAGAAGCCCATAACTGGCAACTGTCACTGTACTGACAGAGGAAAGAGAGAATGTTACCCCTGCCTTTCTGAAAGTACAACCTATTTTTTGCTCTAGACTTCGGGCCAAACTTCAAGCCAACGCTTAAATTTCACTGGAGAAATGTCATCCATAAAATGTATCATTGTAAAATTTAAATTATTCGAGTGGAGCAGGTGGTTTGGGTGCTGGACCCTTAGAAATGAATCTTGGGATAGAAAAGGCCAAGTGACAACAGTCTCTCTCTACTTTCAGGGAAATTCAGATGATGGGGGTGTTGGGGATAATGACAAGGAAGTTAGGGTGGGATATTAGTGTGTCTGTTTCAGCAAGGTCTTATCTCTTTCTGTGTGCTCACTATCTACATTTTACTGCTGAGATACCAATGAGTTTGGAGCAGATGGTTGGCTCCGCTCCTTCCTTGTTCATTCCAGTGGAATTGGTTGGACACACCACCTCTGTCTCAGCTTGTGGGGGCAGATGATATAGTTCTTTGTAGTTTGTGTTTTTTCCCTCTTGTTCACTCTTTACAGCTCCTAAGTGTTTATCAGAGGGTCTCAAGGCTGTTGGACTATTGAGGGAGAAAAGATATTTAGCTTAAATCTTATTCAGCAGAGTTCTTGAGGTTCTCATTTATGCAACTTAGAATTAACCCCCTTGTATTAAAAAATTCATGGTATTTTGTATACTCGCATCCACACCTGAGTTGCACAATAGCTTGGTGGAAAGCCATCTATCTGTTAATCAAACGTTTAGGTTCAAGGTTAAAGTTCTGCTTTTGCTGACATGTGTCTTTGAATCCCAATTTCCAAATCCAGGAATCTAAATTCTCACAGGTCTTTGGCTACAACATGCTTTGCCTCTGCAGTTTACAGTCAAGAATGCCTCAATCAATGCATTCTTGAATTAGCACTGAATGTTAATGAAGATCATAAACAACTACCCAATTTACAAATTAAAATCTCCTGCCTTCAGTTTTCATTATGCATCCCATTTAGCAAAAACATACATAAAATATGAAACTGGATTTCAATGTACAATTACAACAACTGGTATTTTATACATGCAATACACACACACACAAACACAAACACATGCTCACTCAAACACTCAGACTCCGAGTTGTGCAGTATCTCAGTGGTAAGGTGTTTGTTTCACAATGCAGAGTTCAGGGTTTAAACTCTGCTTCTGCCAGGGTGTGTCTCACATTGAGCTTTGATTTTCAGTTCCCAAAGGTGTCAGGTTTGTACCTGCTTTTCTCACTATGGCTTAAAGTCATTACTGTTTCAGTGTGTAAATTTTTCAGTAAACATCCATGGTCTTGTGCGGCTTTAACACCGCTCACTGCTGCTCATGGCTGTATTCATAGAAGTAATAGGGAATTTTACATCGAAATTGAAGTGAAGTACTTTCCATGTCCAGGGAAAGTGCACATTGCACATGCTACTGCACACGTGCACTTTACTTAAAATGGATACATTTATTTATTGTGTAGTTTGTTGTTCTATGTGGCACCTTGGTCCTGGAGGAATGTTGTTTTGTTTCACTGTGTACTGTACACCACTGTATATAGTTGAAATGTTTGAAAAAACACTTGACTTGAAGTGTTAGACAAGCTTGATTACTTTAAATGCATATGAGCATCTATAGATGTTTTCATTATTTACGTTCAGGTTGTAATTGTTCTTAGTTTTTAGTGCTCTGTAGCTGTCGGTGTTTTTTTATGTATTTTTTTTTATCATCTGAGACACCAGTATTGTATTTTAATAGCATTTGAATGTCCATTAACTGATCCATTATCATTAGGATACTACCTATGTTGTCATCATGTTCTTTTATCTACCAGTTCTGCTGAAAATTACTATTGCTTTAGATTCCTCAATCAGTGCTGTGTGACTTTTCTTCATGTTTGCTATTCCAAATCAAGCTTTGCTAATAGTTCATTTTTTTGTGTTTAAACACTAGTGTGTAAAATGACATTTGCTGGGGTTGTTGTTAATCATAAAATAATTTACAAAAACTTAGCACACAGCCTGCATTTGTGGAATTTATGAATCAGTTATAAATCTTAGTATCTTTTAGTCTTCTGATTATTTAAGATGAGATTATTTCATGACTTTTTTTATTTGCACTTGTTTTTGTTTCCACATTGTTCATTTTCTTTTCTGTATGTCTCTGTCATCCAATCATGTCTACAGGCTTCAAAGGTACAGTGGGGCCTAAATGAGAAGGTAGGGTGTCCCCAAAGCCAAAGGTTGAGGAGTGCACTGGTGGAGGGAGGCTGTGTCTGTGTGTGTGTGTGTGTATGTGTGGGTCTGCGTGCGTGCGTGTGTGTGCAGCCCTGTAATTCTCTTTGGCCCCTAATTACAACTAAATTCACAGGATGCCTTTCAAAATTCTTAAGAGGTCCATGTGAGTGCTCTCCCTAAATTATCTACACCTTAGGACCAATAACAGAAGGCTGAATGGGGAAAAACCCAACAAGGTACAAAAAAGATTAGATTGATTGCTGTCTTTATTTCTCTGCTACCTAAAACTCTAATTTCCTCCCCAGTTTCCCTGACTTTAGTTGTGCAAAATAACTGCACAACCAGTTACACAAAATAAATAAAAAGACCAAAAATACAGAGAAATCGAACATTATAACATGAGAAATAAAATATTAAATGATTGAACACTGAGGATTCAGTAGTGCTGTGGTGCGCTTGTGAATAAACAGTTCAGCAAAACATAATATGCTTTAACATTATACAGCTGGTAAAGACGAGGGGTAGATACTTTTCTAACTGAAAGTAGCACAAAACTCAAATATAACAAACAAATAGTGTCCGAAGAGCAGAAACAGCATAGGTCAGGACTTAGGCAGACAGCTGCTGTAATTAAGCTGTCACTGAACACACACTGTTTAGACTGGCTGGTGATTTCAGATCAGGAAATGCCTTGTTTACTGTTTTACTCATTACTGCTTTAATCAGAGTAAATTACTGTGATAACAAACTCTCCATTTAAATTCATATCTTAATGTCTTTTGACAAAAAGATTAATGCCTTCATCGGACTGTAAACAATGACCCACTGAGTTTGTTTATGTTAAACGGTGTAAATAAAAAAAGGTTAACAATTTAGAGTGATTATTCAATCTTTTCGGAATAATGGACAACTAAATAAAACATGTTCCAAACATATCAGTTTTGAAAAGCATCCTGCTATTAAACATGTACTATTAAAGCTGCTGTAAGCAATGTTTAAAAATGACACTAGATTACACTATTATCCCCTGGAGAAGTTCAGACTGCACTATTTGTTGCAAGAAATGAATTAATGTTATGTGTAAGAAAAGATGGAAGAACATAGCTAGCTAATGTTCATGCCTGTCCTAGCTAACAGTTGACAAATTAACAAATAATTGCATTACACAGAAGAAAAACACACTTGCCATTTTTTTAAGATGTGAATGTTTAAATTTTGGTCATTCAACTCAGCTTAAAACCAAGATCATGACCAAAACAATTTTAGCTGTTTATTAAAGGTCATATCTGGATACAATTATGGGTTAGATGACAAAAATTGCTTACAACAGTTTTAACCTACAGCTAAACCTTAGAGAAAATGTTATTTCTGTTAACATAAAAAAATCTTTTTGGATCTCTTATGGTATGTTGAGCACATACTAATGGTTCCAATGGATTTTTGGTCCTTCGTATCTGTGTGTCTGTATACAACTAATACACTTTACTAATCTACTGTCAGTCTGTGACATTTTGACAGTTCAATGTGTGTACATTTGATATATTCTGTTTCAGAAAGAATGTTGGGCTCAATGCAGCAGTGATGTACAGCATGCTTTTCTCTATAAAGGAAGCGAAGTGGCTGCATGCTGTATGTTACTGCTGCATGTCCCAGTGTCCCATGTATTTAGGTCGAGGAAGTGATTGGCCCGCTCAGTAGGAGGGTCAGCATTGCATCATATACACATTACTGCGCTGCTGATGTAATCAGAGCACAAATCACATCTTATTCATCACTGTTCGGCGTCATGGTTAAGATGCCTTTAGTGCTGAATCTTTACTTAGGCTGGTGTGTAATGGTAGCCTGTCTAAAATGCAGTCAATTTAGAAGTCAATCATTGCGGTGCAAATGAAATGTTTAATTTCTTTATGGTTTCTAAAACCTAGCTAACACAAATGAACTGTTCCTGTCGGACTTTGAAATGGTTTATGATATCCTTTTAGCAAAAGAAGATTTGAATGCCACAGACATGCTGATCTTTTTGTTTTGGTCTCCCTTTCTCTCTGTTTCTTTGTGTGTGTGTGTGTGTGTGTGTGTGTGTGTGTGTGTGTGTGTGTGTGTGTGTGTGTGTGTGTGTGTGTGTGTGTAGGATTTGCAGCAGGTAATGGTATCTGGGCCTAACCTCAATGAGACCAGCATCGTATCAGGTGGCTATGGAGGCACAACAGAAGGCATCATTCCTACTAGCTCTATCAAAGGTATCACACACTCTCTCTCTCTCAAGGTTTCACCATGTCTTGTTGCCCTGTACTGTTTGTGGGGCCTTGGATTAGAGGTTAGTCTGTTTTTTGGACGTGCTGCTACACTGAACTTGATTTAGCTGATTTAGGTAGCCTGTACGGAGCCCATAATGGGACATGGAAAAAGAAAAAAAATCTATTGTGTGTGTGCACGTGAAACTTTCACGTACGCATGTAAAACTTTCATGTGCGCACCTAAAAGTTTTGCATGAGCACCTAAAACTTAATTTTTAGGTGTGCACGCAAAAGTATATAGATACATATATATATAGAGAGATTTTTTTCCTTTTTCTGTGTCCCTTTACGGGCTCCGTAAGCCTGACATTTCAAGGCTGGATTTTCTCCAGAAGGTCTGTCTACATAATTATCTCTTTTTCTTTCTTTAATGGTATCTTTCAGATGACCAGGTTCTAGGTGCAGCATGTCTTAAGGTTGGCGTGTGTTTATTGTAGTATCAACTCTTCTCAATGTATTGAGAGTTGGGATGTAAATGAATATTTTCAAAAATAAACAAATAATGTGTTCTATCACCAGTGGTCTAGTAGTCCAACCTAAAAATCCAATTACACATTTAGTCTTTCTTTTGCTGTTATACCAATCTCCAGACTTCTGGGAAGGCTTTCTACTATTATTGCAGTATTGCTCTGTGTATTTGTGCTCATACAGCCACAAGAGCACTGATGTTGACCACCTAGCACTCAGTCGGCCTTATTGTCTCATCTCGGAGGTGTTCAGTGGGGTTGCGGTCATGGCTCTGTGCAGGACACTCAAGTTATTTTCTTCCAACTTTATCTTTGTGGACCTCACTTCATGCATAGGGGTATATTGTCATGCTGGAACAGCTTTCGGCCTCATGGTTCTAGTGAAGACGGACTGTAATGCTACAGTAAACAGAGACATTCTATAAAAGTATGCACACTTTTTTTTTTTTTTTTTGTTTTGTTGTCAAAATTTGTGACAACAGTTTGGGGAATGCTTAGATGTAGACATAGGAGTCTAGGTGTCCACATAGTTTTGTCTCTGTAATGTATATGGGGTGGATATTATTTTCAACTGCAAATCAGTAGTTGCTTGATTTGAATAATAGTCACATGTTAGAAAGCTTTCTTGAATGTTCCACTGGACATCTGGTTTCACCCACTTATGAACTTAAACAGGAGTTCCTCAAATTGCTGTAAGTGTTGTTATATATATGTGTGTGTGTGTGTGTGGGGGGGGGGACTCCACCATGCCTACTTCTAGCCCAATTTTGAAAACAGATATGAATATTTGGAGCATGGTACAGATATGGGCACCCTGTTTCACCTTTCATATGGATATGACCTTTTTTTGTCCTGAGAATCTGGCAGACAGCTGGAATGCACATTTTGTTGTACACATTTGCCCACCATGGCATTATGTATAAATCTAACAGGCTACAGGTGGTGATATCTGTACATGAATAGGTTGATTACTCCCACTCTTTGCAGATAGAAATGTTTGCATTACATAGAAACTGTGCTTAGGTGCTGATGTAATAGCACCTAACAATAAGTGATCTGAGAATGACAGTTAGGTGAGGTGACATGATGGTAGATCTGGCTCCCTCAGGTGGCTGATTTTGTCAGCGCATTCTGTCTCTGTCTTCTCTCAGGCCCAGCTATTCACCTCAACACTGATTTTATGGGCAACAGACGCATTCCAGTCGATGGACAAGGTTACAGCTCATCTCTCTCTCTCTCTCTCTCTCTCTCTCTCTCTCTCTCTTCTTTCTGTCACATGTTTAGGGTTTGGAATTCTGCACAGATGGATTTGCTTTTCTTGTTATTCTCTCCTCAGGGTTATAGATTTTTCTTGGCAACTACTGCACCTTATCTTTTTCTTTGCCAGGTTTCAGAAGAACCTTTCAGAACTATCACATAATCATTCAAAATAGAAATATTAAGCAGTCATCCCCAATCTTGATATTTAAAATATATGCAGGCGTGACTGGGGGACATGTGTTATGCATGAGATGGTCATTAATTGACATCAATGACATTTTATTGTCAGCAGCTCTTTTACTAGGTTTTTGGAAGTAAGAATGATGTTAATTCATAATTTCAAGGTTGTATGGTGCTACTTGATTCCCTCAATTGTATAAAATTACACATTTGTTAGGTAAAATATTTATAACTAATCATTTTGAATATTTTAATGCTCCATATAATAAGCAGATTCATTTCTAAAAATGTATTTTGAACTTCATTATTAAATGGGCTGCTTTAATGTGTTTCCATGGTTATAAACATGACTCCAAATATATCATAAAGTGTTTGGGGGAAGTCTACAAGGTGTTTATGACATGGATATGAAATAATGGATATTCAACTTTAACCAATTAATTACTGTGAGAAAATACTGTTTAGGGTTATATTTATGTAAGAGCCTAAAGCATATAAATGTTACTATACAAATCTTAATTCACAATAATATACAGTAATATAATTATCAGAGTAATATGATTAACACATCTAGATAAACTGAAACACAAACACACAGTGGGTTATCTTTGTGTCATATAAAGTGTTAGAGATAAAGGTGTTATTACTGCATTATCAGTGAAATCTTCAGGTTTTATGTTTGCCATGTTTAATTTTAACCTGCATTCATATTTTCATATAGTCATACATTTTCTCTTCATGTCAATTTTCTTCTCCCTTTTCCTTTTATTCTTTTCTGCCATTATCCTCTCACACACTCATCACCTTCCCATTGCCCTTCATATCACTCATGGAACCATGTTACATATGTATAAATGTAACTATGAATCCTCCCTATTCAATTACCAAAACCATGCCATCACTTCCCTTATTGAATCCCCTAATAATCACCCACACCCCTTACCTAACCCTTCACCATGGCCCCCTCCAGACCTGCGAATGAAGTGCAGGGGAGTTAGCATTGGCCCAAGCCACTCTGCTGCCATCCGGATAGCCAGCCAATCAGACGACTTCCCCGGTATCCCAGGTACCCCGGAACTTTTCCTTCATCTTGATCTCTCTGGCAAGCCATCACAGTTTCATTCACTCTCATTTGCTCCCTGCTCTTCTTTCACCTGTTGACATTCTGCAGCCCGATGATTAGTGCCTTCTCTCAGATGCAGTGGTTCCTACATTTAAGTAGGACTACTTAATCTTCTGTTTTATATTGGTCATAAGTTGTGGAAAGGTTTGTAAGACTTGACCTGAACTTAGAGAAGAGTTGTAGTGCAAAATTAGAGATACAGCTTGAGCACTGCTGTTTCTTTGTATAACAGGATCCAGCATGCATCACAGCAACAGTTCTTCTGTGATGGCAGAGGAGGCCATGAGAGGTGTCGCTGTGGAGAAGTTTGACATGATGAAGAAATGGGGCCTGAACACTTATAAGGTATTAAACTTTTTTAAGCCAGTCAAAAGTAATAATAATAATAAACTGCAAATGCATTCAGGATTCCCAAGTAAGTCACAACTCATTTTTAGTGTGTTTATCTAAAGGCCCTCTAATGTGTCATGTCCTCTAAGCTGTTGTCAATCCTGCTCCTACACAGATCCATGTCCTGTGTGCTCTAACACAGTATGCAAACTTAATGCATATTGAAAGCGTTTTGTGACCTGCAGGGGGCAGTAAGTTATGACTAAATAATATTCACACTCGCACACTTAAGAGTGAATGAATTATTTCCTTGTTCATTATAGTCATGGCTGCTTATTTTGCTTATTTTATTCTTTGCCACTGCGGGAAAGACTGGGAATGGACCGTTGTTGTTGTTTTATATACCCCGTTGTAACATGCCCCAAGACATGGTTTTCCACATAGCAAATTTTTTAAAGTAAAATGAAAATGAATTATTCAGTAACTTAAAAAAGCACCTATGACATGAGGTTCTTTTCAAAGTTGATTCTTTTATTATGAGTGGACTAAATATTTGCAGAAAAAACCAACACATTTAATAGACAACACAAAAATGTTGATGTTATGAGCTTAATGTTATTACGTTAACCTATTTATTTTGCCACTAGATATTAGAAATAATTGAAGGAATGTTGTAGATATATTAACAAAAATCAATTAGCCAATTTATTCCAATGTATGTTACAACATGTAGGATTAAATTATTTGGAGACTGTCATGTCTGTTAAGGTCACTATGATAGATCAAAGAATCTGCTACAAGTAAATGCACATTGCATACTGTTATTCAAGCATATACACACACATGCACACACATGCAGGTATTCATCATAGATATGTTTGATTGTTGATTGTTTATTGATAAACAGACGTTAAGCTCGAATAACAGTCTGCAGTTTCTCTGGAAATTATATCAGCCAAAACGTTCTGGGAATAGATGTTGGTTATCTTGTTTCAGTTTAATTTTGTTCACAGAAAGGTAGTAGCTGTCAGACCAGAACACATATGGGCATAGCACTTTTATATTTAAACATGGGTACGAATAGATGAATAGACAATTAGATGATTTAAATTGGAAATCAGATATCTGTTGCATCTTTATTATTGTTGATATTTAAACACTAATAAAAACTATAACAGAATGAATGATTTAAACAGTGTGGTGTAAAGTGGTATGACATAAAAAATGAGTTGATGAATGTGGTACATTTCATTATGATGTGGTTTTCTTTCAATTTATGCCACCTTAATTGTTTTCTAATAAAAAAACATAGAAATAAAGTGTTCCCAAGAAATTCATGTTAGTACTTGTTAAAGAGCTTAAAGTGATATACACTCTGTGTGCCACTTGACATTTGACAGCAGTTTGACTCATTCTGAATGAGTGTTACTGTGGATAGATGTTTGTTACCACATGAAGGAAAATGCTTCCTGTAAATCAACTAATGAGTTCAAATCAGTTGCTCAATAATAACAGAAATAGAAAAATATTGAGAAATGGTATTTAAGTGACAGGATAGATAAAGTGAATCTTACTTATTTAAAAGTATAAAGAAAAGTTAAAACTTCTAAATGTGCTTTTGAAGTCTGAATAAAAATATAAGCAGTATAGAAATATTTTATCTGTCAGGAGAACAAGTTTTTAGGTTCTGTAATACTCCAGTATTAATAGCTTAAAATAATACTTGGGTGTAGTAATGACAATGGTTACAGTATGATAAAGTAAGTATTTTGCTCTTCTAAATAGAAGACGTATATGATGATATTTGAGAATTTAAAATTTTAAAAGAAATGTTCAGATCCACTTGACCAGCCTTAATACTTTATTAATTAGTAATTACTTTTATAAGGCTCATCTGAGGTGGAAGCCAGATAAAGATTGAAGTCCTGCAGGCCAGAGAATCTACAGAGCTGCTGCTGTGAACATCTATTCTTAGAAATTGATTAGATCTGAGATTTCCCTATACATCTTGTTGAATTATAGAACCTGTTTACTGCTCTCTAGTCCTGCATCAGTGACTGCAGCTCACACTTCCTCATGTTAGTGATAAGAGAATGACCAGTTCTTTCTTCCTGTTTATATATATATAATGGCAGTCCTGGTGCATGGTGAAAAAAAAAAAACCATACTACACTATGTTACAGCTAGTTGAAATCTGCTTCTCTGAAAATTTATTTATTTGTACATTCAGCAGACACCCTTATCTAAATGAAGAAGAGCTTTTAGTCTCCCTTTAAGTCTTTTTTTTCCCCCAAAAAACGTATCCTCATGCTAGCAGCCGTTAACCCGGGTTTAAGAATGGTGTTTTAGGACAATGTTGTAATATGTTAAATAGCCTAATAAAATGTTAACAAGAAGATATTAATAACAGCTTAGTCAGTGGGACAGACCTGACTGATTTAATCTGTAAAGAGAAATGAGTCCAGTGAAAACAAGCCGAAGAGACTTGTATTTAAATGCTGTACGTGTCTGATGTGGACGATGCAGACAATCAAACTGAGAACAACCTTTTAATTCTTTACATTTTGGTGATAATGTGGGTTTTTTTTTTTTTTTTTTTTAACTTTTGGGAAGAATTAATTTATACACACAATAAGTAAATATATTGCTCTGTGGCAGCCAGATTGTCGAGTGTCGAGACATGACAAAGGTTCTGGTCAAATGTCATAACAACAGTTATGGTCCAACTACACCCTGAAAACAATGCAATACCAGATGGAAAAGACAGATCGGATTTTAAAAAAACATTGTCATTGATATGTATGTACTGTTAAGGTTGAAAAGCAAGTAGCTGCATAGCAGTTATGTCCACTGTAACATGAAGGTTAACACAACACAGCAGCAGGTCTGTGGGCTAAGACATAATCCAACTGATAACCATGTTTAGCAGCGTCTGCAGTGTTCCACTATATTCCGTTTTTCGCCTTTGGCTGTACTTGAGAACCCTAATTGACTCTAGTGTGTTCTTGTCTTTTACCTTGCAGTGCACTAAACAGATGATCTCGGAGCGTTTCGGCCGTGGTTCTCGCACCATAGATCTGGAGCTGGAGGCTCAGATTGAGGTTCTGAGAGACACCAAGCGCAAGTATGAGAACATTCTGCGTCTGGCCCGAGCACTCACTAATCACTTCTACAGCATGGTGCAGACACAGCACGCACTTGGAGACACTTTCGCTGACCTCAGCCAAAAATCTCCAGAGCTGCGGGTGAGTTGCATTCATTACTAGAAGAAGCTTACATCACTGCTGACTCATCACTTGTTTAGAGATGCAGTAATGTGTAAAGTCCACACTATTTGATCAGTATAATTAAATAATCGTTTTTCCTTATAATTCTATTCTCAGTATAAATTTGTGGTTAAATGAATGTAAACTATGTTTATGGATGTCATTTAGGGTAAAACAGTGTTTGATCATTGCATTTCACTGCTTCTAGGACGAATTTGGCTATAATGCAGAAACTCAAAAATTGCTGTGTAAGAACGGAGAGACTCTGCTGGGCGCCATTAACTTTTTCGTATCCAGCATCAATACACTCGTCAACAAGACCATGGAGGATACACTCATGACCATCAAGATGTATGAGAATGCAAGGTTGGTGTCATAGTTATAAATTTGTTACACTGTTGGTTAGGTGTGCAACTCTCTCAGTGTCTGACGATTCAATTCCGATTTTTGGGGTCACTACTTGATTCAGAATCGATTTTCGATTCAGGAATGATTTTTCTGGTTTATAAATTTTGTTTAAATTTTGTGGTTGGCAAAATGAAAAGACAATGAAAAAAAAGTAGAAAATTTATTTAAAACAGTACTTTTAGGCTCCTTACTGTATCAAATCTTAGCTGCCTGGCTTTTTTTTTTTTTTTATAAATAAAATCTATCAATGAAGAAATAACTTAAAATAGTAAACATAGGCTTCAGTCACCATAGTGCATTAACCTTTAACTGAAAATAAAATACAGACTTTAAAGTCATAGTGCATTAGTCCGCTAACAAGGGAGCAAAGAACATGACATCCCCATCAAAAATAAACCTCTAGGCTTTATCAGTATAAATAACTTTGACTTTAAATTATAGCAGAGGCTGAGTTTCTCATTCTTTTGTAAACAGATTGAACAGATAAAAAGTTTGTCAGCCAGGATAAAGAAGATAAAAAGCCTTCATATACATAAAAGGAACATGACAACTGGGTCAAATAAACAAACTTCTAAGGTTAATCAATATAAATAACTTTAAATGATAACGGAGGCTGAGTTTCTTATTATTTATTAATCATTTTAATCAGATTAAAATAAAAGTGCTTCAGCCAGGATAAAGAATTCGCCATAATACATGACCTCATCTGTTCTATTGCTCTTATACAACAGTTTTTTACAAAAGAAAGAAAGAAAATAAATCAAAGCAGCCCAGAATTGCAGACTGAATATGCTTTAATATTGACAATACCTTCCAGCAAAAAGTCGTTCCACAACGAATGAGTTTTTGCTATGAAACTGTAAAAATTCCACAGCCTGCAATAACACTTCCAGCTAATATTAGTTTGGAATTAAAAAATGCAAATAAGCAACGATGAAATAAAAGGAGAAAAAAGTAAAAAATAAAAACCAATAAGAAATTAAAGATTGTTTGTTTATTTATGTATTTACTTACTTACTTATTTGGGTTATCATGTTATTTGTACACATAAATCTGTACATTTCCATTTATTGTTATAATAAAAGGCTGCTCTGTAGGATGTACATTGGCATCAAACAGCCCAGCTGGCTTCAGAGTGATCTAACAGACTGCAGGTCAAATGTTACCTGAAAGTCATCCATATTATTAATTTCTCCTTTTGTACAAACACAAATACAAAACAACTAGCGGTTTGTGTGCATTAACCTTACATTACAGGCAACACATCACTCATTACTTAGCAACGTGTCACTCTCTTATTACCCATTTCTTCTGCTGTATCACTTGTGGAAGCTTGTTCAGTCACTTCTGAATCGTTGTTGGGGACACTCATTTTGCATCAAAAATGTCCCGTGCTGGAGCCGAGCTAAGTCAACCCTAGCCGAACCTATCTGGCTGCATGCCTGTGATTACACATGCTGAGGTAGCCAGGCTACGGAGCCCAATCTGGAGTGAACTACGGTGCTGTGCTGTAATAAACGCATGTCAGTGACAGATGCTGTAAATAATACATATTGAAATACCACAAAAATTATATCACCATTATCGAAACATTTCTTATTGAGGTAAATACCAATATCAAAATATTGTCCAGGCCTATGTATTTCTTAAATAAATAATTAATTTAACTTTTGTCTGCAAACCCCCACCCCCAAAATTTTTGCAGGTTGGAGTTTGATGCTTACAGAGCCGATCTGGAAGAACTGAACCTGGGACCCCGGGACGCAGTGACCATGGCACGCATCGATGCAGCACAGCAACAGTATGAAATCCACAAGGACAAATACGAGCGACTGCGCAGTGACGTTTCCATCAAGCTCAAATTCCTGGAGGAAAACAAGGTGTTTTAAAAAAATGCTAAATAATTTAGTTCAGTTATTTTTACTAAAAAGTACTGAAAAGTGCGTGCTACTAAGGTCAGAACAGATGTCTTTTACATAGAAAAATAGTGTTCAACTATTATGAAAAAATAAATATTTAATATATTATTATATATAGTATTATTTTTTAGTAATGTAATAAGTCATTTGCTGAGTACGGTAGCAACGGATGTTTATAGCATCACGCTAATTTGCAAGTTAGGAAGCAAATGGTGTGTGCACTTAATTTATATTTAAATATTGCATCCACATGCAATGTATAAATAAAATATTTATTTACTAAAAATATTTATAATATAATGGAAAAGAGCATGCAGTTTTTATATTTTACATTAAGAAGACCTGGGCTGACATGAGAGAGTGTTCAGTGGGGTGCTAACTCTGCCATTTAACAGGATGTGGACTCTTGGTACTTCAAAACTCTACTTTAATTCTAATTTATTTCTGCATTTTCTCTTTGTGTTTTGTGTTACTCCTGTTCTTTTTCAGGTGAAAGTGATGCACAAACAGCTTCTCCTTTTCCACAATGCAATCTCGGCCTACTTTGCTGGCAACCAGCAGCAGTTGGAACAGACCCTCAAGCAGTTCAACATAAAGCTCAAACCTCCTGGTGCAGACAAGCCCTCCTGGTTAGAGGAGCAGTGAAAATGCTCATAGTGCCCTCGGTCCATCTGCAGGTTATCCCGACAGAAGAGGAAGTAGAATAATGAAACACAGCCTATAGGCAGTATGGCAGAAGGATAGCGAGAGGCTTTCCATCCTGTAGGTGTTGTAGGAGCCTTGGCCCCAAACTGCCTTTCCTGTCATACTTTCTTCCTCTTCTTCCTCTGCCTGACTGTCTCTTTGGTGAAATTGTGTTTGACCCTGAGAATAAGCACTACTTGTATCTACTTCACCCTAAAGGCTAGTAAAGTTTTTGTTTGAGGAAAAGCTTAGTAACAATTGACCAAATCCTCCGGGAAATATTGTGTCAATGAGAACTCTAGTAGACTTTCAACTGTTGTCTCTTTCTCTCTGTGTCTCTCTCTGCTAAGGCTTTAACTCTTTATACCACAAATCAACTATTTTCCTCTCCACTTCTCTCCACATGCAGCAATTGGCTTTTGGATGTACACTTGTAGATGACTTTGTACACTTGGTTGTATTTTATTTCGAAGAATGAAGTACTAGTCAGGTTGTAAATGATTTGTAGGTTATGTTGTTTTAATAAATGTCCTAAGAAATCTGGGACAAAAAATGATTCATGATGTAGAACGGGGGAAAAAAATCATGTCGTGATGATCTATCCAAGTGTGGAAATCACTTGTGCAACAGTGCGCTACATGATTGGATTTCCTATTGAGCCTTGTGTTAGTTATTGAACACGAGTCCTTTTTATGTTTGTATGTACATACCCATGTTTTTTTTTTCTCAAGAAGTGTATGCAAGTGTCCCATTCAGTTTAAAAGAAAGCTGCAGGTGTTTGTAATCACTGCCGATTTGCTCCCCAACAATTTACATGTTCATCCAAATTAGACAAGTTAGATGTATTTTATACTGTAAAGTTGGGGCATAATGGTAAAGCAGTATGACTGTTTGATAGGATACAGGAATGTCAACATTTTACTATACTGGTTTATCACAAACACTATTTTCAGGTATTATTTAAGACAAATAACTATCTTCTGTAGTGTAGAGGTATCCATGCACTGCCCAAACAATTGAGTGTAATGTCTTTAATTTCTTTTTTTTTTTTTTTATTGGCTGTGAAAAATGGAGGCTGTAAGCAAACGCAGTGACATACGGAAATCTGTGATATTGGCTTACACAATTATTGTTCATTCCCATAATCCCGCGTTTTGAGTCATCAGCTAAGCAACAAATCATTAAATTTTTTTTTTTTTTTTTTTTTTTTTTTTTTTTTTTTTAAAGATAGTGTTCAGTTGTGTTTAGACTATCATTTGCAAAGTCGTTCATTCTCAACACTTTTAAACTCTTAGGACACTTGCCATTCTGTGGGTATGTCATACACCAGATAGTTGTGATTAAATATTGTGGTATGTACTAATTTATGTTTTCTTTCCGTTTGTATATCTGTTGCATTAAGTTACCAATCAATTTTTAAATCCAGGAAATAGTGTGTGGTGGAGTCTATATGATTTATTTTATATATTTGGTTTTGATTAACATAATTATTCATCTTTGTTATGACTTGTACACTACGGTGTCTGTTAAGTTTCCAGCAGTCATTGTTTTTTTAGTTTAATCTTGTTTAAAAATGAAGGAAACTTTTGTGTGTGAAATCCATGGAATGCCCCCTTGTCTTATTAATGATGCATCAGTTTATTGCCAAGAAGAACCAACAAACTTATATTTTACTTATTTTAATTTGCCTCCAAAAGTGTAAGATTAACACAAATATGCACTCTGAGGGACTCATTTATTTATTCGCTCCTGTTTATTGGACATTTAAGCTTTGAGATGGACTATTACATTTCAAGTATACACCAAAAAACACACACATGGCCAAACTTTTGAACACTACTTTGTGATGCTGAGCCTTCAGAGAAGCAATACTAAAGATATTTCTAAAAAGAAATTGTATTTTAATATTGGCTGTGCCTCATGGAATATTTTGCATGGCTTTTCCAATAACCTCAGTTGTACATTTCCATTCCATCCATGATAATCAAATGTAGGAGAAATACTGTATCACCGTGTTATCCAGTCATATGTTAAATTCCCTGTTTTCTTCTTGCCTACACTTTCCTTTCTTTTATGTTGCTAGAATAATGAGTGCAATGTTTGTGTGTATGTGGCAAAAGTGTTTTGTAAATCATCTTTATTTCTTAGTCAAGTGTCAGGAATATAGGTATAGCAAGAAAAAAATAAGGATGGTTGTTGAGAAGTAGTACTAAAATTATGAACGAGACCAAATCCAGTTTATGCTCTCACTACATTTTTACAAAATGAATTGATGTCCTTTTTATTTCTGATGGATGTTGTCAGAAGGGTTTACTACAAAAAAAAATGACGCTCTCCTCATCCTGAGAGATTCATGCAAAGTACATTATTGTGTAAAACTGATATTTTAGACTGCTCTGTCATAGTGTATGTTGATGATGTTTGCCTTTATTCCTCCGTCTGACTAAACCCTCTGGTAATATGAAAATGATATATTAAAGCCCACAATATAAAATATGAAATGTTTGCAAAAAACTGTCTTGTGTATTTTTTAAGTAATGTACGTTTATGTAAGCTTTCTTGAATAATGTTAGTAGAAGTTAAATCTCTCACTGGTGGCTCCTTATATATGTACATACACACACACACATACATACATATATATATATATATATATATATATGTATGTGTGTGTGTGTAACATGAATGTCCCACTTCCTAATTTGTATTTAATGATGCTAATAAGACACACTCACTCATACCACTAGAACTGTGATAAATTTCTTTTTCAAATCAAGTAATTAAGATGACAAGAAGAAAACAGGTCAAATGTGCAGCATGGATGACATGGTGGTTCCATCTCCATGTGTCTGGTTTAATCCTGAGCTTGGATTCCTGGCTGTGGAGTTTCTGTTCTCTGTGCTCATGTGGGTTTCCTTTACTTCCTTCTACTTTATACATACCAGTAAGTGAACAGGTGGTTGGGGGGAGGGGAGGGGGGGTTGTTGGGAAGATACTCCAGCCCTGGTGCATTCCCCCTGACACCAAATGTTCCCAGGGTAGACTCTGGATAACCCACTGAACTACACATAACGCACAATGCAGTGCACTTCTAACACTACATGTCATGTGCTGTGGTGGTTTAGTCTGTGTAGGAGAGCTGCACAGTCTAGTGTAGAGTCCTGGCTTCAGTGCGGCTTTGCTCAGGTTGTGGGCGGGGCTTTGGGCACAGGTGAGTGACCACCGGCTCAAAGAGGAGTAGGTCAAGTGGCTTTCAGAGGTTCAGCAGGTTTGGTGTCTCCGCGCTACGATGCCTGTCAGTTAAAACGCTACTTGATTGTTGGATTGTTCTAGTTCTGGTATATATCACTTTATTAACTGTGCGCGCGCGTGCGTGTTTGGTCTGTTCTGTTCTGTTTCAGTCTTGTGTGTGCGACTCTGCTTGTTTGGTGGAAGCTAACTGAATTTAGCGGTCCAGTTCGACCACGATAAGACAAATGAAGCTTTAACTCTGCTGAAACTTTTCGTTTAATCGTCTTTTGAACCCTTAAACTTCTAGGTAGTAATATAACATTTACTTAATTCACCTTGTAGATTTTTTGTACATGGTGTTGATTAATGTTACATAGCTATATAAGCAGTGTAAACTTCTGAATATAAGTTGTCGTAGGGCCTAAATAGTAAACGTCAGAATATAATATATGGTAAATGGTTATTCGGAATAAGCTGTGGTAAATGGTAAATTTTGGAATATAAACACACACACACACACACACACACACACACACACAATACCTATATTATGACTTAAATTCCCATAAATCACATGATTAGTTCTGCTTTACTGAATTTTTAGTCCTGCCTGCAGTGTCTGTCCTGTCCTGTATGTTCCACTATAGTCCAGAAGGCATTTGTAAAAGCTGGTTTTGACAGTGCTTCAGATGTTGTGTGTCCTGCTCTAGAATCAGCTATCCTGGATTCTATGTATTATCCACTCATTTGGACTTGAAGAAGGCATACTGTGGGTGTCCCATCCTGTAATTTCCAATGGCTGACATTCTCATGTCCATCGGACCTCCACTTCCTCCTCCTCCTCCACCACCACCACCACCACCACCTCCTCCTCCTCCTCCTCCACCACCCATCACTGGAACGTTCTCTCGCAGTGTTCACCGGCGTTCCAAGATGCGCAACTTCAACTGGGACACCATCCCAAGGCATAGCGTGGTCGGGAAGCGCAACGTCTGGACGTCACAAAAGAAGCTAGAAGACATTCCTCTGGACACCAAGCGCATAGAGGAACTGTTTAGCCACAGTGAACATCAGCGGATACCACCCAGACATGGCACTGTCAAGAAGAGTGTGTGGGGCCTGCAGTCCACCAGCCCTGAGGCAGAGATTGTGAGTAGTGATTGTTGCCCCAGTTTTCTAAAGTTGATGGAATGTTGGCTGGAGGTTCTCCAGGCAGACAACGGTAAATGTGTTACAAGAGGCAGTGTGGTGGCATGTTTTACCGATCCAGCACCCTTTTGGTGTTTTAATATTTATGGGCACAAAATCATTTTACTTTAGTCAATGTTTTGTCATTCAGTTCATTGAATTGTCTTGTAGTACTATGTCAAGATGCCAAGCCTTCTGTAGTATTGTGGTATTACACTGTGTAATGTATAATCTCTGTGATGAAAAGCATTAGTGTAAAGCAGACATCAGGACTGTTATTGAAAACTGATTAAAGCATTGTTTCTGAGATTCAAGTGAAAGCCAGTCAGTTCACTTATAAAACAAGATAAGTGTACCAAAACCATGTTGCCTATTTCAGATAACGTCTTTGTTGGGTTCCCCCTTTCTTGTGTTAAATGGACTGCTAAATGAAGAATACAATACATTTCATAGCACAGGGAATTTCTTATTGCTTATAATTGTCTAATTTAGATGCTTGTTCTTGTATCAGTGTCAGAGATGCAAAAATAAAGCTTCAGCTTAGAAAAAACGATGGGCAGTGACCTACAGTTCACTGATGTTCTTGGGTTTTCTTGCTGCAATTGTCTTCTTCAAATCTCACCAGAGATCTTCTCTGGGGTTCAAGTCAGGTGACTGTCATGACCACTCCAGAATCTTTGGGGATTTTTAAGGATCTAAACTGAAAGTTTCCAGTGGCAGAGGAGGCAAAGCAGCCCTAGCGCATCACCAAGCTCCCTCCATGCTTTACTGTAGGCAGGGTATTCTTTCAGTATATGCTTTATTCGTCATTCTTTAAACCAAAAAGCATAAGAAAGGTTGTCTCCAGAAATAGAACTTTGGGTTAGTGGTATGTCTGAAGGAGGAAACCCATGCATATTATTAACAGAAGGCCATTGCTAATGAGGAATAGGCTAAGATTTCTCAGAAATGCTGCCAGAAGCTGGTGTCTGGCTATGATTCAAATTTTCAAGAGGGTCCTAACAGAAAAAGTGTGCTCTGTAAAATACTAATGATGCTGGTCCTAAATATGATGAATAAATCTGAGACTGCAGTAGAGCGACATTTTGTGTTGAGTTTAGAGAAAACACTTGTTTATATTAGTTGTCTTAAGCTTATTTATTTTGATTGGAATATCCCAAACATCTGAATAATTTACTAATATAAAATTGCAATGGATGTTAAATAATTTTGATTGCAACTGTATTTCTTACAGTTCATGTAGTACATGTGTATTGGGGGACTACCCATGTTTTTTCAGTATATAGGGAACCGTTTTTACTGTAAGGCAGAAGTGGCTCAGAAACTCTTTAGAATAATGGGAAGTGCAGAGATGTGTGCCATAATACAAAGGAATATATTTGTCTTGTTTTTGTCATGTTCCTACTTTATTGTATTAACCTGCTGAAAATGTTATGAGAAATTTCCTTGTTGTGTACAAGCTTTTTTGGATAGTCAATGAAAACTGTTGTGAAATGTGCAGGTGTTTATTTTAGTTAGGTATTTGTTTGCTCTCTCTTTGCCAGGTCTCAATTCTGAACTCAAAGAAAAGTATGAATGTTGGGATTCTTCTGAAGCAGTTTAAAAGGTGAGATTTTGGACAGAAGTAGATCATATTTCCTTATGAATAATTACTGGATGAGTCACAATCATTGACCCTCAAGCATTTCATCAAACCTCTAAACCTCATTAATGAATTATTTTTGCCGCTTTCTCCAGTTACTAGTAATTGTTACTGTACCTTTTTCATATTCGTGGTAATTTCTGAGAAAGTGTGTAGTTAAATTGAATACTGAACGCTGTATGCAACCACTTTTCCCATGTGAGTGCCTAATATTTGACGTATTAATATGATTTTTAAGATCTCAATAACAGTTTTTTAACAGGTATGTTAAAATTATGCTGTAATGTCACACGACCACATACCACACGACCACATTGTCTCAAGCTGAAATATTAAGTCTGCTGTGTGCACATTATATTAAAATGTAAATGAAGAGCCTTCTCAATATAACAGGAGACCATTTCCAGTCATAGATATGTTTGTGTCTATATTTGTGCTTTGGCTCCCTCTGCAGGCCTATTCAAGACATTGTTGACGCAATCAGGGAGGGAAACATGGGATTTTCTGCTGGCAGACTGAGAGAACTTGGCAAGCTCATGCCTGATGATGTGGAGGTACACTGTACAGCTTGTGGAATTGTGTAGCATGTAGTTTAGTAAAAAGTTTCTGGTATTTTATTGACTTTTTAGGTAAAAGTCAATTTAACCTATTGTAATTTTTGTTTACAAAAAAAAGACCCATTTGACATGAAAATAATAATTTAGATAAAGATGTGTTTGGTAGGTTAAAATATTTGTTATGGTTGTGTTGCTATACATTTAAAGCTCTAACCATCTCACTGGCACCATCATTGCTTAAAAGTACACTAAATTTCGCAGGTGAAGAAGCTGTTGTCATTCCATGGTGATGCGTCTCAGCTTGCAGAGGCTGACCGCTTCTTCCTGATGCTGGTTAAAGTTCCTGGGTAGGTGTAATGGTGTAATCTCTGTTTTTGGAGATTAATAATTGTTAGAATGTGGTTTGCTGATCTGACATCTTTGCTGCAGTTAATAGAGTTTAAAAGCCCTTCACATTAACTGCCTGGGGATGTTGGATTGTTTGAGTTGTTGATAGATTCTGTGTTTGCAGATATGATGAAAGACTGAAAAGCCTTCTCCTCAGAGAGGAGTTTATTCCCTTTATAGAGGAGATGAAAAAATCCACATCTATCATGACTGCAGCAGCTAATGGTATTTGTGCATCTATTTTGCTTAACTTATTTCTGTATTAATCATTAGTTGTAAAAATCCAAGTGTTCTGTGGAATTTTTAATGATTTAATCAATAATAGTGCATCAAGATAATGTCATGTCTAGTTTCTTCTTAACCTACCATATTTCCAAATAATCTGTTAAGGATACTGATATGACATGATTTTTGAATATTTTCTTTATGAGCTAATTGATGCTGAACAAACATTTCTCCCACAGAGCTGCTGGTGTGTGATGATCTACATTCTATAATCAGACTGGTGCTTAAAGCTGGAAACTACATGAATGCTGTGAGGGTTTTTTTTCCCAAATATATCACTCATTTGCTCATTATCTAAGCTGCTTATCCTATTATTGGGTGCTGGAAGCTATCCCAGTGTTCATTGGGCAGAAGGCAGGGAAAGACTCTGGGCAGGTCACCAGTCTATCTTGGCTAACAAACAGACACATTAACACTCGTGGGGATGTTGAATATCTACCATTGATCCCAGAGAAAACCCACTTGGGGACATTGGGAGAAAAAAAAACTCCTGGCCACCTGGTTGATGTGAGATTCCAGCACTACCCATTAAACTAGAAGTAATGTTAGTAATTGTGTTTTCAGAACAGCATGAATTCATCTGATCTTGGCTAAAAAATATTTTTATAGGTTGGTTTTGCCTTGTATAGGTATTTCAGTGGATCTCAATGGTTATAATCTGCATCAGGAAAACATTACTCATGCAGACTGTCACCACTGGTTAGTACTGTTTATTCGAGACAGTCCTACATGTGGTGCATTCTTAGATGACCTTCTGCACACTAGTCTTAGAAGAAATTTGCCTTGTGGTTCACTTTCACATGAGCTTGTGATTACATTATCACCATCTATCTGCAAACTGCTTTCTTACTCCTAACTAAAAGCATTGTTTTGAGCACCGAGGAATAAGGTTTTTAAATTATTCTTTCTGTAACATGGCATTTCTGTCTGAATCTGTACAGGATGGCTACGCTGGTCATGCGATAGGTTTTAGAATGACTTCTCTCCTGAGGCTTGTGGACACCAAAGCAAACAAACCTGGCATGAACCTTATGCACTATGTGGCTATGGTACTGTATCCACATTGAAATGACCAAACATTTTTAAAATTTAAAACACAGTTTGGTGGGTGTGTGTGTTTCCCTCTTATCCTGAATCATGTCTTCACCTCAGCAAGCTCAGCAGATTGATGGCGCCCTATTAAGGTTTACAGAACAGCTTCAACACATTGGAGAAGCATCAAGGTAACTGTGATATAAGTAGTAATTCTTGCACTTAAATTAAGCTGGGACACATAACAGGCTGTGCATGTTTTTATACATTTGTATCTTTTGTTTCCGCTTCAGAATTCAAAAACAGGAAGTAGAAACCGAGTTTAAGAGAGAAATGGCAAGAACTAAAGAAGCAAGGGCCTATGCTAGCAAACTGCCTGATCTGCAACATCAAATGGAGGAGTTTCTTCAAGTGAGTCTGCACTGTGGTGACTAGAAGTCTGATGTAAAAACTGAGATCAGTGCGATGATAAATTGTACCCATTTATGTAGATGGCCACAAGTCAGCTAGCAGACATGGAGGCCTCTCTAAGGGAGCTGGATTCAGTCAGTAACTCAGTGGCTGAGTATTTCTGTGAAGACCCTGCTACCTTTAAGCTGGAGGAATGCTGCTCAATCTTCCACTCTTTCTGTGAGAAGTTTGACAGAGCTGTAGTGGTAAGTTGTCTTGTTGGGAGAAGCTGTGGGCTTGTGGTTAAGGAACCAGTTAACTGATGTTAACTAAGGTTAATGTTGATAATGTTGACAACTTCAAGCTTACTCAAATTTCCTTTTTGTGCTTGAGTTTGCATTGCAACACATTGCTGTGCTCATACATGGAGATGTTTGATTATATTGCATGTATATACACCAATGAGTGACTGAGAGAGAAGTTAATAAATAAAATAAGAAAAGTGGGCAGAAAGTCTGCCTTTAATATATTTAATGCAAAATGTGTAACTTAAGGAATATTTAGGGTTTGCTAAATTGATGGTGGACAATCCATCTTATCCAGCTATGCTCATTCTGATGAAGTGCTATGTGAAATACATGTCAAAAATAAGACTATTGTACTACACATCATTAAAATTTGAATTATTTTACTGTATTAGAATATTTGTTTGTGTGTGTTTAATAGGAGAATGCAGAACGAGAGGCAGTGGAGAGGCGCCGAAGGCAACAGAGGGAGAGAGAGACATTGAGCAGAGTCGCCAAACGCCGTTCAGTTACCACATGCTATTCACAAACCTCAGAACATGAGGCCCTGGAGTCCATTCTCACTAACTTCCTCAGCACTCGTCCTGTCCGCAGAAGACAACCCTCAACCAACAGAGAAAGTCCAACAGGGGTGATGGACGAAAATAACCCGCTAGTTGAGGTGTCTCGCATGGCTTGGGATACTTCTGTTAAAATGGAGAAAGAGGATGCAAGTGTTTTACTTCAAGAGCGGGACCAGAGCTTCCAGATAACCTTTGAAATTCCTGCCAAGACTAAACAAATAGAGATTTCACATGTAGAGGAGCAGGACAAAAGCTGTGTGATAGCCCAGGATAGCTCTGAAAATGCAGAAATGGCTGTTTGTCATCTTGAAAAACAGGAAGATAAATGCTTAACCACAGAGAAAACCTGCTGTGGTGTGAAAGTACACTGTACACCAGCTGGCCCTAAAAAAACACCATGCATAGATGACAAAACCACACCAAAGAGCAGCAAAACAAACCGTCGCAGGAGTGTACTTCTAGGACCACATGGTGTAGAAAAGGATGAGCAAGAGAAGAAGAATAATGAAGAGTCAGATCAATCACAGAATGATTTTCAGAAGGAGCCATGCCGGCTTAGGTGTCCTGTTCCACATGCCGCCGACCACATAAATGTTCCTGATGTGTGCTCTCCTCATCACAGAGGAACCCAAGAGGTGGATCCAACCCTACAGAATGGCTTTGGATCACCTTGGACTGTTCTCAGTCCTCACGTCCCAGCCTCAGGTGTACGCCGCCGCAGGCATTCCTTTAGTTCCACTAAAGATGAAGAATTCGAGGATGGAGTGTGGGCACTGCTAGATACGCCCTCAAAGGGTCCTCTGCTAGAACACACGTGCAGGTCATATGAGCACAGCATGTCTACATCTGTGATTAGCCATGTGAGAGATTCTCCATTAAAAGGCACATCAACACAAGGAAATCTGATAAGATCTGCATCAGTGGGTGAAAACTCGGAAACCCTTCCCAGCTTTCGTTTCAGTGTGTTCTTCCGAAGGCGCCATGGACAAAATGCCAAAAGACCAGAGCCATCTACAGTGATGTCCTTCTTTCAGAGATTTGGGGAGCGAGAAAGGCCTGCTTCTGTAGGAGACTCTTAGAGCAGATGCTTGAATTTTTGCTCTGTTTTCATGTTAGTGAGTGTTTTTAATTAATTTATTTTCCCCAATTTTTTTTTACATACATACACTGCACAATGAACACTGAAACCCAAGACAAATATGGACTTGTTTTGGAATGTGCACATTGTGGCCTTAAATGAATCCTGTACACAAAAGTGATTATAATTTATTTGTATTCTTTTGTTTTATTATCTAATCCACTTCATTAGCACATAAACTCCTGCTGAGACGCCATCCTCAACACTGCCAAAGACTTGTTTGTTTTCTCCATTTGCATGTTTACAATGTATATTTTTACATAATAAAGTGTGGAATTCCACCTTAATATTTGAAGGGATATTTTTATGCACACATTTTACCCATACATTTTGTATGTCATGTCCTGCATATAAAGTAATAACGTTACTTTTATTTTCACATACTAACTTTCTAAAAATTTATTTTTAATATTGTTGTAAATGTTAGATGGTGAGCTCTCAACTCGAGAATATATTTGGCTTCAAGAACATCATGGGCTCCATCTTTGTTCTCAAAATACAGTGGCTACTCAAGTCTTTCTGCTGTTTAATAGCTGTGGGGGTTTCTTTTGATTTGATCTAAAGTATTTATCTTTCCACACAACAGCTGAGTGTTGTGCTATCTGGTTCTTGCTGTAATTTCTCAACAGGGCTTAACATATAACTTGAGTATTCTTCCACCTTGTATTTCTGGTTTGTCTTTTAGTTTCTCTTTGCTGTTGTGAGATTGAAACAGAGTGCACTTGTCCCGTTGCCTTGGTGATGGAGGTGTTTCCAGCATGATCTCATTTGGCTTGTGGTACAGGGATATATAATACCTGTTTAGAAAAAAGTGGCCAAAAGCTTAGTGCCTATTCTTTCATAAAACAGCTGCAGACTAGTGCCCTTCCACTGAAGATGTTTAAGAGATAGAGATAAAGCTCATTTTGTTAAAGACTTGCTTTAAATCATCTAGACATAGGAAAAGTTGTCTGTATAAATGCCTTTTTAGCTGTTTAGACACTGCTACTTTAAGAACTTTATGTAAAAATCATTTTGATTTGATGAGAAAAGCCGAGTTCATGTTCAGTTATATTTATGTGTCTTCCAGGTGTTTTCCAGCTTTTAGTAAGAGATCTTTCAAAGTTCAACTGACCATAATGTTAGGACTTTTAGAAAGCGCCTTGCTGAGAATAACGTGTGCATGAGTGTGCATCCAGGGGGTGGAGGCAGACAAGAGTAACTTGAGCTACATCAGAGAGGAAGTAACTTGAGACAGAAGAAACACTTGAAAAGGTGACTTGTAGGAGTTGTAGGGAAGCATTGCAACATCCTGTTTGTTAAAACTTTCTCAGCATATTACTGGTTATAATAAAAGGTGAGTAAATTTTTATATTGTTATTTTATAGACTCTTATCTATATTTTTCTTTTAAGTATACTTACTGATCTGGCATAATTGCTATACAGTGTTGATGTGGATGATGTGAAAAATACTATAATATTTAAGATGAAAGAAATCTGCTGTATATTTGTAAACAAAGGAATAATTGCTAAAACCTTTATCATATAATTCTGGTTTCATTTATACTGCCAGTAATGGTGTCTTGTAACTTGTCTTGTAAAGATATCAATCTTTTTAAGCTAAATCTTGCTGTTTTAAAATCCAAAATAAATGCAGTCCATCTCTTCAAAGCCACACAAAACACATGCACTTTCAAGGCTTATAGCACCTGCCTGCTAGTTGAATAAAGGAAAATTCTGACTGACTGGACTATGAGCCACTTGGCAAGCTGAGAGGTGTCCATGTACTGTTTAGTTAGTGCTTGTGCTCCATGTTATTTTTTTCGCCCATGTAAACAGGCTAGAGAGGTATTTAAGTAAATGAATTATGTGAATTGCCAATCATCATGCTCCACTACGATGATTAAACATTTTCTTTTTTACCGAAAGTAATTGCTTATCCTTGGTTGTTGCATAAAAATCATTTCAATAATTATATTGTCTACCCTCCTGTATTAGAATTGAAGGAAGTTGTGCAACAAAATGTTCTCTGACAAAAGAAAAACATTTTGGGGCAAAAAAGAAGAGAAGAAAAGAAAAGAAAAGCATTTTTAGCATGTAGTACAAGACTCAGACTTTTTAGGTAAGAGTCTACCAACAATATTGCTGTTACAGTTGGCAATATTATTATCATGGGTATGGTATTCTTTGGGTGATAAGATTTATGCACAAAATATTACTGTGACAACTTTTGCAACATGGTTTGGGGGGATTAAGATGGGCTTGGAGAAAGAAATTCCATCTAGCCACGCTAGCCACGTCCAGATATAGAAGACCTGCTCAGTATTAGAGATTGTTGTCTAGTGCAGAGAGTGACCAGTAATTACCCGAATTATGTTTTTTTCTCAGCTGAATTAATTTGGCTGTTTTCTTTCCTTCTTTTGCTTTTCTACTTCTTTTCTACCCCTTTCCTGTTCTGTATGTAAATCTATATCTATATGTAAAGAGAAGTGATCCTGTACATGTTTTAATCTTTTGGGGACCATGGTGTCAGCAGTCAGATGAAACCAGGATGTCAATAGGATTTTGTGACTATTGTTCTCTCTGTAGGTTGACTAGTGTAGAAAGTTTTAGATGATTGATACTTCATATCTCTTTTCTAGGATTATGGTTCGAGTTCTTGAATCCTGATTTACCTTCACTAGCTTCAGATACTCCAAGAATTTAACGAAGCACTCTTGTAAGTCGCTCTGGATAAGGGTGTCTGCTAAATGCCGTAAATGTAAATGTCTTTATGAAAATGCTGCAGATCACAGGCACAGCTAATTGTTATTCAGGGTTAATCAGAATTCCGTCATTAATTTTTGAACACGAGTTTGAATGTGACTTTCCTATGTGACTTTTTTTATTTATTATTTTTTTAGTTAACCTTTGTTGGTTGCTGGATGAAAAAAAAGATCTGTCATGATTTTCTTGGTTTTATTTTTAACAAATCCTGCAAAAACCTGCAATTTTACCAGGGGTGTGAAGACTTTAAATCCACTTTCAAGGACATCATGTCACTTTGTTTACTGCTTATATGCAGCCTAGAACATTCTTTACCACAACAATCAAAATCTTTGTGATGTTTGATTTATGAGTAATTACACTGCATTTTACAGTTGAATTATTCTTCCTAGCATATGGTGAAATTTTAACTTTTTCTTTCATATACAAGTTGTGGTAGTGTAGAAGCACAGTAGCACTAGTACTAATTATAGTCTAAAACTTAATTGTGTTTATCTAAGCCAGATATTACATTCTAAAAGTGTGTAAAACCTCAAATGTGAGATTCCTTTCAGTCACTCAGGAGCATCACGGACATTTTAACAACTGATCTGATAAACAGAATGAATCTTTTAGGTAGCCTTTTTTTGGTACCAGATTTGCTAAACTGTCTCCTTACCCAACACAACCTTCACTTCAAGAAAGCATAGGCAATTAAAAAATATATATATATTTATAGTTTCTAAATATTATAGGTTATAGGTTATACAACCTACAACAATCTATACAATGATCTTTTTTTTATTTGCTAGAATTCAGCCGTAACAATGTTAGATGAGTGTTTTTAGACAAGCAGACAAATTAATTATTCCACTTATTACAGCCATTGTGCATGTAATCAGTTAATTTATTTTCACATTGCAGAGATAACAATAAAACCTTTAACAATAAAATCTGTTTATAACTAATTTTAACCGAATATAAATTATTGTTTGTAGTACATCGACTACTTTTTGTGATGAAAAAGCAACAAGGACCAGGTGGTTTGGTTACTTGTCTTTACTTGTATCACTGTTTATCATATCCAATTCGCTTCTGTATTTTTTGCACACAGGCCACTGCAAAAGCTCACCTACCTTATATTCAAGATATGATCCTTGACAGAGACATCACAATGGATGGGTAAGTCTTATCTTAAATGTTCGTTTAGTGAGAATGTACATTTTGAAATAATCCTGTGAGTGATTAGTATAGACATTGGATAATACTGCCACATAGGTCCAGGGTCCAGTATATCTCATGAGTATATGAGTCTCAGCCCCTGTTACTTTACATGTTCTCCTCATGTTCTTTGGTTCTTTACAGTTTTCTCACACTTCCTGGCAGAGATGAAACGGTTACCGGTGTCATGGTAAACCGCGGTAAAATTAATGACGGTTAGTAATACCGTTTGAACTTTAAACTCTAACCATAAAACCGCTGTCGGTTACTGCGGTATGAAAAACTCGCTGTACAGAGTCAAACACAGACAGAAACATTTTCTCAGGTGCAGCTGTGTGTGTAGAGGTGAAGGGGCGAAAAGAGGACAACACATTTGTGTGGAGCCACGTCTCCAAAATGAGCTACAGATGAGTTCACAGTCACACAAGCACA
>JAOVVF010000008.1:8909452-8926865 GCA_028565595.1 Duopalatinus emarginatus | reverse complement strand
CTAATAAAACATTTCAGTATATTTTTGGGATAGTATACTTTATTTTAATACACTATATATTAATTTAAATATTAGCAGAAATGAGTATACTTAGAAATGAGTATATTAAGTACACTTAAGTAGTACTGAGGTAAAATGTACTTGTAATTATTACATTTTTAATATATTTGTTTTGCATTTATATTTAGCACACAAAACAATAATGTGCTTGAAATGAACTTGCTGAAATGAAACTAAATTTCTAGTACATTAAAATATACTTAATTTTTACTAGGGATTACATTTTATGTCATAGATTGGGCTCCTAGTCTAAAATTCTAACATATTTTAGCCTTTTTTAACCTTATCTATGTAGGCTACACTCGTAATGTATGCACTACAAATCATTACTCTGCATTCAGAAAAGCAAAGTTCATCATATTTCAGTTTTCACCAACACTCCACACTGAGAGACACTCTGAATGCAGCTGAAGTCTCACATGAGGGCGCCGTTTCTGCATCTTCTCTCCAAATGGACCTCACCAGGCTTCTGCAAAACATGCAAGAGTGAAAGAGACAAGGAAAGTAATCGAATCGAATATGCATGATGGGATTGCATTCAGTGAGAAGGATACATGTCCTGCTGCCTTCAGAATTCTATTAAAATAAGGATGCTGCCCAGTTAGGCACCTTATGCTGCCTTCTGAGTGGGACAGTCCTTTTCTCAGGAACAAGCATATGCTGTCTAAAAATGTGTTAGGCCTTCTGAATGGAACGCAACTAATGTCTCTAGCCCTGTGTTTAGTCTCAGATCTAATGAGCTGCCATGAGTGATGTGTGTGAATGCATGTGACTAGATTAAGTGCATTAGATATGCAGTTAGACACTTAGCTCTGGCCAGTTCTTTTATCCATAGAGGAATTTTTTAAAAACTCGGCCTGGTGTGTTGAAATACTGTTTATTTGTAACCAAAAGAGCTGCTAATTTAATCATTAGGACATCTCAGGACTGTCGCACAAACTGCTTATACTGAACCATCTCTTTGCAAGGTCAGCACTGTTTGTATTTACTTTTCTATGTCCGCATGTATGGGAGGTATGACAGAATTAGAAATGAAATAAAATAAGTTCATTTTCAATTTAATTTTTCATTCAAGCATGGGTCAGCACTGACAAAATAAAAATGAAAATGAAAAAATCTTTTTGTTAGGGTAAGTGTACCCATTAAACCCACCAAAAAGTTTAGCGATTTTGTTCTAGATGTTGACATAATTTGTAAGCGACATAATTTGTTGGGCAAGGGCAAGAATTACTTCTCATTTGAATATTTATTAATTAGTTGATGTACATTTCAAAATACATAATTAAGAAAATTTAGGTAAAAAAGTCAAGTCTGGCATGGGCCTAATTGGTGCCATTGGTACCATTGGTACCATTTAAGCCCATGTGTATTCCACATAAGCCTATAACATCATTTTTTTTTTTAATTAAACAGCAGTATATTTAATTAATAACAGTGAAAATGTTTTTTTTTTTTCAAAAATCCTTTTTGGACAAGATCATCACAGCACAGACAAGTTCTTTATTGTCCTGTCATGGTAAGAGCGACATGCCTCTATCATTTTTGGACAGGTGCTGTAGTTCTTTCTCTTTGTTGACATTCCCAGTGACGCCAAACAAATCAATGGCAGAATTGGCAGCTGTTTGGCAATGGCAGAGAAGATTTAACTAATTTTTCATGGGTGCACAGTGAGGGACCCTCGAAAAAAGACAAAGCTTTCCTTTCAAAATGTAAGATATGCTCACAAGACCACGCATGAAGCCTAAATATAATTTGCATCAAACATTACAGCAGTTACTACTGTGCCCACATTCAAAACTATAAAGTTTTTGTCACTGAATTTTAGTGCTCGCTGCAGTTTGCATGCATTTTGATGGGATGTACTATTTAAGCCCACCTGTAAAAAAAGCTCATTTATTAAAATAATCAGCTTCACAGAACAATCCATGATGCATTTATATAAATATCAGTGCTAAATGAATAACACAATGCTTACTATTTGTAGCTGACAACCTTAATCCTTGTGGCAGTGTAACATTAACATGGTGAGGGATGTTAGAATGAGATTAACTATGTTTACTAGCTTATAAAACTCATCTTTCCATTTGAAGGGAAATAGTACATTAATCAAAATACTATTTATTTGTATATCAATGTTGTCTTCTTGTCAGGGGTTCCAAGACTATATACACCTGGGCAGGGTTAACAAAAAAATGTTATGGAAGTAACAAACCGTTTTATTAAATAAAGTAATGGCTGGCAAAATACATGTTTTCCTTTTTCTGCAAACTGACATCAAAGTGAAAGTGGGCTTAAAATGTGTATGGACTTAAGCCCATGTGTCATGTCTTACCTATTTCATTTTCAAAACTATGTGTCACATCTGCGGCTACTAGGGACCACCAGAGAGCCTTCAATAGACGTAGCGCTCCAAGTCTGATTGCATGCACCACCCGAGGCTCATTACGGAGAGCTGCAGTTTAGCTCCCCACTCCTCTTGAAAAGGAGCATTCTGACTAGAGTCCTCTTGTGAGTCAACATCTATACTTTATCATGAGTGTGACAGTCTTGACTTTGCCTTATGTTTGGTCATCCTCGTTCCTGCCTAGTGTTTTGTTCCCAAGTTTCTTACCTTGTCTATATTCCTTGTGTTTTATGGACTGGTTCATTTATTTTTCTCATGTTTATTTAGACCTCCCCAGTGCCAGAGTGTTGGAGAGTTACTGGGATGTTATCTTTAGTTTTCAAGTATCTTCTGTGCTTTGACAGTTGCTACTTTGTGTTGTTTCTGCCATTTAGTTCCTCCCAACACACTGTGCCTTTTTGAGTTTAAGTATGCAATTTTAAACTGCTCCTGTTTCCTTAACTTGTTTGGGGATGTCGGTACACTATGCTGGTATTTCATGGTCAAATTTAAAATGAAATTCAAACACCACTTTGGCTTTGCTTTTTATTGATGAATTACATATTAAGAGTCACAAATAAAATGAAAATGAAATATGTAATTATCTTTTTATTTTCAAATGCAATATGGGTCTATGCATCTTTTGATAATTGGATTTTCATTTCAGAAACGGTTATTTAAAGCACTATGCTTTCATCAGTGTTGAGGGTAATGAAACGGCAATGACTTTTTCCAGTAACAAAGTAATGTAAAAAATTACAGTTCAATATTGTGTAATTACAGTCACTATCTTCATAAACATGTTACTTGCGTTACTCACACAGATTTCCTGAGCTGTTCTCTGCTACTGCTGCCCCAGCATCAGTGGTTGCCAGTTCTCTAAATATAAGTGACTCTTGGCTTTCTGTCACTAACAGTATAAACATTTCAATACATGGGTTGCATTTGTGTTTCTAGTGTGTATATGCTTATTTGGAGTTGCATACTGCAGTTGAAAATGAAAAGCTAAATACATATTTCATTTTCATTTTATTTTTGACTCTTAATATGCAGTTCATGAAGACAAAGCAAAGCCGAAGTGTTTGAATTTTCTTTTCCCCATTATCTTTTTTTATTTTAAATTTGACCATGAAATACCAGTACTACTTTTGACTAAATAATTCTCTTTGCTGGTACAATTATTCACATTCATAACAGCTATGGAATTCATGAACCTCTTAGATACACCAGAATTAATGTTACTGAATCTATCCATCAACTGGATAACACATCCAAAATAAAACTGGTGAAGCAGCCTTCATTCACTGCGCACCCAAACTGTGCAATACCTTACTAAAAAAAAGTATTCGAGATGCAACTTGAAAACAAGCTCATGACTGACTAACTCATTGAGGTCAATCCAGAAAAAGAAGAAGATCAATTGACTCAGAATAAACCGCAGTGCTAAGGGGAATTAAGAAAGATCATATACATATATAAATAAACCTATCTGGAAAAGAAATAAAAGAGAATAAATGAATAAAAAGTTCATAAAAAATATAACTTAAAATGATTGAAATAAACAGTTAATCAAAAGGTATATTTTTAATAATGAGCTTGCTTAAAACTTGAAAAATTGCTGTCCACTGATCCTGCCTGTCTAATGCATTGGTATTACAAATACTGAATAAAAACTACTTCACCAGTTTTATTTTAGGGTAATTTCAAAATGTTTATAGGACTTTCCCTGTAAGCCCCAAGGACTGGTGAAGCTACATAGAACGGGGAGGCTCAGAGGCTCGCTGACATAAAAGGAGGTAGACGGTTTAGAGCTTTGTGTACAAGTACTGAGAGCCAGTGCAGCCAGAGCAGGAGTAATGTGCTCTCTTCCCAGATTTGGTTAAAAGTCGGGCAGCAGAGTTTTGATTTAACTGTAGTCTTTCTTTTGTGACCACATTGATAGACTCGAGTCACAGCCCATAGGATAAACAACTAATGAATGATCAAATGTATGGACGGATTAGTGAAATTTTGGCATGGCATGGTTTGTTAAAAATGCCCATTAAGAAAACATATTTAGTCAGAGCATTGGGCACAATTTTACTTTAATATAGGTGGGCTAATATGAAGCTTGCAGGCTTCATGCAAGTAAAGTTTTGTTTTGTTTAAATATATAGCACACTGTACTTCCTTAATGTATACTGCAGATAGGAAATGTTGCATCAACATATGCCAATTTATCAAATGTTCAATACATACATTACTATCATAACAATTTCAATATGCACATAAACTACGTAACAATTAATGATGAACACTGTCAAAACAGAAGACATAAAACGTGGTACACTTCATGTAAACATAAATACATGTATGGCTCATTATACCAAGCTATGTAAACAACTTGCAGCAGGTATTCAGTGTTTCTTACAGTCTGATCTTTGTGCACAATCAGCAGTTTCTCTGTACACACTATCAGGCTTATATTATTAGGTATCTTTTTGTGTTATTCTAAATAAGTAACCCCTTTACATATCCCCAAAACTGAATACAATTTGTCAATATTTAAAATGTAATATAAAAGAAAACTAGAGTGTAATTGTTGGTCCCTGGAAATCAGGATATACATGTGAAAAACCACAATAATTAGCATATCTTTTGAGCAGCACAGTTCTTGGCTCTCATATAGTTGAAGAGCACAGTTAATAAAACCACTCAGCTGGATGTTTTGAATGCAGCTGAATCTTTCTGAGGCACTTGTTAAATTGCAAATACACAGCACTGTGACTCATCTGAGATGCCACACAATAATTAGGACTGAATCCTGCAGCCATCACACCTCAGAGCCGTCACTGCTGTTAAAACCACTCCTCAGTATAACCGGTTGTTTGCTGCCAGAAACTGTTGATCCCTCCTTCTCTGATCTCTTTCTCATCCCCTTTTCTGGTCTCTTCTGTGATCGCAGCATTAGAATAAACATGGTAACAATGAGGCCAAAGAGTAGCAGCCCAACTAAGACTCCTGCTGCCAATACTGCCTCTTCGTCATGGCCATGTTTGGCTACTTCATGCTGTACCAGGCCTTCAGCAGGAACCTCACCAGCCTGCACTGCCTGCTGGTGCTCTAGTGTGATGTGCATGATGTTGGTGCCTCGATTGTGCTCAGCATTGATCATTTCAGTGATAGCAGGCACATCTTGGTTTGAGCGCCTGGCTCGAGTGTTGTGCTCCACGAATGAATGGTACTCCACGCTTCTTTTGCCAATGCCACGGTTTGCATTGTCTTTGGAGCGGACAGTATAAATGGTGTGGATATACCACTCACGACCTGCTGCAACCTGTCAGAGTGACAAGATGAAATTTATATGACATTTTTATTATCATGCATGCATATTGTCTGTCCTTATTATTTTAAAATCCTAAAGTCAACTCAAAGCACATTTTCAATTATTGTTGCTGTAATATAATGATTCTGTAAATATTTCATTGTCTTATACTAAACATTTGGTGGTCACAGCAGAGACCTGGAATAAGGGAGCTGAGTCCAGTCTAAATCCATCTGATCCAGACTGCTTCACTAGAGACAGAGCTGATGGGTCGTCTACTGCCAGCACAGCATTGAAGTTCATATGACCAAAACTCAGAGCCTGAGTCTCTGGCTGTGCTTTGTCCTGTAACAAAAAGAAGATGAGTGACAAATAATACTAATAGTTCTCTAATATCACAAAAATATCCCCCTTATTATCACCAGTTCCCAAGCACCAGCCCACACTTTTCTATGACATGACAGTACCAACAGGGGAGGATCAAGGCTAGCATGTGCTTTGTCCAAGACACGTGAAGCCAAACTACTGCTCATGTTGTGTCATAACATATTGGGAGGAAAGTGCTGCATACCCTTTTCCACATTCATGACCTCACAGAGATTAACATTTAGCTAATGTTGCCGCGATTGACAAGGGAGAGAGTGTATGCTATCTCTCCTATCCAGAGGGCATGACCAACTTCAGTAAAATTCAGGATCTCCCGAGGAAGGGAGAGTTCTGTTGTATGTGCCATATATTTGTCACATAAATTGTATTATATTCTGTGAGATGCATCCTGGAAGGTATGTGTATTTTTCACCAATAATTAAATACTTACAAAATCTTTCATTTATTTATCACTAACAATTATGTTAAGGGATATAGAATAATGCAAAAAAACAAAAACAAAAACCCTCAAGCAGTACTTGAGTAGAGAACTAATTTATGTACATACAATTATTTTAAGTCTGTATAGTAGGGAAGGAGATTCTGCCAAGCAGCCAAACTCGGACTTTGTGGGGTTGTACTTGGGCACATATCCATCTGCTCCAGTGCACAAAAAAACCTTCTCAATATTACAGTGAAATGAGTCCCCCAGGTTCTGCACCGGATCCACCATCACTCGCCCGTAGATTGTATCACCTATAAGAGAAAACATGGGTCAGTTTCTGTAAATGTAATTAGTTAGAATTTTGATGGTTTGTTTAGGAAGGACAGGTAAAGGTTTAACAGGTTAAAGGTTAAAGGATAGCTGTATATATATTTTTAATGTTGTTTAAGTCAGGTGATCTCCAAGCACTCCACTTCTTAGATTAAAATGTTTTTATTTTATTGACATGTCCTAAAAATGACCAGGCATAGAGACACATGACTTACTCTAAAGACATTTTAACATTTATTGTATATTATTAACATATTTCTTTATTTTAATAGTGTGTTTTGCTTTTTTGTGTTGTGATATTATTTCTATTACATGTGTATGCTCTATAACAACAGAAGATGCAAACCTAAATTCATTGTCATATGATGACACTAAAGGTTTCTATTCTGTGTTTAGATTTGTCAAGAATTACAGGTAAGCAAAATGTTCCACTTTATCCTCTATCAAAAGCACAAAAATCTCTTCTGCAGCAATGAATTATAATATTAGAATGATTTCCAACACCTAAATCAGTAAAAATGATTACTGAGTAAAAAAAACGTTTTCACTGAATGAAGTGACACACCACATGTTTTACACAATTTAAGGCCATAAACATAAAATGTAATCAGTGTTTTACAAACCAGCTTCCTGGACTGTGTCAGAAATGGCAACATTCATGCATGAAAATGACACTCGAGCTAAACTGTTGTGTGCCAGGATAGTTTTGATATTAATACATTTTGGTTGAAAATCTGTATGATCTCAGATTCTCAGTCTTTGGTCATCTGAAAGAACTGTATGTGCTGTTTAATTCTGGGTCAGTTTTAGTCTTGAGCAGTGAGAGAGTGTTTGATGAAGGAAGGATGAAAGGACATGTAAAATCTTTTATTGTCAAACATTTTACCCATTTGCTTAGATTAAATTAACTATGTCAAGGTTTTGCAAGTCAAGTAGTACAGAATGTGTCATATAACTCTATGAAGCATGGTCTACCATAATCTTACCAAACATTTAGGGAATGCTGTGAATCCAAATAAAACAATTTATTACAAGTCGCTAAATACGGGAATGTTGTGCATTTATATGGATTTGTAGAAGATTTTGCCAAACAAACATGGCAAATCAAAAAATACATAAGCATGAACTTTATTAAACTTTAAGTTTCATGTTTGGCATGTGTAGAACTAAATGGCCCATTCTAGTCTATTTATAATAGATCTCACCAACAAATTCCTACAAAATTTGATGGTATGAGTATCTAGAAGTCCAGTGGAGTTGGCTGAAAAGAATACAATGTGTTAACCAAATAATTGAATAAGCTGCCCACAGACAACCCACAGACAGAATGTTTCTGCAGACTTCTGAAAATTATTTGTGCTCCTACCACCATGACTTACATCATTAGTGTTGGTTTAGGATTTTTTTACAGCTCTCACAGTGTTTGTCATCAGCTGCTGTTGTTTTCTTTTGAATGACATGTTTATTGTCTGCTTGTTTTTTTTTTTTTTCAGGGCATTCAAAATTGTTGTTCTGGTTATGGCCAATGATTGTGCAATTAATCTGATTAAATTTCCTTTGCATTTTTTCTATAGACAGCTCTCTGGTATTTTTGTTGCTTTATCCTTTTTAACAACATTTTTTTATCTATGGGAAAAACCCAGAGATCAACCAACAATAGACCTTTAGAGCTACTAAATTTAAACAAAATCTGTTTAATAAACTGTAAAAGTAACTAAAACCAATCTAACAAGTCACACCTTACTTTTCGAGTACTTTCTGGAGAGGATGGTATAAACAGGTGCACTCTATGTGTGCTATGTTAATCACCCACAAATAAGCATTTGGAAACATCCTAAAATACGTATGAGACATAAATGTAATGTGTGTATATTCCTGTGGACGTACCTTCTGAAAAAGCTGCATCGCTATCCTGTCCGAAGCCCATAGATCCATCAGAGAGCCACAGAGATCTCTTCGACAGCAGAAACATTTGTGTATTTAGATTGAACTCCACTGCAACTGGATCACTCACCTACAGACAGCAAACAAAAATAATAACTATGACAATATGACACCTTCAATAATATGCAGTATGTGCAAAAAAATTTTTATTTTGTCAGTTAAGAAAAAAACAAATTAGATTTTAACACTCTTACTTTAACATAATACTTTAACAAACTGTGAATGAATGAAATGCATAGCAACAGAGCAACTCCTGAAAACGGAATAAAACTAATAATATAATTAAGAAACAGGAACCTTTCCCTTTCGGTTCACTATTTGCATTAGAGATCACATGGAGTACCTCTACTAATGCACACAACATCCCTTCATATACTTTGGGACCCTCCTGATGGCAGTTATGTGTGGTACAGTTGAAATGGAGTCCAGGTCACAGACACCATCCTGTCAACATCCTGTGACCTTGTTACTCACAGGTTAAACTAAAGGAGCATTTTCACAAGAAAGTGTAACTGCACTGAAAAAACAACAAATAAAAGTAAATAATGACTTGATGTGGTAACAAGCAATTAAAGTGGGTTTTATTCAACTTAAATAAATACTTTGAATGAACTTAGTAGTTGATTCACAGTATTTATTTCAGTTTAATAAATCCAGTTCAATTGCCTGTTCCCATGTTTTTTTGAAAACATACTGGAATCATCCATCACCCTACACCAGTACAGTTATCCTGTTAGATAGCAAGCTAGTTAATTTTTCTGCACATGTAATGCTAATGGTGTACTTCTGGTTGGAACAGCATGCTACTTACATTACAGACTAAAATGACAGACTAATGGGATTGTGCACAGAAGTGTATTCTGGTAGAGTCTGCAAATTAAGTGGATATAGTGCACAATTATAACATAATTATGTACACTGTACAAACTATAGAACACCACACATATACAGATGAAATAAGACATCTGTATGTTGTTGGCATGACAATACCATACTTATATAGTCAATCAACAGTGAGTTCAGAGTCTCTGCAGGGACATGGGTGAACACATACCACATATACCACTGATATTTGTTAATCATGTTTCTATGACTAAATACCAACCAAATTACTAGTGCTTTTTTATGAATTAGAACTATTATGATCCCCCTGATTGTCTTCACTGTTACTAGCTAATTATAAGATAATAAGGTATATGTTAAAGGGTGATTGGGAGATAAATATTTGAATCATAAATCCCAGCATTGTTGATATCTTGCTTTAAAGAAGATTAGGCAAGGTTTGCAAAGTAACTCCTCTTAGTATTATGAATTGCATTCGGGAAACTTTAGTGCCTAGCAGCTTGCATGCTAGCTAACAAGTGACCCAATTTGCTTTTTGGCCTACTTTGTTATCTTCAATCACCACGCACAAAGTATTTACTGAAATATAGATTGTAGGCAATGCACAGGTAAGATAGCACCCCTTTATTATCTAAAACTATACAACTGGGTAAAAGCTAGTCATAAAGTCAGTTAGAGACGTGGCAACCACACTGGATGCTCTTGCACTGCAGAAAGCTAAAGTCTTCCAAACCTCCATGTTCTATTTTACAATTAAGCAATTAAAAGTGGCAATTAAAAAATAGACATGCCTATCAAAAAGCTGCGTAAAAGGCCATTAAATTGCATCAGAATAGACCTGTGGATACTGAAATACTGTTAATATCACAAAAAACATCTGAAATATCATTGTCTATGATATCAGTTCCATTTTATTTTAATAAATATATTCTGACCCAAATATAAAAACAAGTAAAGATGATCAGCAATGATATATTCACTGTATTGAAAGAATATGGAGAACCATATAAATGTGGTTAAAACTGTTGGCACACAATTTGAAGCATACAGTTGTATATAACATGTCTTTGAATGCTGTAGTATTACAGTTTCCTTTTTTTGGAAAACCCAAACATGTCCAGTCTCACCAATTCTCTTGTGGTTGAATAGGCAGATCGCTACAACCACACTCCAAAATCTAGTGAAAGGTCTTTCTAGAAGTTGAGGTTATTATAACAGCAAAAAGGGACTACATTTGGAATAGGATGTTCAAAAAGTGTGTCGTGGTCAGGTGTCCACAAACCCTTGGTCATACCTGCTGGAATCTAATGTCCAGGTCAAATGTAACCGGCACTCTGGGGTTGCACACTGCGGGAATAGAGTACTCGATGTTCAGGGCTGTGGTACAGGGGATTAGCTTCACAGTGTAGGTACCAGAGTAATCACGTACCTGTGTGATACATTAATTATTACAAAATAATTTTTATATTATTATATTGTTATGAATGACCCATACTTAGTCCATTTCTAATGCTTGCTTCTATGAATAAACCATACTATGCTAGAAAGTGATTAAAACAACCTTTTAATCTAGATCTTACAGAGTGAAATGGAAGGATGTTGAGTTATGAAGTTGAACAGTGATTTTACATATTTATCATTCTTTGTTCCAACACTCACAGCAAAGTCTGAAGTAAATGTCCACTGCTGCATGGGCTGGTTGTAGGTCGGTTCCGTTCTGACCAAGGAAAGGTTAAAGGTTAACCCTGGGTGGGCTGTACTTATGACCACTGAAGACAAAGAAGATGCTGGATAAAAGAGACAGAGATAAAGCCACAGCCTTAGGCACATGGAAGCTTTGAAGTGGAACACAAAAGAAGCAAGCAGCTGCAGATGAAATAAAATCTCACCAGGATGTGAGGCCACAAACAGCCCGCGAAAGTGAGCCTTAGTACGGAAGTTGACCACCAGACGGCCCATATCATTGATTCTCATACTAGCTGGGTAAAGAGCTCCTACATAAACACAACACATCATTAACAGGTCAACACAAATGTAAAATGTGATTCAGTGAATTTAATCCAAGCAGAATCATTAAAATACTTTAAACAACTGAATCCCGTTTCCTTTTTTGGTCTGCAGCATAGAATTCTGGCCACTGAACCACCACTGCCCTCATATCTGTAAATATTTTTTTAGATCCTTCATAACGGGGGCTGCCGTGGCCTAGTGGTTAGGGAACCAGTATCACGACTGGAAAATCCTGGGTTTGATCCCTGCACAGGGCAAGATACGACCGAGGTGCCCTTAAGCAAGGCACCTAACTCCCCCAAACTGCTCCCCAGGTGCCGTGGTTTGGGGCTGCCCCCTAGTGTTCACTGGTGTATGTGTTTCACTGCATGGATGGGTTAAATGTGAAGGTCACATTCCTCTGTGTGCAAGCACAGTAGGCAAATAGTTCACTTTACTTTAATAATGTATACACATGAATCTAGACTTGCCTTGCAGTTCAGCTTGAGGAGGGCTGTCAATGCCATCCTTCCACAGGATGGCAGTGTCGTAAACAAAAGTAAGCCGCAGCTCAGACTGTAGGTCAAAATGCTGCCAGCCACCGATGCCGACAGGTGAATGAAACACATAGGAGACATGGAGAGGGACACGCAGAGTCACATATGACTGCACCAGATTTAGCACCTACGAAACAGAAACAGGAATTTAAATGAAAACTATAGCAAAAAGAATAGACAGACTCTTTACTATCTAAGCCAGTTGTTAAAACAGAGCAGAATCTTAAACCTGAAATATGTGTATCCAATACAGATTAATTTCTGACTTTTATTATACAGCACAGATTAATAGATGAATATATGCCAAATATAGTTAATAATAAAACAACACTACAAAAACAAACAAATAAAGTGTCTGTGGTACCTATAGTGCCTTTTATAACATTAAAACTAAAAGCTCAAAAGCCACTCTGATCCTCCACTAGAGAGCTGTAGTACTTTCCGTGTTGTCAAAAAAAAATCTGCCTCAAGACATAATCTAGGCTTGATTGGAAGAAACATTTTTATTCTCATTTACATAGTCAATTATAATCAAAGGACCATGCAGTGAAAATCGGCCTGATGCTAATTAGGATGGCCCCCAACACCTGCAGGAGTAAAATTACCCAAGAAAGAAGAAAAATCTCCATGAAATACATCTGCACTTTCTATTGCAAGAATACACGGAAATGGCACTGTGCACTAAATCAGGTAACATGGAACAATATCCTTAAAAAGGAACTTATACTACGATTCTTTTACAAAGCATATGCTGGTACATAAGAAACAAATCTGTATAATGCATATTAAAAATTTAAACAATCTGAACAAAGTTAATGTTTGTTCATAATCTAATTCCAAAAGATAAACCATCATATACCTCATTACAGTTGAAGTGATGTTTTAAACCTTTTTTTGTGCTCCTTAGAAATCCAGTATCTCCAATTATTAGAATATTTTTTATAATATTAAACAGTAAGGGCTGTAAGTATGTCTATTAAAATGGTCAGTAATGGATTGAGGTTTGTTACATTAATTACTGCTTCAGTGTGGTGTGACATGAAGGTAATGCTGAGATGTGACTGAAACCCAGACTGCTTTGACTTTCTTTGTATTGTTTCTCATCTTTCTCTTGACAATACCCAATAGATTCTCTATGGTCCAGAGAGTTGATCTATAAGCCATACTGATAAATTTATATATATATATAATGTTGTTGGACATGTTGGACATATAGTTACCACTCTTATGAGTAAATAATAATAAAAATAAATACTGACTGAAGCACAATTCCCAGTAATAATTTTACATATATTATTATATACACATATATCTAGAAAAGATTTATACATTATATAGATTCATTACACGCAGAGTGATATATTTTAAGCATTTATTTATTTTACTGTCGATAGCTTACAGCTCATAAAAACTCAATATCAGTATGTCGTGTGTGAAAAAGTTCAAGACTCATGGTGTTACACTCTAATCAGCTAATTAACACAAAACACCAGCAAAGGTTTCCTAAGCCTTTAAATGGTCCCTTAGTCCGGTGCCATAGGCTACACAATCATGAGGAAGACTGCTGACTTGACAGTTGTCCAGAAGACAGTCACTGACATCCTTCACAAGGAGGGTAAGCCATTAAAAGTCATTTGCTAAAGAAGCCAGGTGTTCAAATGGGGCTTTAACGAAGCAATACAAGGTGCACAAGTAACAGGGATAACCACACCCTTGAAAGAACTGTCAAAAAAAGGCCATTCAAGAATTTGGGGGAGATTCACAAGGCATGGACTGGGGCATGTATCCTGGACATGGGCTACAACTGTGGCATTCCTTGTGTCAAGCCACTTATGACTCAGAGACAACATCAGAATCATCTTATTTGGGCTAGTCATATTACCTGAGCTCAACTGTAGCATTTCATTTGGAAATCAAGGTCCCAGTGTCTGAAGGAAGAGTGGAGAGGCACAGAATACAAGCTGAAGTTTCCACAGTTATTGATGGTTTGGGGATTCTCCGGTGTTGGTCCACTGTGTTATATCAAGTCCAAAGCCAGCGTAGCCGTCTAATAGGAAATTGTAGAGCACTTTATCCTTCCCGCTGCCGGCAAGCTTTATAAAGACGCTGATTTCATTTTTCAGCAGGACTTGGCACCTGCCCTCACTGCCATAAGTTTAATAGCCATGGCATCACTATCCCTGATTGGCCTAGCCTGACTAGCCACACTAGCCTGACCTAAACCCCATAGAGAATCTATGGGGTATTGTCAAGAGGAAGATAAGAGACACCAGACCCAACAATGCAGATGAGAATCAAAGCACCCTGGGCTTCCATATCACCTCAGCAGTGCCACAGCCTGATTGCCTTTGTGCAGTGCAGAAATTCATAAAGAAGGAGGCCAGGCCAAGTATTGAGTGCATATACTGTACATACTTCTCATTAGGCCAACATTTCTGTATTACAAGTCATTTGAATTGGTGTTATGTAATATTGTACTTTTCTGAGATACTGACTTTTGGGTTTTTATTAGCTGCAGGCCATGTATGAGATGCACCTGTATATACACACACACACACACACACACACACACACACCACAAGTTTACAGCATTGTGCAGTAAAAGTAAAGAAAGTCAGGATTAGGTCTGACTCCAATTTGCTTTTTGGTTTAATCATATATACATATTATACCTATTAATTTCCTTCACTTTTGCACAGTACTGTATATATAAAACCTGTATAATCCAGGTTCAGATAACCCCCAAAGGACAAAAAAGATGCCTGAGTGAACATATGAAAAAAAGGCAGTGACCAGAAAAGGGCAGTGCGACTCAAAATTGAGTCTTACAGTAGCAGCAAGCCAGTTGCTTGGCTACAAGAATGTTTTTTTTCTCATAGCAGAACCTGGAAATTTAAGTTCTGAATAAAATGAAAAACGAGAGAATTGAGAGAAAGGAACAGAGAGTGTTATGGCTTTAGCCATCTTACTGCTTAAGCTTTTTTGAACTCTATGATTCATAGGCTGGACAAATCACTAGCCCTGACAGGCACACGCAAATTATGTATCTGAGCTGAGAAAAATCAGTTTTTCACTCATGACTGGCCTGGCAGACAAGAGTCACAAAAGGTTGTTTCTCTTTCATTTTTATTTATTTATTTTTTTTTACTTCACTTGTCCAGCATAAAAAAAATACTCATATTAAAACTACTACTTTTGTCAAAGAAACCTTTTCATTTCATATGCAAGATATCCAATTGGTTCAAATATTATTTGTTGGCACTAAACTCTACTTATGTGGCATCTGCTACTTATTTTAATTCTGCAACCTGCTGCCTGAGGCACACAAACTAAGGGTTTGCTCAGGTAAATTAATCACCAGAGACATCACGCTGCATTTAGAGTATGACAAATTAGCTTGTCATACTTGTGAGTTCTTTTTTTAAGCTTAGTTAATTAAGTCTATGGTCAAGTATAACATAGGACTGGACAAGCACAATGAAGTTTTTACTTGCCTGTTGAGCTAGACAAGAATTTATGATTTTTCCAACCCTAATGACTCCATTACACCTTTATACAGTTTTCAGCAAGGCAAGATTTTATGAACTGAGCTGAGTATCAGCAAGTTGTCAGATTTGATCTACATGAGAACATAGACCAGCAATTTACCAGCTGAAAATGTGAGATATTAGAAGCCTGATTGTCCTGTTTGAGAGATGCATTTGTGAAACAATAACAGCAGATAAAAAACAGCAGCATCTAAACATTAAACACATTTTAGACTACAGTGGATATAAAAAGATTATTATCTTTTTTTAGAATTATAGTCAAAGAATTCAACCTTGGTCTCATCAGGACAATTGACGTAGGTTTTTGCCAAATGTAGCTGGCGTTCCTTGTAAGAAAAGGTAGCCCATACATATAAATAATATGGGTGATTTTTGACACATGTAGTACACAACCAGTACTTAGTTAACTCCTTTAATGTTGCCACATGCCTCTCCGACAAGTTTTCTACTTGTCTTTTTATGGATTTTGGAGAAATGTCCAATATCCACTGTACAATTTCTTTATAAGTTTAAAGAGAGATTGAATGTACAAAACAGTCATTCATCAAAGTCAGTTTTAAGTGTTAGAAGAACACTTTTTACTGTCTTATTTATGTATATTAAAATGTATATGGATATTAATCTATATGGATATTATTCATTCTGTCTTTTTTACACTCCATACAAATCACTGCTTATGAAAGCTGACAATTATAAATCAGCAGGTTTTAGATAGAAAAGTAGTCTAAAAGTGCTGACCTGTCCGTCAGTCCCAATGCTCCCACCACAGTCTGTGAGAAGCTCAGACATGTCATAATAACTCTCAAACTCCCACAGACAGGCCTCCAGGTTGAGGTTCCTGTAGAAGCTTAGCGTGTTGAGGCCCCTCATGCTAGAGTTGTATTGGTAGGGAGCACTCTCTCCTACTTGTTCTGCACTCTTAATGGCCTTCGTGAGGAAGCCATGGCGTGTGGGGACCTCGTCAATGTGCAGCAGGTTGGAGCAGCGGTGGTTCCCTACACGGCTGCCATCTGGACTCAGGGTCAACTCGAAGTTGGACAGAGCACGAGTAGAGAGTAGAGGGAGCATGCCTAGTACAGAATAAACACACTTCAAATTAATATAAGACAGGGAACACAGTCACCTTTATTTTCAGCTTATCTAATAAATACACAGAACAAATACAGCATATACAGAATATACACTCACTGTCCACTTGTATACCTTATTTATCTAATCAGCCCAAAACGACTAAACTCTAAAGTGCCTGGAGATCAGCTAAAATAATCAAACCAGCCCACCTGGTACAGACATTTCAAGTCTGATGTGAACATTAACTAAAGCTCCAGACCAATATCTGCATTGGTTTCTTGCATTGCACTTCTTTCACAGGACTGGCATATAGATAGATAGATAGATTGCATAACTGCATGAATGTGCAGGTGTGTAGATATTCTTAATGAAATACACACTTCCACTAAATATACTTAACATAAAATATGTGAAGCCAGTGTAATACATATGTAAAATATGTAAAGCCAAGCATACTGTATATACTATTGCTCTTTCTTTTGTTCTTCTCCATTCGTACTACAAACCGGATTCCAAAAAAGTTGGGACACTAAACAAATTGTGAATAAAAACTGAATGCAATGATGTGGAGAT
>JAOVVF010000008.1:8863929-8873929 GCA_028565595.1 Duopalatinus emarginatus | reverse complement strand
TTTGGTCATAACTTGAATCACGGGTTTATATTGATGCACATATTCTAATATTGTTATTGTTTCTATATGAAACAATATTGATGGGAGATAAAAAAATTGAAAAAAATTAGTTAGCAATACACCATCTTGTAACTGATTTTTTATGACACACCCAATCATGTTTTATTCCTGACATTAATAAATAAGCACTTAGCTACTGACTACCATCTGTTAATTTATCTCTTGCAGTTTTTAAACAATCACAAGCCTTCAAGTTATAAAATGCCCCAAAATGAAAGAAAACAAAATTTTGATCTCAATACACAGTATTAAATATTACTATAGTTTTCCCGCTTCTGAATCATTCCATATTTACTACAACAACACAGATGGTTGAATGTACCTTGCAGCGTGTAGCAGAGCACCATGAGCTCTTCACTGATGTCTCCTCTTCTGTGTAATGGGACCAGCAGCTCTCCAATGTCCTCCTCGACAACAAGTCTTGTTTGGGGAATGAAGACTGTAGACTCTGCCAAAAACAGGAGGAAGTGTTATTCTTCACTTGGCATACTAAAATGTCAGCAACAGTAAACATTTACAGCTAAAAAAAGAAGCCATTGAAGGCAGGCTTACTGCCTGGATTACCTTAATTCAGTCTCAGTAATGATATTTTGAGTAATGCCGCACTCTGTGGGTTAAGCATTTTTTGTATTCACCTAAATAATCACAGGTGCAAAGCTCAGGTTGTTCCAGTTTATTTGAGCCTTTATGCAACACAATTCTTCATAGGTTTTGTGCATTCCACAATTATTATTGGCCCCAGCAGATGAAATTGTCCAGTTGAATAGGAGTGCACTCAGGTATTTCCATTTTCAAATAGAGGAACAAGTGAAGGTTTAAACTGATTTTTATAGTACATCAAACTGACTGAAGTAGGGAAGGTCAACCAGTTAAAAGCTGGATGTGTTTAACAATGCTGTGAAATTAGCAATGTGACATGCAAGCTATTTTCCATCATCCACAATGGGACCAATAAAAAATCAAATAAAATCTCAAACTCTGCTCCTTTCTCAGATCTCCACACTTTACTTATTAATTATGATCTGTCACTCACATTAAATCAGACAAAGACACTGACATCAGACACTGCTGACAGGAAGAAATTAGGGAAGGGAAAAAAATAATCAAAATCAAAAGAAGTCAGGTCTTAATGAGTAAGGGATCTTAATTTTGAGTCCAGATGTTCCCTAGATATTATTTCTTCTCTTATCACCTATTTCAGACTCACGATCTTCCACAACACATACAGGAGAATCAAACTGCACCTGAACTGTGTCATAAATCTCTCTGCATGGCTGAAGCCTGATCCACAAATATTTACTAGCAACAATGAGATAAGTCTGCATTTGGGAAGCCACAGCAATACTAGCCTAGCATATTTTATTCTTGTTGTTAAAGTTTCCATTTTCAGATGATCACAATGACAACATAAATAACAACATATTTTCATATTTTTTGAACTAGATATAGCATAAAACATTTGGCTTTGAAACCTGACACAGAAATTCTCTAATACAACTAAACACAAAGATCTCAAACAAAACGTATAAATCTCAAACTGATAAATGCATATGTGTGTAGTTTGTGGACATGTAATCATTTACAAAGAGTAATTGGATAAGTTATGCAACATTTGAAGTAAAAGCAAATTAAATATTTAGTTTGGAATTTTGGAGTTTGGATCTTCCAACAATGCCTCTTATGTGTGACAATGTGCCATGTATAACACTGATTGAAAGCAGTATCATGCATGGAATATTTTTTTTTTTCAGAAATGTCAGAAATGATCTCATGCAAATTTAAAAGCAATCAGGACTCTTCTCAGTCCTGGCAGTCATGTGGAATGTACTGAGCCTGACTGTCCAAACAGCCAAGTCACTGTCTGTCTTCAAATGAAGACTGAAGACCTCTTTAAGACCTCTATGAAGATCTCTTTATCTCCTTCAAAGACCTCATCAGTATTCTATTAACAAGGTACATATTATGGTCCTGTTATGTTCAGGGTAAATAACACATCTACTATAACATTACTGTATGATGAAGTTTACCATGTTTAAAACACACACAGACACACACACACACACACACACACACACACACACACACACACACACATACCTTAATTAAATTTAAATAGAGATGATAGCAAACATGTTAATTTCTTGTGGCCTAGTCTTCAGTTCCACACAGAAAAACGTAATTAGCCTCAATTTTCAGTGAATGCTGCTGAAATCACAAGCCATTTTATATTCTTCATACAAACTCCAAAGCAACATCAGTTGCAACAGCCAATTACTGAATGCTGGGACAGAGCACAGGGGTTAGACTTTATACCCATGGAGCCTGTTTTCTGTTTTTTTAATACTGTCCTTTTTCCACAGCCAAAAGATATGGACTGGGTGTTAATGCAGCACATATTTTACAACAAAAGCCTTTTTAACCTCAGATGTGTGCTGTGTCTCAAAGCAGCCACTGAGGCAACTGAACCTGCAGTATAATCATGAAGGCTTGAGGTATAATCATAGAACAGATGCACATCTCAGATTACAGTTAAAACATCTGTCCTGCATGACTAAATTCTTCATACAAATGTGAATCAAGTGGGTCAAGACACTTTGGGAAAACCAAGCACTGTGTTACAATATTAATGTGGATTGGGGTTCATCTTACAAGGTTAATCAATCGCAAGCATAGAGACTGGAGCAAAACCGCAGGCCTGCAGCATGTAGGCTAGTCTAGTGTCTCTCTTCTTCTACATTCCTGACATTAGAGATAGCCACATCTCTCTGACACGATAAGCTTCCCAAGGGTATGTGACCTCGGCAACAACAAACCCTGCCGTAAAACTGGTAATTAGCTCACAGGGGAAGCTGTGAAGTCTTTTTAACATGGAGAAATAAGTTCACTCTAAGACCATATCAGCTGCATTCGGTGTGATAGATCTGAATTATAATTACCAAGAGACTCCACAAAGCCAATAAAGGAAAACACACATATGCAGGCTGCTAAATAAAAATAAGCCTTTGGTTATTCAAAGCCTACAAATCTAAGTTTGCTTATGAAAGTGAGAATGTGTGACTCCCACGGCAGTGGAGCAAACAATGAAGCTAAAGTCAACACATCTAGAGGCTAATGCTCAACAGGGAAAGGCAATTTTCTTTAACAGGGCTGAGCTGCAGGTTTATCACGGCAGAGATTTTCATTAGCAGCTTTTCTGATGCTTAATTATAAAGCAGTTTTTGTACATACTGGATATATGTCTAAATAGTATGTGTATATATAGTGTTTGTACTCATTGCTTCTCCAGAAGGACTTAAAACATAAAATACTTAATAAGCGTTGTTCTAGGAGAAACTTTTAATGCTTACGTGCCATATTTATATTCACTCTAAAGAGCAAATTATCCAAACAGACTTGATTTTCTGTAATGCGTTAATGCTGGGTAGTTAACAGAATAGTCTTAGATGCAGGAGAAAAATGGATGCTCGTAATAGCCATGAGGGATGATAAAGTGCTTAGATAATCAGTGTGAAGCTTATTGTATTTGTGTTTATACCACGGAGAAAAAAAATCCAAGCTGTGACACAAATAAAAAAGAATTCAAATTCCCCTGATATATCATCAAGTAACTCAGACCCCACTCTTCTGAGGTTTTTACTGACATTTTGGTCAAAATGGAGTGGAAAGCTAGCAGCTGTTTTCTATGTAGAAAGTAGCATTGACTCTTTTGTCAGACAAATAGATAAATTACTCTTATAATTGAATATATTTATTGTCTATTACGTGACTCAATATTTACACACGCTGTGAAGGAAAAACTGCTGGCTGTGTTATGTTCTGGAAGCATATTGCTGGTATGGTTTAGGTCTATTTGTCCTCTTAGAGGACAATGTAAGTCAATACAAAGTTTTTCTGACACATTACCTCTATGCTACGTCCTGCAAGTTGGCTCTACCAGAATTACAATGTCCCCATCCACAAGATATGAGGGAATACTGAATAGAATAAGGAGTATCAAAATCATGCAAATAATGTGCTATATTATTTATAGTCCCTAAAAATCAAACAGCTATGAGAGATTGTCAACTAAAGTTTCAGACAAACTGCATGTAACCATCACCATTGTCTAGACACCACTTGAGGAAATATCCTCCATTCAGTACAGTTTCTGTGACCTATAGAATCTATGGCAAGGGACATTTAAGCTGTCTTCGTGGCTTATGGGGGCCAACACATTACTAAAACACTTTGCTCTTGCACTGAGTGTCTGTGGTTTATGGCTCTCTACAACACCCCTTCCCCCACCCAGTACTTACCTGTTTTGTTAAAAATGAATCATCAGTGGAAATTTAATTAAATAATACAAACTACTCTAGAGAAAACTAAATTGAGGGAATAACAAGTTATAAAGGCTTTTTTGACATACCAATCAACATATTAAATACCCCCAAATATTGCTTAACATAAAAGTATACTGCTGAAAACTTTGAAGTTATTGAGCATCAAAATATCATGCCTTGATATCTTAAATCAAATCAAATCAAAGGTCTCAAGCTGTTCATTAAATTTTCTCTCTATTTCTTACCATCTAGTGGATCCACAATCTCCACTGTGGCCATTGCTGGTGACTCCAATGCCCCCTCGACTGGTTCAGACAGAACAATGCTGAAGGTCTCAGACTGCTCATACTTTCCATCAGAAAGGATCTTGACCTTCCATGTAGCTGTGCTCTGTCCTGGGTTAAACTGCACCTGTTTCTGAAATTTTCCCTGAAAGTCCTTCGCCTTCTCAGCACTGCCATCCAAAGTGCCAATTCCTACAAAAGAAATGAAAGAAGCAGAGAAAGTAATGTTTCTTCCATTAGTAGGTTAAAAAACCTAACCATCTTACTAAATGTTAAGCTAGGAGCACTGTAGAAAAGAGCACTGGTACTTCTTTAACCTTCAGAGCTGATATAATCTGCTTAGGCTGTACATAATTTTCTTGACAATTCTTGATTCTTCAAAAGAATTTAAAGCTTATATGGGAACTTATAATATGAAAGGAAATTTGTGTCATGAAACGCACATTACAACATTAAAAACATGACAAATGTAATGCACATTGTTTTCACATTGCATGACCTCTTTAATACAAAACATTACATCTCAGCTACACTGCATTTCACACATTTAAATGACTTAACTAGCCGCTAAATACTTAATTGCTTTCTTTTAAATAATGTGCTCATTTTTACTGCATTTCAGAATAGTGATAATTTGTGCCACAATGAAATGTAAAAACTGTCAAATCAAAATCAACTACAAAACTCCACACATTAAGCCCAATGGAGTTTGTACATCTTCATGACGTTCAGATGAAGCAGACCACCCATTTATGGGCTAATTATATCTTGTAAAATATTAAGGCAGGCATTTCAGTGGTACATCATCAAGTGTCACACAAACACCTGTAAAGCCTCATCTACTGCAGCTCTCACTAGATTCTTACACACACTTCAGATTATCTGTGATCAGTAATGATGACCATGTTACTTGAAATTATTTGTAATTATTTTTGCATTATATGCTGAAAGTTCAGCCACTTTTAAAGCATTGCACACTGGAATACATTAAAATGATTGTTCATTAAAATGTTCTTTTTATCCTATTTTACGCATTTTTCTCCAGTATAGATACAGGAGATAAAGTGGCCTTAAAATTATCCAATGGTTTTACTTTTCACTGTTTTAAGGTTACCTTTATATGTCTTGAATTTCTGTCCATGTTACACAAGGTTCTGGTGACTTGGGAAAATAGGAAACCATCAATAAAAATGATATCATAACCTAACATAACAAAAATTAGAATCAGAGCACAGAGTACTGCACTGTAGCACACTGCTGCTGGCCTTTAAGAAACCTGGTAGTTCTATGATCTAAACTCACAACTTACTTCCTAGTCACACAGATGGAACCTTCATTGTCAATACCATTGAAAAGATGCCTAAAGGGCCATGGATGTCGTTCTAGAACATCCTATAATATAAGTCATTTTGGCTGCAATAAAATGTAACGAAATTATAATTTGAGTAATGACAGTATACAAATATGTACAATACTATTACTTGCTAAGGAGTGATGAAAAAGTCTAGAATGCCCCTCCCATTGGGGCAATCTGTGGTGAATCTGCCATAAAGTGTTTGATCAGAATCACTTCAAGCACAGAGGCTGGCAGGGTCCCTTCTGTCAGAGCATCCCAAACAGCTGGGTAGAATTAAATTTCTTTAGGAAATGGGCTTAATTTAGGTTTGTGGCTCCTCACACAACATGTCATACACTGTCATGTTACAAATTAGAGTGCATGTCTACAATACTTACTATATTTATTTATACTATAAATATATATAATTTTTAAAAATTAAATCTTAAAGATGCACTCTAGTGATAGCTATTTTGATGAGAGAAGCCATTTAATGAAATGTCATATAACAATGAAAAACAATGATCTTAACTGGAAATAATGTCATGTTTCTAAGCAAAGCAGTCTGATTCACTAACAATGTGGATAAGAAGTGGGTTAGCTGAGAATATAAACAGCTGGTCTAGGATAGGTTCATTTTCATTATAAATAATAATAAAATAAAATAAATAAACAAACAAACAAATAGGCCTGCTCTATGATTCATTTTCAGGGGAATTTGATAAAGAAACATCATGATCTGAATTCCACTTAGACCTGAATACAGTCTACAGGGAGTATGAGAATCAATTTACATTCAACCTCTACTACATCCTTTGTGATGGTAAGAATCTTCACAGAGGAAAACCCTGAGATATTGATTGTGGAAAGAGAGTAAATATAAAGGGAAAGTGAAAGTGAAAGAATAGCTATCTTCTGAACAGCAGGAGGGCTTTACTGTGTGCTGTAGTGTGTAGAGAAGAAGTGAAGAGGTAAAGAAGAGAAAGGCCTGGTGATAGTAGTTGAAGAAAATGGGGGTATAAGCTGGGAAAATCAAAACAGCTTTGACAAGTTGCACAAATGGACCTTTAGCTACAAATGTACTTTTTAGTACTTGAATTTAACTCACACAGCAACACAGCAACATTCCTAAGACATAGTTCCTTTAAATAACTAGATGAACACTAAGTCGAGTAATCCATAACTAATTTGTATGCCTGAATTACATTTAAAATATACATCAGACATTAAGCACACTATTTAAAAAGAAATGTGAATCTTGAACAGACACCTGGGTGGACAACCCAAAAAATACCTAGTAAGGGAGGCATAAAAACAGCACAGAAACTTGCAAAATCTCATTTGATAAAATTTTTGATAAAAACTTTTTGATAAAACTACTTTTGTAGTAGCCAAATAAAAAGAAATAAAAAAGGCTACAGAGTGCACATCCTGTCCTTGTCCCCTACCTGTTTTTAATTGCCTGAACCTACCCTGAATTCAAGCCTTAGTTATGGAGAGCTTGGAAACTGCACATCAGTTCGAGGTCCTGCCAGAATATTTAGACCTCATGGAGGTATTCAGTGAAGCCAAAGTCAGTGGCCTCCCTCCTTAATGTAATTACAATTGCACCACTAACCTCCTCCCCGGTTGTACTATGGCCCGATATTATACTGCCACCATTGTGCTTCATCCACGCCATAGACTAGGAACTAGACCGAGAAATCATTAACTATCCAGCTTGTATGTCTCCTGCCTATACCGCTCAACATGTGTATGTTAATAAGACACCCTGGAATATTATCAGCACAAAATACTGGCGGACTACTATGAATCAGGATGTGCAACAATTTGTGAGATCAGTGACTGACTGTGCTGAGGCGAAAGTACCACACTGCTTACCTATGTAAGACAAACTCTGCCACTGCCTGTGCCCCTGGTCCCACCTGGCTGCAGACTTAACTGCTCTGCCTACTTGCCAAGGTAATACAGATATTATGCTTATTTGTATAACTTTTTTTCTAAATCTATGTGCTTCACTTCCCTGCCTGGTCTCCCCCATAGCCTTTGCCACTTCCAATCGCTTTTCTGACTATGATTTTGGATTGTGTTTTGGCCTTTCAAAGTGAGAACTATGAGTAAAACACCTGCAACTGTGCCCAATCCCTGCATCAGCAAGTGTTTCTACACTCAACACCTTACAATCAAGCCACAATGAGAGTGCTATCTTCACTGTAAAACCTGATATCAGACAGCTATTCTCACTATACCATCTGACTATTTTGAGCACATTCATGCTGTTTTAGCTACATTATATTACCAAAGGTTTGTGACTATCATACTCATATGTGTTTTACATAGCAGTAATTTGACTGGTAAAGCTGCATTCCAAGAGTGCCTACATTTCTTATAACCACATGGGAGGTTTCACTGTCTAATACTTTGCTTTCCATTACCATTACTTCAATTACTACTACATTTTGGCTGTAAATGTGAAACATGGTCATATTAAGATGAAAGGAGTTAGGGACATGATTTTTTAAGAAGCACAGTTAACAGGAATGTACAAATAAAAGTGAGCTATCTGTTCAACTATTTAACTATGTTGAGTGCCACATGTCACTTACGTGATATTAAGTCCTTGTTTATAGAACTGAATATTTGAAGAATATTACAATCATAATTGTGTGTTTATACAAAATATCGACAAAATATACAAAATAAAGACTACCTATGGCACTTGGCTGAGGGCTTTGTGCTTTTGTGGCCAAACTTTTTTTCTGCTAATAGCCTCCACTTTTCTGGAAAGGCTCTGTACTAGATTTTAAAGAGTGGTTGTGGGAATTTGTGTCCATGTAGCTACAAGCACATTAGTAAAGTCAGACACTGATTTTGGGCAAGTTGGCTTTCCAGGTTTTCAGAGGGGTTGAGGTCAGGTCTCTGTGCAGGCCAGACAAATTATTTCACAACCACCTTGTCAAACCAAGGTCAAACCAAACCTCGCTTTTTGCACAGGGGCACTGTAATGCTGGAACATGTTTGTGCTCCTCCAGTGAATGGAAATCCTAAATCTACAGCATACAATGCATAGACAGTTCTGTGCTTCCAACTATGTGGGAACAGGGAAGAAGCACATAAGGATGTGTTGGCCAGGTGTCTGTAGTGTAGTTACTGTAGCGTAACTTAAAATAAAACACTTTCTGCTAAAGCTTTGTATAAACATCTGCTTTTGATTAGCAGAAAGTGAAGCTGGTATATGCTGAATGCTTGACTGTGTTGTTTATTTAAATATAAGCTTATCGATTACAGCCAGCATGTAGAAGGCTAAATTAGTCTCCAGCTCCCTAAAGTAAGAGAGAAACATCATTTACTTTCTTCAAACCCCATTAGTTTAAGCACTTTTCCTTTTCCTGTGCTGTCTTTTCTTATCCTTCCTTTTATAGTCTCTTCATACCCACACAGACAGACACACACACACTTGTCTTCCTACAGATGTGAGGACCTTCACTGACAATGATGAATACAGTTACTTAACGCTGTAGCTAACCCTAACCCAAAAATCAATAATAAAAAAGCAACTTTTCGACTCTTTCATTTTCTTTTTTTCTTTTTGTTGAAGAAAAACTGAAAAAAATTCCCCATTTTCTTTGAATGGACCCACAAAAATGTCCTCATTACACCAAAATGTCTTTCTATCTTTTTGGTCCTCACAACTACATAAATACAAGATATTAATACTCTCCCTCTCTCTCTCTCTCTCTCATACACACACGCACATACACACACAAATTATTCTAGAGATAGCCGATACAACAGCTTTCATCTCAGTCACTAATACTCTAAAAAGGGGTAAAAATCTCATACACTTGTTAGGGTTTTTATGGTTTTGGACTCTTGACTCCACCCTGCTGGCTGGCTGTTGTATTGTTTTCCTGAGCCACCACACCCCCCTTGCCACACCTGTTTCCCATTAGTGAAACAATTAGTGTCTGAAGCTGCCTATTGGCCCTTGTGTGTGCCTG
>JAOVVF010000008.1:8841982-8863494 GCA_028565595.1 Duopalatinus emarginatus | reverse complement strand
GAATTCAATGGACTGAGTTCTTAGTTTCTGGTGATTGGATCTTCTGTGCTTTTCTGTTTTTCCCTGGGATTATTTTTGTTGTGTTTTTATTGCCTAATAAATACTTATACTCTTATCTGCATTTGGGTCCCTGTCTGAAACCTTACAACACTGGATACCACAGCACCACTCATAAGCCAGAGCAATAACAGCATAACACTATAAATTCTCACACCATGAAGTATCACATCAATGCAAAAGATTATTCAGTGCTAATGACTAAAATCCATATTATGTTTTGCCAGGGTCTAGTGATTGCAGCATTTGTATCACCTTTCATTTGGGATTATGGAAAAAACTCATGGTTTTGTTGACAAAACATTGTCAACAAATAAATGAGGTCGCTCAGCTTATGGCTTAGGCTGTATTTTATGCAATCCATGTAAACAGGTAAAAAAAGAAAAGAAAAATAACAGTCTGAACATATCAGAACAGTAAGACTAGTTTATTTGTTTTTGCTATACACTAAGAAATTTGTGTTTAAATTCTGAGGATGTCAAATGCTTTTCTCTGTAAATTGTCAGACAGAATGTTTCTGTAGACCTCTGAATTCATTCTGCTTTTACCATCATTAGTTACATGACATGGGGGACAGCCATGGCCTTAAGGCCTCGAGAGAACCGCTCTTGTGAACAGGGTGCCGATGGTTTGCGGCTGGCCCCGGGAAATTGTGTTCACGGCCCTTAGTGTGTGTTTCACTGCATGTATGTGTATATTTCAGATCATGAGTAGATTCTTTTTTACTCTACATGTTGGCCTTTCCATCACGTAGTAACTTTTGTGGATCATCTCTGAAATTCACAAATAAAATACTATCTAATGGTTTGGCCTCTATATGTCTTCTCTCAATGTCTTCTCCAAATACTGAATTGTTATAGCTTTCCCCCTGCCCTGTGTATGTTATACCTTTAACCCTGCCCTGTGGAGATAGTGATGATGTTACTGTCTTTTGCATATGGGTTTTTTTCTTCAAAGCTCTTACAATGCATTCCCTTTGGTCTCAGCTTCAAAAAGGCTTGGTTTTCTCCCATGGACACCTATCTAGTCCTCAGGTTGATTTATCATCATTAACAACAAATAACAAACAAAATGTAAATATAAGAAAATAAAATCTAAAATTCAAGTCTGATTTTCAGCTTTTATCAAATAAACATATCAGTCCTACTGTTCCAATATTTCAGAGGGGACTGTATATCCACCACAGACTCACCTACAAAAGAAGTTTCCCCCAGGTACCCTCTGCGTCTGAGCACAACCTCCAGCACCCCGGCTTGCTCATCCACCACATATCTTTGCTTCTGTAGAGAAATCCATGACCAGTCCAAACGGAAGAGCTGTTTCTTTAACTTATTCCCTCCTAAATAGGGACAAAAGAAAAATGATAAACCCATACCTTATGCATTGTTTTTCCCTATTTTGTTGCCAATATTATAATATTAAACAAAAACAAGGCTTAAAATGGTATTTGCTTTCAATGAAAATTGACATCTACCAATAGTCAGTAGTAATTAAACAGTGGAAGGAAACAAAATTGTAATTAAATGCCTGTCAGTATAATATTATAATAGTATTACTGAATATTGGTGTTTAGTAGAAATCAATTGTTGTATGCTGTATGCCCCTGTACTGCTAAACATTTTTAATTTAATTAAATGTGCCACTAGCACTAATCATTTTAGATGCAAAATAAAACTTAGGGCACATTAAGCCCAGATTTCTCATAGTACATGAAAGTCGTGTTTTAAAAGCAATAAGTGGTCATACCAGCTTATTGGCAAACAAAATCACATCCAGGCTACAAAAATAAAATGATCAAAATGCATAAATCTGTATAAAGAATTGTATTATAATCAATTATAATTGTTTTATAATCACATAGTGGACCACTACATCTAAATCAAAATCTAAATGAACTTAAGCAAAGCAAATTGTAATGCTCCTAAAGATTTCTATTCTAATCCAATCCTGAGCAAAGTAATTAGACACTAGGGAACAATGCATGGATAAAGGCGTGTCCATGATATTAGCACCTTGCCATAATCAGTTCAAAGCTAGAGCCATTTCAAAGCAAATATTAGCTCCAGCAATGTTTCATGTTACTTTCAGTTTGGACACTAAAAACATTACTGGTCTCTCTCTTTCTCTTTCTCTTTCTCTCTCTCTCTCTCTCTCTCTCTCTCTCCCTCTCTGTGTGTGTGTGTGTGTGTGTGTGTGTGTGTGTGTGTGTGTTTCTCTCTCTCTCACTTATGCATGACTGGAAGTGATTCCAGGCACCCACACATCCATTCGTGTCATGTACGAAGCAGCCATATGTGGGTCAAGATAAGTTTCTGTCCTGACCATTCCTCATGCATGTAAAACATCCCTATTTCACTGCATCCCTCTGTTTCATGCAAGCCTTCAATTTTGCATATAATGATAAGTCACCATGCCTATCCTGTGCATGATGATTTGCTAGACCTGGCTGCAGGCTGGTTTTTACACTTTCAAGCCTTGTCCAAAATATTGATAAATGGCTCCTCACAGACAAAAACTTCATATGTCCAAATATCTCTAGCATTACTGTACTCGACTAGGTCAAACAGCTCCCTTATATAAGCATTTATACTATATAAATATTCATATTCCATATTCAGATTTGGTTACTTGAGTTCAAATGTTAATTATTAATGTGTGTTAAGAAATAGGTTACAAACCTGTGCAAATCAGTTTTGTTAGTTGTGTTCGAAAAATTACTATCCTCTGAGACACAAATAAATAATAAATTAATAACATAAATAAAATAAAGTAAATGATAAGATGACACATTAAAAATAAACATATCAATATGAGTCTATTATGTTGCATAAATAGTATTATGTATTATACTATTATGTGTCATAAATAGTACTAATTATAATGATCACATTAATCACTGCACATCTGGATTTATTATATTATGTTTAAATGTTAATGACATGGTTACCACAACATATCACCCTTGCACTGTCACACACTGTCGATGAAATCAATATTTTGCCTCACTTGAGAATCAGAATCATGCATAATCATATGCTCCTACATAAAGTATAAAGTTATGTCTGAGCTCTGAACTCTGAACTGCAATTTCAATATGAAATTCTCACTATGTGTGGTCAACTTACAGTGGGGCCTAAAAGCATTTAGTCAGCCACTGATTCTGCAAGTTCGCCTACTTAAAAAGATAAGAGAGGTCTGTACACTTTAACTATGAGAGACAAAATGAGAAACAAATCCAGGAAATCACATTGTGGGATTTAAAAAAAAATATTTGTAACTTATGGTGGATAATACTTTATACTTTAACATAACCTTTGCTGGCAATGACAGAGGCCAAACGTTTCCTGTAAGTCTTCACCAGGTTTGCACACACTGTTGTCTGGTTGTTCCAGTAGATGCATAAACAAACTGCAGTTAGTCCAGAATGCAGCAGCCAGAATCCTTACTAGAACCAGAAAATATAAACATATCACCCCTGTCTTAGACACATTGTACTGGCTCCCCGTTAAATTTCGCTATTTGCTGATACCTCGACTTACGAGGGCTACAGCAGGGGGCAGATTCTTCTCTTATAGAGCCCTACAACTATGGAACAGCCTTCCAATCAGTGTTCGGGACTCAGACACAATCTCAGTCTTTAAGTCTAGGCTGAAGACGTATTTGTTTAATCAATCATATTCTTCATAGTTTTCCCATAGTTCAAGGCTGGAGCTGGAGGGTTCATGGTTATAGAGTGTTTTTGGTAAACTGGGATGTTTGGATGTTGTCGCCTGGAAATGTACTGGCTTAAGCAGGGGGACAAGCCTGGCACTGCAGGATTTAAGTCCCTCTGTGCGTAGCGTGTTACTGATGGTAGCCTTTGTTACTTTGGTCCCAGCTCTCTGCAGGTCATTCATCAGGTCCCTCCATGTAGTCCCAGATTTTTGCTCAGTGTTCTCATGATCATTTTGACCTGACAGGATAAGATCTTGCATGGAGCCCCAGATCAGGAGATTATCAATGGTCTTGTATGTTTTCCATTTTCTTGCAATTGCCCCCACAGTTGATTTATTTACACCAACCTGCTTGCCTATTGTAGATTCACTCTTCCCAGCCTGGTGCAGGTCTACAATTTTCTTCCTGGTGTCCTTCGACAGCTCTTTGCTCTTGGCCATGGTTGAGTTTGGAGTCTAACTGTTTGAGGCTGTGAGGTCAATGAGGTCAAACAGGTGCCATTAATACAGGTAACGAGTAAAGGACAGAAGAGCTTCTTAAAGAAGAAGTTATAGGTCTGTGAGAGCCAGAAATCTTGCTTGTTTGTGGGTGACCAAATACTTATTTTCCACCATAATTTACAAATAAATTCTTTAAAAATCCTACAATGTGATTTCTTGGATTTTTTTTCTCATTTTGTCTCTCACAGTTGAAGTGTACTTGTAATGAAAATTACGGACCTCTCTTATTTAAGGATAAGTAGGAGAACTTGCATAGTCAGTGGCTGACTAAATCCTTTTTGGCCCCACTGTAACCCAGCACTATATGTACAGGTTAAAACAACTTGGGCTGACTCTGAATTCATAAAAGGTCCTTTTAGTATACTAACTACAGTATACAGGTAAAGTAAATAACATTATCTTGTTACAATGGCACCTGACAAGGGGTGTATATATTAGGCAGCAAGTGAACAGTCCATTCTTGATGTTGATGTGTTGGAAGTAGGAAATAGGCAAGTGTAAGAATATGACAAGGGCTTAATGAGTCAAAGAATCTCTAAAAATGACAGGTCTTGTGAAGTGTACCAACAGTGGTTACTATCTACCAAAAGTGGTTCAAGAAAGGAGAACTGGTGAACTGGTGATAGGGTCATGTGTGTCCAAGGCTCACAAAGGTGCATATGCTAAGGTGCATAAAATTGTTAGCAAGCATTGTATCAGCCTCCACTGTTGTGTTGATGACACTCAGTTATGCTTCAGCAAAGCCAGATAAGAGACACTAGCTTAGTATAGTTGAGGAATGTATAAAGGACATTAGGCACTAGATGCTGGGTAACTCATTTTATGAATAAAACTCATCATGGCCATTCAGTTACATCGTGTACAGCAGACCTATTGACTCAAGTCTTTCATTTGAAGCTCATGTGGATAATAATACTAGGATAGCCTCCTTTTCGAAATATTGCTAAGATAGGAACTATAATGTCATTGCATGATGCAGAAACACAATACCTAATTGAACTTCTAGTCTTTTATAATCTGCCAAACTTACGTCAATCAAGAGATGCAGGCTCTTTGATGATACCCAGAGGAAGTAACCTAGAAGGCTGAGCAGCGGGCAGAGCATTCAGAGCATACCATACCCGCCTAAATATCTTGATACCAATACTGACATGGTACTACAGCAAAAGCTTCAAATATCAGTAAAGGTGATCTTTTTGTAAGGGTTTTTATTTTGGTGAAAATAAATGACAGAATATCCTAATTTTTAGCAACATTCAAGGCATGTAAAAGTTAAATGCAAACAGGTTGAACACTGCATCTGCATATAAAGATTAATTTATTATATGCCCTCAATTACCTTGTCAACTCTGATGGTGACTCTCATGGCACACCACACCCACTACGCCTGCAGGGAGTGGAAGCCGCACATGCACACACTGCCCACTATAACACATCAATGCAGCTCATAGGAAATACAACTCTAAACCCTAAAAGTTATAATAAAATGGGGTATAGTGCTGTTTTTTAATATCATTATACCTTGCAACACTATTAGGACTCAAGTCACAAGTTTAAGTCTAGTTAACTGGTGATGGTTAAATGTATTTATTTTTATATAGCACATAGACATTTTGGCTGATGTGGTGTACAATGAAATCAAATTAATATGAATTTGATTGATTGTAAACATCCTAATACGCAATCAGCCATTAAAACCATTAACAAACCACAGGCATCTGTCAGGTGTTAAGTGACATGAAGTGACGTGTACATTTACATTTACAGCATTTGGCAGATGCTCTTATCCAGAGCGACTTACAGGGATTTTTTGGGTATTACAGGTAGGCCAACATAGTGTTAGGAGTCTTGCTCAAGGACCCTTATTGGTGTAACTCAGACTGGCTGCCCACACATGGGAACCCAATGATGTTATCACTGTACCACACCAACCGTGTAATCAACAGTGATTCTATACACTAATTCTATTCCTATTAATGTCTACCTAACCCCCACAATTAGGACCTAACTCTAACCCAATTTTTAACAATTTTTTCCAAAGATGCTGATTAAACGTGAAATATTTCATAACATATTATTTCCTAATTTTAGTTAACTTTGTGCACAGAGGAGCAAGTCACAAAACTACTACTATCTACTAAATCTACTACTATTTGTATACTCTGCTAATGGTCCCTACTTCTGCTGATGGTCCCGACATAAATGAGCCACCTGAAGTGTCTGAACTCCAACATTTCTTCCAATAAATCTGATGTGTAGGTTTGGGGCATACAGGAGAGCAAGAAAGCTAATAGAGCTATTTGTAATTGTTAGAATGGCAGTAAGATACTGAGTACACTCCTGTCCTCTGTGTGCTGTGTTTTGAGAGCTTAAATAGTAAAACATTACATACTTAACTGTAATTTCAGTGTTATGGAACTTACACTTTTTCAAGTTTTTTTTAAACTCATTTTCTAAGAGAAAAAAAATGTATATTACATTAAATGTACTTAACCTTCCTTAGTAAGCCATGTGACTTAGTAAGCCAATAGACAGAACTAAAATGTTAGCTGCCATGACCTCTTTTGTAAGTAAACCTGCCAAAGTGTCAAAACACAATATGTATACCATTAAAAATCTGTCCCTTGACTAAGGTATGTCCATTTAACATAATGATTTAGTCTTTGTGAGAGCTGTGTAGGTGTCATGAAGGAAGCCCTATGAGCTCAACTCTTTGTACAAAGCAACCAGGGTATATCCCTCTACAGCTACTGCATAGATTATGACCCACCCACCCACACACACACACACACACACACACACACATACTGCATAGATACTTTTTCACAGCTGTCAGAAAAAGTGCCAACACATTATGTATCTAAAGTGATCCCTGTGTACAGCATAGGAGCTGCCTCAATTTCACAGTAAGCAGATACAATAGACAGTCAAATAAAGCTAAACCTATAGGGAGTCCCCGCTGCTTTGTAAGTTCTCTAGTAAATGTAAGGAAAATTACCCTCGAAGGACCACTTCTGCTATCTGTGGAACCAAATAAAGATCACTCTTTCCTTTCTTTATTGGAGATACAGAAAAAAGGGAGAAGGCAGACAGAGATCACTAAACATTGGACTGTTGAGAGTTTGCTGCCATGGTGGATTTAAAAATTAAAGATTTGGGTTGTGGAACATTTTTAGAGAAAAATCTCTAAAACTGTGACTTTAACTAAAAACATCATTAGCATATTACTATAAAATATTAGCACCACAGGGCACACTGATATAGCACTAGTGGAATTTACAGGCAGTACAATTTTATGTCCATGCAGGCCTGGACTGGGACAAAAAAAATGCTTTATCAATTTTGACACCATCATCCTAATATACATAGTAAGAGATGTGATTGGGGCAATTCAGGGTCAGTACAGAAAATGAACAAACAGGTCAATGTCCCTGCTTTTTCCCACCAGGAAAACAGCCTGTAAATAGCCTGCCAGATATCCAGTCAACCTCTTGGCTCATGCACAGTTGCAATATTAATCTTCAGTTTCACACATTACATGATTATGCTCTCCTCTATCAGAAAGGTTAAAATTTGCTACTAAATGGCATATATCAAAGTTTAAAACCCGATTGGCACTAGAAATCTCTGCAGGTATTTTTCCATGTGTATCAAAGGCCTTAGAGAAAGACTAATCTAAAATAATTTAAATCAGCAATCAACTATGACAACCTTTTCTACAGCTTCAACAAACTGACACGATTAAATGAATAATGAGTAAAAATGTAAATTAATGTAATTTAAATGTGAATTAGATATAGAGATGCTCTGCAAAGTGCCGCCAATGAGACAAACTGCTTCATTTGACACAGTAAAAGCTTTACAAACATAAAGAAGGTGATTCTCACCATTATATCATTACAGTAACAGTAAATTGAAAGTCCTCCACGGTGGAATAAATGCAGCATGGTGAATTGTGAGCACTCAGACAGAACTATCAGGTTTATACACAGACAGAATTTTTGTTTTAAACTCAGGCATGTATTGATAGTTTCAGAGAGGATACACGGGTTACAGTGAGCATGTTTTGATGACGTTTTTACTGTGCCACTCAAGCCTGGAGCTGAGTAAAGCAGCAAATTTCACCCAGCCTCGCGGAGAGCGAAGCTCAAAACGCTCATCATCTGAATGCAGCTTTATGATACATGACAGATTAGGAAAAGCGCTATCTGGCTTGATCTATAAATTAGGGTCTCTCAGCCTTTGGACGCTGAGAGCTGATTAGAGGAACAGAAGTGTTAAAGCAGAGTCTAGGGGCTTTAGCCTGAGGCTAACGGAGATCAGTGATAAGAGGAAATGAAAGGCAGAAAGAAAGGCCACATCCTACCAGGTGGATGTTAACATGTGGGTTGTGTGTAGTAAGTGTTATGTGTAAATCTGTAAATATGAATGCCACTCAAATCCACTTCAGCTGTTACACTGTTTGCAAAATCAGCTCCATAGTCAAGACTATTGTCCTATTTCATGGGACAACAGCATAATACTGCTAATAAAGCCACAGAATATTTTTAAAGCCCTCTAATTAGCTTGGTAACTCCATATAGTAAAAATATTACAAGTGATTGTAATGTCTGTGCTTCAGCTAACTGAACCTGCAGATATCTGAATAAGAGCATTACACAGAAAGTATCTAGTAGAATGAATCTGGCCCTACTGTGTCCTATTGTGCCAGTTCAATGCTTTGAAATAAAAAGATAAAAAATATCCCTTCAGTTAAAGGCCTTCTGTCAAAACAAATGCCCTCAGCTCGGGCAAAGTGAGACTGAACATTCAGAAAATTTAACCTCATAACAAGCCATAGGTCATGTTGGAGTGGTATATAGCCTCACTACACACCAAAAGCTAAACCCTTTTTATTTCCCTCCCTGTTGGTCTGTCTAAGTGTAAAGTCACATAAATTAAATATTTTACAACAGCATGGGACAGGACAAACCTTTCCAGAAATGGCAAATGTAGGAAAGAAAAAAGCTATAAATAACTAATGAAGGTCAGCCATGCTTAAATAAACATTTTTTCCAACATGGTGATGTTCCAGATTAATTACTCTAGATATGCAAAATAATTACAGAGAATTTCACAATTATGGACAAAAAAATCTTCTGTAAAAGCCATGAGAAAATGTGTGGGCAAAAAAACCTACAAAAAAACTACAGTAACAGAGTACTTACATGGGAAAATACCATCTGCTTTTACATACCAAAGGTATATGTTTATCCAGCAGTTCACAAAAGTGCCCTGTAATATGCAGGGTAATTGTCACCCTGCAGGAAAACAGTCTTTTCTCCCACACCTAGGCTGTAATTATTTGCTATCTTGCATCTGGTCTTAAATATCAAACACTCTTTTGTACTGAGGGTCGTTCTAACAAGCTACCCCTCCGCCTGACTTTGTGACTCAGATAGAAGCTAATATTGGTCTTGCTGGAGGGAGAAAAGCCACTTTTAATATAGCCCAATTAGACTTTCTGATTTATTTGTTCTTGTTTACAGAGGAAGCAGATAATCCAGACAAACAGATTATCTGTGCAGAAGCCAATATGGACTGTCAAGTTTGTTTCCATCTGTTTGCATCAAATGAAGCTCATGTATGAGAAAAGTTCATGACTGTTTGCCAAAATATCAAATTGTCTCAAATGAAAGACATAGAAACAAATAAACAAATAAATTAATTAATTTCAAGCATTTACCAACTTACCACTGTCCTCAACATAGAAGATAAAGGTGTCACTGGTGGCATTATTATTATGTTTCAGCACATAGCAGATCTTAAGGTCATCAATGTCCACTGTGAAAACACAAATAAATCTTAAAAAGATTAATTACCGTACAAAACAACCAAAAGATTTACATGTACTCTACTATTAATTAAAAGCTTAGAATACTAAATCACCTTATTTAAAGATTTTTTTTGCTGCCTATTAACATACATAGCTATTTAAATCAGTTCACTGAGAAACATTAAAAGGAGGTAGTCATTTTCACACAGTCAAACTGAAAAGACCATTAAGTTGATGTACCCTTTTCTAATGACAGACAAGCCCAAGAATTTTAAAGATTGGATACCAGCACCCCTTCCTTTGACATCTGTTTCACTCCATCTCTCAAATTAAGATAGTACAATGCATAAGCATTAATAAAATTCTTGGGGAAAATACCTGGGAATGCATACCAGCAGCAACTCCATTTCCCATCCTATGCTATGTCCCATGGCCTGCATTATTGATACTACAGGAAGAAACTTCATAAAATTGTAAAGCTATGATTTCTTATGCACACAGCCAACTTCAATTCATATTGTAAGTAATGTGTCTACTCTCTCACCATCAAATATTTATTTTTATGCCTCTAAGGCTCTGACAGTACCATGTTAGACCAAGAGTAGAGAGCTCTGTAAATTAAACAAAGACACTGTCCCTTCAGTCTTTGCTCTGATGTGACTTTTTGCCAAGTCTCTTTCCCGTGAGACTTGCTCCCATGTTACTGTCATACTTTCACACTATCATATTCGTGCTTAACGAAATGTCTTTATTCTTCAGTTGAACGTTTTTTTTTATTTTATTTTATTTTGTAACTTGAAATTTAGCATGTATTCACATTTTGCAGATTTATGTAATGTAAACAAATGTAAACAGCTAAATCAGAACATGTATAAATGCATTTTAATAAGTATTTACAAGCTACTTTAAGTTACTTACTTAAAATCTCACCCATGAAGCTTGTTGAGATGTGTGAAAGCTTCAGCACTAAATGGTTAAGAATTTACAATCTATATTTATTATAATGATAATAAAAGGCTCCTTGCAGGTAACATATTTCAACAATCAAGTATTTATTTATAATTAATTTTTGCCAAGTTATTCTATTGATAGTCTAAAAAAGAATAAATATTAAGATACTTAAGAGTTTTATGGACCTTGCACTGTGCACAGGGGTATAGATATGCCGCAACATGTTGGGGCCCTGTAGCCCCAGTAAAGGGAAAAGGTAATGATACTGCCTTCAACCTTGTGGCACACTTTGCCGTTTGGCTTACATACAGGTGTGACAATCATGTTTCATCAGGCTGTATTATGACCATTCTTGCAACATTTTTCTTGGAATCTCAGATAAAGGTTATTTCCTCAATATGACTTTTCCAACTTTAATTCTAAAAATAATAAGATTTTATTCAAATATCTATTGTGAATTTTGCCATGTTATTATTACTTTATGGGTAAAGTTTTGGAAAATTATTATAAAGAATGGCCCCTATACCTGCTTTTTTCCTTTTGTTGTTTGGCAAGATTTCGTATTTTATATAGACAAAAGGGCCAACTTGGGTTTTATTTTTGCCAGCACATCAAATAAAAACAAGTGTTTTTTTTACACTACTTTCACAAACGTGATTAGAAAAATAAATGCAAGCAAGGCAATAATTTACTGTAAATGTCACTATACCTTGAGTAAATCTATTGATGGAACCATTCCCCTTCTGAAGGTTGATCAAGTAGCCATGTTCTGGTTGTGTGGTGATGTGAAAAAACAGGTTCTCTGGGCTGCTGTCCCTGTCTTCTGCCTTTAGCACTTTGCTGGTGATAGGATAACCTAGGTGACTTGTTGGCAAGACCTTTAAAGTTTGAACACCTTTGTTCACCACAATTTGTGGCACACCATTGTCTATTGACAAAATAGTGATTTTCATGACTTGAGGCCTGTGAGTTTCAAACACTGTATCAGGAAATACATAAAAATCAGTGTGTGTTCCATCAGTCACAGTAAAAGAGAAGCTATCCTGAAATGACTCTGTGCCATCATGTTTGTAGCTGATTAAGTTTTCGTTCAGGTCTTGCTTTGTAAAGGAGGTTGCTGGACGACTGTTGTTGAAGAGCAGTTTACCATGGATAGGCAACTGAGTGACACTGAACTTCAGGAATTCTTCTGTTGTATCCTGATCCTCTGCAGTCAACTCAAAGGGTGTAATAAGTTTAGATTGCCCCTCTAACACCAGAAGCTCATGTACTGTCAGGACAGGTTTTTTGTTGTCAACGTCAACTATTGATACACGAAAAGTGCGAAAAACAGGGTTATATCCATCTGTGACCTCAAACTCAAAACTGTCCATCTTGATTTCATCATCTGAAGTGTGGATGTAGTAGATTTTACCTCCCGCGAGCTGAAGTTGAGTGAAGGACACAATGGGCATTCCAGGAGTGTCAGTGCTTTCCAGATGGCCCCTCATAGGGGCTCTGGTGATAGTAAAAACCAGGTTTTCGTCTGGGCTATTGAGATCACTTGTACTGAGTAGATCAGTTGTAAGCATCACATGTCCTCCTTCTTTCAGAGATACTCCTTTGCTAACAACTTCTGGAAAAACCCTGTCAATGTTGCTCACAGTGATGTAGAAATATCTGTCGATTAGTGGATTATTACCATCTGTTACATCAAACTTGATAAGGTCCCGGATACCTTCCTGTCCATTGTGAGTATAAAAAACATGACCCTGGTCCAGTTCCATCTGTGTAAAGTTCATCCCAACTGTAATGTTCTCAAAATACCCATGTTCTGTTTTCTTCTGTAGAATTCCTTGACCTGGACCATACCGAATTACAAACGTGAGTGTGCTATCTTCTGAGTCTAAATCAGTTGCTTTCAGAATATTATTATTTATTTCTTTTGTCTCTCCAATTTCAATTTCCAAACCATCATTAATGGCCAACCTTGGAGTCTCGTCATCAACAGCAATAATTATAATCATAACAGTACCTTCTACAGTATGTTTTCCATCAGTAAGAATAACATTAAATTTGTCTTCTGTGGTCTCAGAATCATCATGCTCATAAATAATGCTGGAAGCTTCCATGATTTGCTCCAAAGTAAAGTTAGTAACTGGGAGAGAGCCGGCGATCAGCTGATCAAGAATAAAACCATGCTTAGGTGGTTTTGTAATAATAAATGTCAAATCTTCAATAGGAATATCAGCATCAACTCCATTCAGAATTTGTGTGTCAATGATGACGTTCATGCCCTCCATAACCACAAACTCTCTCATAAATATTTTTGGCTCCTCATCATTAGTTGGTATAATTACAATTGGGAAAAAATGTCTGTCTGAAAGGTTAACACCATCAGAGCACCTGAAGATGAATCTATCCTCCACTGGTTCAACACCTTTATGCATGCTTTGAACATAGCGGATATGGGCATCGTTTATGTCTCCAATACTGAAAGCACTTATAGCTGTCCCAGACCTGGACTTTTCAGAACCTGGTGCTGGAGAAACGTTCTCTATATAACCTGAATTCGGCTGGACAATGATAGTACACAAAATGTCCTCAGTAAGTGTGTCTGCATCCTCAACAACTATTTGGTGGCCTCCAATTATGTTTTTGTCTCCCTCAGTGACATTAAATGTAGGAACCACTGTTACTACTGGGGCTTGGTTATCCACTGGGAGGACTGCAACATAAACAGATACTCCTGTGATTTTATTTCCTCCTACAGCCCACTCAGCAGACATGTCAGTGAGGGTTAGGTTAAAATGATCCTGCTTTGAGGAAAGTCCAATCTCACCACTTGTATGGGTATACGTCACCAAACCATTTATTATATCAGCTTGGGTGAACATGTTGGAAGGTATCCTATTCACCAGGATCTTTCCATATGCAGGGCCATCCTCAACAATAAAGGTCAACATGAGGTCATCTGTGTCTTCATCCTTTCCTTGGATTATGCTTACTGTGATTTCAGCAGCACCATTTTCCAACACAGAAATGTGAGAGCCAAGAGTACCCACTGGGAGAGTCAATGTTGGCATTTCATCATCAATTGGTTTAACTATTATTCTTACTGTAATTGGTACAACATGGACACCATCACTCACATCCAGTTTAAAAGCATCACTGGTTGTCTCATCCCCATTATGGACATAAGAAATTTTACCTTCTGAGATATCCGCTAGGCTAAAGGTATTACCTTTAATCAAATCAGTAAAGCTAAGGTGTACCTGACCATGTTGTGGACTCTGACTTAAAGTAAAAGAAATCTGTTTACTATCTGTATCAAGGTCAGTAGTATTAAGCTCAGCATTTGTAAGTATATGCATACCTCGCTCAAAGATTGTGAAACCAGTGTTAGTTATCTCTGGGGGTTTGTTATTAACAGGTTGCACCAATATAGTAAACATTCCTTTTGCACCGTTTCCAGCAGTGTCTTCAACTATGAAATGGAACTGTGCAACATGGGCTGTAATGCCCAGTTCTATGTCTGGTGGTTTATAGGAAATCTTATGATGGTTCACTTGTGCTTGAGTGAACTCTCTTACCTCAGTATCAGGGTGCTCTGTTAAAACTAGTGAGCCAAATCTGACTGGATAACTTTCATCTGTATTGGTTGGTGGCTGGGTTATTGTGTATTTTAGATCTCTGTCATCAGAATCCAAATCAGTGTAACGAAGGACAGCCTTGATAAAATGAGTCATCTGATACTCATGGACTGTCATCTGTAAAGACGTGCCAGGAAAAAGTGCAGGCGGAACATCATCAATAGGGAGAATCCTAATGAAGAACGTGTTCTCATCTGATTGGTTTGGAGGATCAGCGTCATCCTGAGCTTTAACAATAAACCGATCAGTGACTGTCTCAGTAATGTGAGGCCCTGTGTGCCTGCAGAAAAGTTTCCCATCTGTAATGTCTTTCTGAAGCCACTCTGTCACAGCTTTCTCATATAACCCATCTTCCGTATTGAATTTCCACAAAGATGGATCTTCTGGAGCCTCTGACTGCCTTAGCAGCATTTCACCAATAGTTGAGAATGGAGGTTCAATTGTAAATTTAATAGTGGAATCCTCAGAGTCAATATCTGCTGCGCTAAGCATTAAAGGTGAAATGGGAATCATCTGGTTTTTAAATACCACCAAGCCTGTGTTGGCATTTATAATTGGAGGCTCATCATCAGTTGGAACAATTGTAATAGGGAACAAAAACTCCACTTCATTCTTGCCATCTGTCATTCTGAAAATAAGGTTATCACTGTATGTGTCACTGCCATCATGTTGGTAGACAACAACACCATTTTGCAGATCAGCTGGTGTGAAATACTTTGTGCTAGATCCAAGAATGCTGAGATCACCATGACGGAGACCATTTACAACAGTTATCCTTACACTATCCAGGTTGTCTTCATCACTGATTTCTAAATTGTTTTGAGTGAACAGTGGTCTGGACTGACCCTCGTATAGAAGCTGCCCTGTGTTTTTAGTCACCACTGGTGCAAGTGTATTCATGGGCTTTATAACAACCATAAAAGCAAACGGCTCCGAAATACCACCGTCCGTGTCCAACACTTCAAACTCAATTTGAAATATTCTCTCCGTGTCCGAGTCCATAGATGGGGGTTTGTATGCTATCTTCAGATCCTTTATATCTCTCTGATAAAAAGATGTTATTGGTAAATTTCTATCATCAGTACTTACAATGTAACCTTCCTCGAAAGAGAAAGGGGTGGTGATGTTGAAAATAAGATCATCTGGGTCAGACTCAGTGTCCTCTGCAGCTAACATGTCAGAAGTTAAAGCAGTCATGACAAACTGACCAATTTCCATCATCATCATGGCCACAAAGCTGGGTTTGGGAGGACTGTTTTGCAGCCCTTCTTTTATGCGTATCATGATATGAAAGAACTCTTGCTTCAGTAAATTATTGTCTTTGTTTCTTAGCTCCACGACCATTGGAATATAGTCTCTGTTTGGCGACTTGTGAACAGATGTATGTCTGTAGCGAATATCTGCTCTGAGAAAAGCATCACAGTCCATCATTTTCTCTAACTGACTCTGATCACTGACTTCACCATATCTAGGTAGAGCACTGCTCGCAGCCAGTGATGTGACCTGACATTGCTCAGAGTTACTATCATATGTGAAGTCCAGGACTCTTCGGTCAATTGAATTGCTAATGCCATGGAGTTTATCTACAATGAGAGGCATATTTTTAGTAACTATCTCCTGCTGTGTGAAAAGGACCTCTATCTCCAGCATGAACGGTATGATGACTGTTTCAGTCTGAGTATCGTACCTGAGCTGCAGTCTCACTCTATCCTCGGCAGGACTTCTGGAGCCCAAATGCGTGTATTTCACATCATTAGGTCCGAATTCACATGGGAACTTTTTGGGAGAAAGATGTCCCGGTCTTTGGGACAGCGGATCATTATCCAGCACTATTAAGCTGCACCTGTCTCCCGGCTGCACTTCGGTCACCAAATCATTGATGGGGTCTAGGAAAACCGATCTTCCGAAGGGAACGTGTATCCTGTTGTTCGCTACAAGTATCGAGTCCTCTGAGAGCTCGGATCTGTGCGCGTACGACAGTCCGTGACCAATAACGTGGCGTCCGTAAGTAGCTGCCACAGACGACAGCAGGATGAACCACAGACAGAGTGCCATCGTGTTTCAGCCCGTGACCTGGTTAGTTTACACGTAAATCAGTCGTCTCATTAGTCCACGTCTGGGAAGAACACGGGTTAGTAAAAGTTTGTGAAAGGCGCCCCGGAAAGCGCATCTCGCCACATTCTAATGCCCCAGCCACGCGCACTTAGTTTTAACTTGGTCCGACTGGAGGCATGAGAAGCTTGAGTAGACACGACACGCCCCCTGACCGACTCTATTGGACAAGCCTGTCTGACTGAAAAGCGGGAAGAGTGAAGACACGCCCACTGACTTGCCTGGACTAGTTTGTAGATCACAGAACCTCATTTACACGATTTATTGCTTTATCTACTCCCAGCACACCGAATTCACCCACTGAGCTAATGATAAGTCCTCCACAGTGGGTGTATTGCAGTAGCCTAATGTGAGTCAACACTAAAGGCTACTGCAAGACATGCGGTGGGAAGTAATCTACCAAATAGAATATATTAAAGCCTGTTAAGTTTCCTTTTAAATGGTGCCACAGTTGTAAGGAACATGCATTTGTGGGATGAGCAGCAGAGCTGAGTATGTGGGTTGCACCCATGAAAGATTTGCCAAATCTTCTCTGCCATTGCCAAACAACTTATTCTTCTTTAACACACAGTTGGATCGTCACTATTTGTGATATGTACATATAAGACAAGGTTTTCAGGTTTTTGTACATTCGTAGTGTAATGTATTACTTTCCCCCTTTTCTTTAATTCAGAAACTAAGACATAGAGTTCATTATTAATTAGACAGGCAATGGTATAGAACCTATTGATTATTCGGCATCATTCTTGTTTGTTTTCTGGCTCCACCTGCTGGTATTACCGTAAACAATAACATACTTTAAAATGAACTCCTTTACGAACATAATCAAATATTAAGGTCATTATGTAAATATGCACTACAATAATTTGTCTAATTATTAGAGCTACAGACTTTCCTCCACTGAGAAAACACATAATGCCCCTGTTTTCAGATTACTGAGACTTGTATTAAACCCATTTAGTTCAAGTGACCAATACAACTAACATTAATAAATATTTCATATTAAATATAAAAGTTTTGATAATTGTGGGTTATGATGTCCACACTATAACAAAAAACTTCTTGGCTATACTTCTTGGACTTTTAAGCAATTAAGGATCTCACCAGACTGCGCTGGACTCATGACCACAACTAGACAACTGATGTCCCAAAACAACACCTAAATTAGGTTAAAATGAAATTGATAAAATGAATTTCTTCACGATCTGCCTCTGGTTTGTTGAGGTAAATTAGCAGTCAGACTGTGACTTATGGCATGATAAGATGACAGTGCTCTCCTTGTGGTTAGGACCTGCTTTAGAGTTTTCTCTCTGTTATTCCAGGGTGACCTCACCAGCTGTCAGCATTTGCGGTGGGATGTTGTTCTTTGTCCTTCTGTTTTCAGATACCTCATTAGAGAATGAGAGGCAACAGCCAGCACTGTGTCACCTCTGTGTGATGGGAACCTTTCTGCAAACCTCAAATCATCTCCCAGCCCTCATTAAAAAGGCATCCGGTGGTTTAGACAGGCAGAAAGAAGAAAATATATTCAGCAAATATTTCAAAACAGAAAATTTTAAATGACTAAAAATATATACAACTAATAAATATGTATTGGTAAGATCCATGTCAGTTACTAGCAATATAATCGACCTGTATATAAAAGCCTCTTCAAATGCTTGAGGGTTCCTCCTGATAGCTGGCTAGCAAATCATAAACTACCATAATGTTCTAATAATATATTTTTTTATATTTTATGGACACATTTATACACTCTTACTCTCAATTACTCTTTAGACCATAAAGAGATTTGATTTGCATAATCATGTTTTCGTTCTGATATGTTTAACATAACAGAAATGCAGTTATACCTTTTTACTCATACTGTGATAATATATGAAGGTTTGGTCAATATATTTTGAAAAGAAGAAGCGTGCATCCTCGTACATTGATGTGTATTAAAATGAGAATATATGGAGAATATATCTAAACACAGGCGGATGCAGGCTTTTTCCCAAATAAAGCATGGGTAAGAGGGTTTCATGAGAAAATGGCCGTAGATGTAAGTGAGTGTGTGAATGTGTTTGTTAATTGTGCTTTCTCGTCCATTGATGTCCAACTTCAGACCCAATGTTTGGACCAAGATGAAGAGGTCAGACATTTTGACCAAAAGACAAGATAAGGAACATAACACAGACAATACATATTCATTTCTTGTGTCTTAGTAAGGAGCCAAAACATGGTGCAAAGTGCCTTGGTACATGATTCTGAAATTGTACTAGTGGAAAACTCTAACACATAGGTTCAAAAATGTCCATAGAGTTCTTAGTTGGGTTGAGATATGGTGATTATTTACCCTGAAGATGGGGGCATTGCTATCTGGGAATACTACAAAATAAGATCCAAAGACCCAAAAGTGTGTATTTTACTTAATATGTGCATATTGTTCTACAGTCGTAAACAACATTAGATACAAGCTGGATAGGCCAAAAAAAAGAACCCCAAATGTGCAGATGTCATGGATGACTCAATCTTGGCTGATATAACTGAGTTTGGAACACATGAATCCAAAGGAGAACACCTTTGTTTAATCACAAGCCAACTATCATGAGTTGTCTAGCTACCTTCTATCCAGTTAGAGAGCAAACAAAAGGGTTTATTATTTTATAAATAAAATTTATATTTTTATAAAAGCTAAAACTTCATCAGTCCTTATTGATTTTTGTTGTGTAGTAAAATATTGAAATATTTTCATTTCTTACTTATGTTTGGTTTGTTACTGTCTGCTGATTGCCTGCAATTCCTGTCAGTCAGTTTGAAGCTTTACTTCATCATATTGGAAAAATCATACTATGAAGTTATTGTTTATAATATGAATCTTTATTGTTTAATTTTTAACTAAACAAAATCAGACACTGTAGCTTTAAAGGCAAAAAAAAATTATGGCTGAGCAGAACTGATTTTGAGAAATATGTCTTGAAACAATTGGTAAAGAGTAAAATCTTCTTTTTTGGTCATGTCTTTTTGATAATCATCTGCTTTTTTCTGTACGATTTCTGATGTGAAATCTGGTTTGGGGAAAAAGTAACTGTGATTAAGTTGCCAGCTGTTAGGACTTCTGAATTACCCACACAGACCTTTGTTCTTAGCTATGGTATTTTCAGTGGCTCTCTGTAATTATGACAGTAGTTACAAGACTGTAAAAGTTCCTATAAGGAACATTTTAAGTTATTATTATTTATCTGTGTAACTTTAATTTCCATTTCATTTATATGATAGATTATTTGCTAAGAATACAGAGAATTAATAAAGCCAATAAGCATTGTTATTACAATTTTTTATTACTTAAAAAATCTCATATAATCAGTTAGAACAGCTTGCTTATCATGTTTCATATTCATCATATTGAGAATTTCTAACAAGGAGCAATATTCTTCACTAATTACGTTCTACTTATTAGGATAAAAACCAGGGTCTCCAATAAAGATCTTCAAATTGCCCAAGTCTTGCATTTTGTCTAATCAAATTTCCCTCTAAAATAAAAAAAAACATTTTCCTGGACAGACCTTCCAAAATATTACCAGATAAAAACTCATAAATCAACTGAGATTTCTACTATTTACAAAAGGTGACAAAATAATCACAGTTCATTCAATAAATGTGCACAAAGGCACTGTGAGAACTTACCTGTTCTTATGTCCATGTTGTTGAACAGTTTGGTGCGAGGTAATGACAGACAAAATAATGACTACTTTGAGATACTAACAGCTCTCTGCATAAACCATCATGCTGTCTATTGCCCCTGCATTTCTAGATTTATTTTTTTCTTTTTCTGTTAATCTTGCTGTATTATATTAAATGCATTGATTAGCATGTTTCTATTTTTGATTTAGTTTTCACTTTGTTTTTTGTTACATTTTAATTGTAGAGGATGACACGTATGTGGGCATGAATCCCTTTTTAATGTGTGTTGTAAAAGCATGACAAACAGACAACAATAGATGGAACCCATAGCATAAAAATCCCACAGAAAACTCCCAAAGTAAAAACAAATTTCATAATAATGTGCACATGAATTAAATTAAGAGCCTGTCTGTTTATTAGCTGTGATGACAACACTTAAAACATTTAATAAACATTTTATCCTGGTCAGGGGCTATATTTAAGGGACCACTTCAGCTTGAACTAGCACCACTAAATACTCACCATTAAACGTGCCCAAACATTGCAGAGGTAAGTTAAATAAAACTTGTACCATTGCAGTGGTATATCTATCTATCTATCTATCTATCTATCTATCTATCTATCTATCTATCTATCTATCTATCAAGCAAATTTGCTGGTATCTACTTATTAACCAGACCACCTTCTACTCAATATAATGTCATAACTGCAGTAATATGGCTCTATCTACACAAGTTGTACTTGTTGTTATTACTGCACTATGATTAACTCTTGTTGCCACATTTATTTAATCTGAATTGTCAGAAATATTCAATATGTGTTGTTCCATGTAGAGTGGGATGGAGTAAGGTCATGTTGTACAGGGTAGCTGGATGGGTACCAAACTGTATTTTAAACAAGACATTCCCCACACAGGTCTTCCAATTAAATAAAAGAAATACAAACAAAGACATGAGTTTTCCAACAATCAATATTCCTTTTTTTAATATCCTAATGAATTTAAATGCAAACATTAGAATTAAAATCTATATAAGACTCAGTAAAATTCAATTTAATACTATATACTGT
>JAOVVF010000008.1:8827524-8841882 GCA_028565595.1 Duopalatinus emarginatus | reverse complement strand
CTTCTGAATGCAATTGGTTGCACTCAGAGAAAAGGGGGCTGAATACTTTTGCACACAGCACTTTTCAGTTTTTTATTGGTAAAAAATGTTTTGAATCATGTATAATTTTCTTTCCACTTCACAATTGTACACCACTTTGTGTTGGTCTTTCAAATTAAATTCCAATGAAATATATTTATGTTTGTGGTTGTAATGTGACAAAATATTGAAAAGTTCAAGGGGTATGAATACTTTTGCAGGCCACTGTAGTCCTTCATGGCATGCTTTTCAGGTGGGAACAAGGTGTATATCTTCTGCCGAGGGGGACTACACCCGGGGAGCAGATCGATCTTACCCCCTCCAGATGAGGGGGTAATCCCTCGGCCTTGTTTTTGCTAAAAACCTCCCGGAGATTGTGGTAGCAGTTGGGAATAACAATTTCCTGGTCAATCTGCAGACTCTCCATGGACGTGGAGTGTACCCGGAGGGCTGTGGGATAAGACAATGCTGGAAACAATACTGGGACCAGGCCTGAATCTCCCGTTGGTTCCATGAAATCAGTGGGTCATGGCGGCTTATCCATGGTAGGCCTAGCACGACAGGGTAGTTGGGTGAGTGGGTAACCAGCAGCATGATGTCCTCCTGGTGTAGGACGCCCACCTTCAGCTTAAGACAAGGTGTCCTGTGAGTAACATTGCTGCCCCCAATGGGTCCCCCGTCGATGACCCTTATTTGGAGCCAGTGTGGAGCTCCATGGCCGGGATGTCGAGAGCTGTCATAGTGGCCTGGTCGATGAAGCTCCTGGCCGCTCCCGAGTGCAGGGAGAAAAAAGGTCTTATTAAGGTAGCAGACCTGCACAGTAACAATGAACTCAGGGGTGCTCAGATGTGGGGAACGACTCACCGAGTTGGCCTAAGTGGTGGGCGTGGCCGCGCCCCCTGGCAACATCTGACTCCATGGCCCCCACCCCCACAGTAGTGGCAGAGGCTCAGTCTGGCTCGTCTCTGTCGCTCCTCCACCGAAAGGCACGATGGACCCAACACCACGGCTTCAGGCTCAGGGGTACTGGGCGAGTGTGGTTCCGTCCAGGGCCGAGCATGGAGTAGGTGGTCCAGACGGGTGGTCAATCAGGGTGTTCAGCATCATGGCGTTGTTATGGCAGGCCAGCCCCTTAAGTACCGCGGGGGATAGACCACAACGGAACGTGGGCTTCAGCGCTGGCTCGTTCCATCCACTGGCGGCAACCGCGGTACAGAATTCGAATGCGTACTCGGCCACGCGGCAGTCTCCCTGCACCATGGTGAGCAGCGACTCACCGGATTCCCAACCCTCGGCAGGGTGATCAAACACACTTTTAAATTGGGTTACAAAATGCTGACACTACCGAAACCGCTCACCTGAGTGAGTCTATACCGCCGTTGCCCATTCCGTCTTGCCGCTTTACACGCTGATCACCACCGCCACCTTCTGCCCGTTGGTGAGCCTAAAACAGTTCGCACTGGAGGAGAAAGCCAGGACACTGGACAGGGTTACCGGTATACCGCTCCGGTAATCCAGGAGTGCCGCTCATGCCTCCTGTAGCTGCTGGGTGCTGATCTCTGCTGCTTCCATGTTCGGCGGGTCATCGCTCCACCACTCTGGCCCGTCAAGTCTGTAAATATAGAAAACACACAGAAGTACTGCAAAGCCCCCATGTCACCAGACACAGTACAAGGCACTGGCGAACCATGGCAAAAACGAAACCAAAGACTAGCAGGGTACTATTCAAAAAACACGAGGCATGATCACAACAAACATGACGTGGCAGAAATGTTGACCCGCAGAGAGCTTCAGCCAGAGAGCTCATTATATAGCAAGGGGAGAGATAATTGAGAGCTCTCCCCAAATGAGTGCCAGGTGGAATGAATCTCTGGCTGAGCGCTCTGCGGGCGGATACTACACTTCACGTTCTCCGGTCTCTCTGGCGGCCCTCAGTGGCCGTTTGCATGACAACAAGTGTGCTTAGAGCACTGGTGAAAAAAAACTTTACTAGTAACGTTACGTTACTACAAGAAGTTTTATTTTCTATTTTAACATGCCAAAACCTTCTTGTTATTTCCAATTTTAAATAATAATAATAATAATAATAACAACAACAACAACAACAATAATAATAATAATAAGAAGAAGACGACCAAGAAGAAGAATGTCAGTATGGGCCCAGTTTTTGACCAACTTTGTAAAAATGCTGATATGGATTTGTACTATGAATTCCTTGTGTACAAATGAACAATCTGCTCTAAATGCTACAAAATTATACCTAAGGAGCCAGAAGATGGCAATGTTGGACTGTTGTGCTTCCCTAATTATTTAAAAGAAGACAATGTAATCATGCTGTAAGCATGTTGGCTTTTGCGTACTTCTTTTACACTTCTCCCTCAAAACAAAAAACATTTGAAAAGCTTTTGATTATCACAGAAGTATAAAAAGCCTGGGGGTGAAAGGTAGAGAAAAGAAAGAACAACGAAACAGTAGGAAATAAAAAACTTCTTCCTTCTATTCTCTGAGTTCTTGTTCAGCATGGGGAGGAACCACAGATTTTCATTAGAAACAGCTATCTAAAATAAGATCTTATTGGGTCTGCATGGAGGGTGGGCAGATAAAGCTGGTGCATACACAGACCCCACTGAGACTCCACCTGTGAGCTTACTGATATTGGAAAGGCAAGCAAAAAACTGTTTAACCACTTACAAAGAGAAGATTGTGTGAGCTGTGTCCTAACCAAGAAGATTATGTGAAGTTCTTTACTTTGCTGAACCCAGTAATCTAGTCTGTCCAATGCATCTGCAGATCATGGCAGCTCAGAAAACAAGGTCTTGTGCTACTTAGTGGAATGTCATCAGTTTAGATGTCATGACTGAACAACTATAGTCCATGCTTAGATAGGTAAAGACATGTGAGAATGAAAATTACATGTAGAATACTGCTTGATAATGCATCACATGCAAATGCACTACAATGTAAGACAATTGCAACAACTTGTAATTAATATACAGAAAAAAGAATGCACAGGGCAGTGTAGAATAAGTAGACAGCACAACAGAAGACTGCATTGCAAGACTGGAATGCAATGACTAATAACTAATAATAACTGTGTAAACAGTCTGTAAAATGTTGACTGTGGAGAACAACAGTGTCCCATAGCATCATTATAAAGTGCAGGTGTGTGATAATATTTGTGCAATTTTGGGTCTTGGGAAGGATTTGATTAGTCCAAGTGGGTGTTTGGAGGCAGCAGTGTGTTAAGTAGTCTGACTGCCTCAGGGAAGAAGCTGTTTCAGAGCCTGAGGGTGGAGGCACAGATGATCTGGTTCCTTCTGCCAGTACAATAGTGCTGACTTTGCAGAAGCAGCATTTGTGGTAGGAGGTGTTACTGGTGGGTAGATGATCTTGTCAGGGTCTTGCAATCTGAGATGGTGCAGTTCCAAAACCAATACAGTGAGACAGCTGGTCAGGGTTCTCTCTATAGTTCTCAAATTCAGTATAAGCCCATTAGATGTACGCAGAAATGTCCTCAACAATATAAATCCAGCTAACTATGCTTACATTTACCAATCCAGTCATTTGAATTGAATTTTTTAACCTCAAACTTGCTTGGGATGTGGTAAACAAGATTAGATAACATGATTAGAAGCATCCCTGTAAATACTGTTCGTCCATTACTTAATTTCCATTCCAGATTTACACAGTCACACCTAGAAACAATAGTAACCAATTCACATTCACTGGGAGGGTCAATAGCTCTCTCAAACAAACACACACACACACACACACACACACACACACACACTTGATAAATAATCCTCCTTGTTCACTTTCATTACAAACTTGATTGTATCTGCGTCTTACTGCTAATTACACTGAGGATACACAATAAATCTAGAGGGGAATTTTTACCTGACACAGCTGCTACTTGCAAGATTTATCCTCCAACATTGTTTATACCATTCTGTGTGTTTTTTCTTGTATCCATTGGTGACTTTTTGTGATGCATATGTCCATTTCCCTTTAGAGCATTTGTTGCCAGCAAATGATATGATGTGGATGCCAAAAATCAAACCTACACAAATAATCCAGACAACAGAGAAACAAGGCAACCTGGAAGAGACACACAAAAAGGGGAGACCATAATTCCTACTGGATTAAATAAGGAATCTAGGAGTTTTGACAGTCTGACAGTTGTTCCCTATAGAAAAAATTCAGTTTCTAATAATTTTTGCTGATGGCATTTTGTCTCAGGGTTGCATTAATTGCTTTAAATTCTTTTACCACAGGCAACTACAATGATATAAAACAACAAATACTGTTTTACTGTTAGCTATTCTGATTAAGGTTCACTGAATAAAATGATCTTGTTTGAGATTATCTTGATTAGTATATTAAGACAATATAGCAATGAAAGGTGAAAAATACATCAGATACATTCACCGAGTGGTTTATTAGTAATGCTATAGTAATGAAACCCACAAAATGTTGGAAAAATTTCCTAGAATTAATGGGAATTGTTGACATGATTGCGTCACACAATTCCTGTAGATTTTTCAGGTGCACTTTTATGATGCACATCTCCTGTTCTACCACATCCCACAAGTGTTTTTTTCCAGTTACTGGGAAAGCCACTGAAGAACACTTTTAGATTCATCAGACCAGGCTACATTTTCCCATTATTCAACTGTCCAGTTTTAGTGAAACTGTGCCCATTGCAGCCCCAGATTTCTCTACTTGGCTGACAAAAATAGAACCTGATGTGGTCTTCTGGTGTTGTACATCATTTAGGTGTTATGCAGAGATAGTACAGAGTACTATTCTGAGTTACTGTAGCTTGATGGTTTATGTAAACCTCACATGAAGCCACTGGTCCATATGATTTCATAAGTTGCACTGTTGTTGCGCTGTTACGTTCCTTTTATAGATTTTATAGTTGTGAGAATGAATAGAATGAGTGACAAGCACCATAGTAAGGCCAGAACAAAGTTTACAACTTTACTGAGCACAGGAACACAATTATACAAAAATGTTGATGGCAAACAAAGTTAAAAGTGGACAATGGACGGTGCCAAAGTAAAGAACAGAAAAAAAGCCAAACTGCCTAGCCAAAAATAAACCTAACTCAAAAAGTACATAAGTGGCACCCACTCCTAACCTAGTGTGTCTAAACATGAGGAATAAGCTACTGAGAAATGTATAGGCGCGCCCAGAACTTGCCTGTCCACACTTCACACTGCAGAAAAAGAGAGGGAAGAGAAAACATCTAAAAGCAGGGGCACACTAAGAATATTTTCAAGAAGGCCTTAAAGCAAACAACCCGCATCTTAGTCATGAATAAAAATAAAGCATTGGTGTGGGTGAGTACAGAGGTTAGAACATGAGGTAATATTCATGTTTGAATTTAGTTTAATTTTGAGTGAAAATGTTCATTTTTAGGGTGACTTGTTTAATTACATAATCATTCAGTGGATATTGACAAATGATAAGTGAGAACTGGATGTGAATATTCTGATTCCAGTGTTTTAATGGCTTGTTTTAGTTTGTTTTTTTTTGTGTGTGTGTATGTGTTTTAAGTTACACAGTTATATTTCTAATATATAGTTTAAATAACCTTCACAATTCAGGTACAGAATCACTGGGATACAAACAAGACTCTCACTCACTCATTGCCTAAGCCACCTATCCTTCTACTGGGTCACAGTATCCCAGTGCTCATTAGGCAGGGAAACACCTTGGGCAGGTTGCCAACACACTACAGGGCAGACAGAAACATTCATACACCCATTTACACCTAGAGGCAATTTAGTATCTCAAATTGGCCTGACTGGATGTCTTTGGATTATAAGAGAAAACCCACACAGACACAGGAAGTACAGTAAAATGTCACAGAAAATCAAACCCAGGCCCTTCTTTGTGTGAGGCAACAGCGCTACCCACAGTGCCACCTGCAAAAAGACTTAATGTTTTTTGAATTAATATTGACACAGTGAGTGAGCTTTTGCTTCCATCTTTAGTATATTTGCAAAATTGATTGAAACTATTGACAGTTTAATTTGCTGCCTTTCTAAGAAATGTTTGTGAAGCATTTCATGGAAAAAACCTCTGAGTGCATTACATCATTTGTTGTGTTACGTTGTTTGTGATTCTACTGCATGTGCAGTGCAGAGCTTGAAGTAACCAATTTAAACAATTAACAAACTTAATATTATTTTTGTTAATCCAGTTTATTCATGTAACAAATTTTTATAACACTAGAGTGTAAATAGTTGTTATAAAACAAACAATATAGAATTTTTTGTATTCCTCAGAATAAGCTGCTAAAACACATTGTCATGACATCATCTAGGTTAATGTAATTCAGTCTTTTTTTTTTTTATGGTTCCAGATTTTAATTTATTACACTTATAATGGTATAGAGTTACACTCCCCATTTCTGTGTAATGGTCATTAATGCTTAAATGGAAGTGTTCTGGTTGTCAAGTGGCTGCCCGTCTGCCCACATCCCCACCAACCTTCCTCTCTGGAGGAAGCTCGGCTCTTATGCTTTCTGTTACAATGTGGTAGGCCATTTTAATTGACCACGAAGGAAGTGGGAGAAAGAAGGTCTTAGAGTGGCATGCACTCTTATGATATATTGCAGATTTACAGTAGAAGTCCACACCCTTTCAATTTTTTTATATATTGAAAAAAAGAAACCAAGATAAATTATGTCAGATTCCCATCATTAATGTGGGCAGCTCACCTTTTCCCATCTATAATGTGATATGAGGAGCCTTCTTTGATAAGTGTGCATAGCCCTTATATAACAATTGTTAAAGCACCTTTCGCTTACAACACTTATTTAAGGTAAAAGTACAACATATTGATTTGGCAATTTTATTCCACTTTTCCTTACTGATCTATAAAACTGCAAGAATATATCCTGTAAACAGCCCTCTTCATGTCATTCCACAGGTTTTTAATAGGCTTTAGACCTGAGCTCTGACTGGGCCATTGCAAAATATTGATCTCCTTCCTATTCTTCCTTATTCTATAAGAATTCTTCAAAATGTTCATTCACAATTCACTACTTAATTTTTTATGCTTGTCAAATGTTACAATGTATATAACAAGCAACAGTTAAGGATACAATGGATACTGAAGAATAAAAACCTTTAAGCATATTTGGGATCCATCTGAGTGTGAAAAACAAAGTTAGAGGTCATGTGATAGTATCAGCATTACTGTTGCAGTGTCATCACAATGCAGAACAACTCACTGACCTCAATGGTTACAATTATTAGACATGCCTACCCTTGTGGGGATTTATGCTTCCCCAAAAGATATAAAAACCTGCACCCCTCTACACACAGACACACACACACACACACGTTTCATCACTTTACCCAAGTGGCTCATTATCACCCACACGTTCACAGATCCTCCAGTGTTCTCAAAATGAAGCCCCTGTCACACTCTTGTGCTGGTTTAGAACCATTCTTTCTATTATATCCTCCAAACTCTAATCATTATTTATAAAGATAAAACTCACATCCAACCTCAGATCAGCATTTTACTGCAGCAGAGGCCTCAGCACTGTGGCATGAAGTATAAAATTAAATTAAACCTGCAGCTCTGCAAAGCACCAGCACACTTTGCTCACCACAGTGACATTTTCATCTAAAAGGGATTTAAAGCAGGTCAGGACATCCCCAGAATACAGAAAGAGTAAAAAAAAAAAACACAGGAGGCAGATTGAAGGATTGCTTTCATCTCTTCAAGTGACTACACAGAATGAGGTGCTAGGATGGAGCCATCAGACCATGTAAAAAGGAAGTGGGGCAACTAATGTAGCACATCTGCATTTAGGTAGATGTGCTACATTTTGGAGACAACTGATTTTTTTTTCAAAATATCAGTATTTTTTCAAAAAAGATTTTTTTAGACAAAGAATAAATAAATACCACAAAATAAATGAGGCAAGAAAGGCCTGCGTTTGATTATCCAGCCAAACAGCTAGGATGCTTTCTATGTGGAGTTTAGATTTTCTTTGCATACCTACATAGATTCCCTTGAACAATCCAAAGACATGCATTGCAATTTGGAGATAATAAATTGCTCCTAGGAGAGCCTGTGAATGTGCAACATGCCCAAGGTGTTTCATTGCTTTCTGCTCAAGGAGCGCTGGGATAGACTCCAGCAGTCCCATGACCCACTAATAAGATAAGCAGCTTAGATAATAACTAAGTGAGTGAGGGACGGTTGGCCCAGTGAACAACAAAAATGGACTGGGTTTTTCATTGCTATATTTTTCTCTCAGGGTCCAAAACACATGGAGTCTGGCAAATATGGATAATAGTATAATGGATATACTAACTTGCCCCTAAGTGTGAGTGTGAGTAAGAATGTATCTTTCTTTGTGTCTGCTCTGCAAATGACTGGTGACCTGTCCTGGGTGTTTTTCTCCCTAAAACTAAGATACACTCTAGCACCCAGTAGTAGAAGTTTAAATCATGTGTGAGTGAGAGTAAAGAATTCACACAGATAAGGGGTGGATAGGCCAAGAGGAGATTTTTGAATAGTATGGCGGGTGTGCTACGATAGCCAATTTACTGCAGAGTAATGACAACAGTGATGAGTTTTAAAGGGAGAATTTGGAGCAAAATGAATGGCAGAATGACTGAGTTTGAAATTCAGAATAAATTTGCTGATCTCTATGTTACATCACTGTAATCTATCATAGGGAGGATAGTCATTTGAACTAAGATTAATTTAGCTGAGCGACTTAAAGAGGCATGCATTCTGTAAAAAAAAGCTGATTTTAGACTTAACCTTAGACTGTAGCCTACTGATGTGAACTGAGAATGACAAATTACTGTCTAGCCAAATTCCTAAATATTTATATTCTGTAACCTGATTTATTTTAATGCCATCAAGAGTAAGAATAGTTTGATCTTTTTTTGCGGTACAGAACCAGGCAAGAAGCCAAACCACATAACCATAGTCTTGGTGGTATGTATCAGAAGATTCAGGGTGGAAAGGCTAGCTGAACTCTGAGGAAACTATCTTGAAGTGAATGAAACCCTCTAATTAAAATGTGCAGCCACACAGTATGTATCCACTTCCAGTACAAAAGCTTAACAGCTTAAAAGCCAAGCTAATTTCAGGGCAAGACAGTTTTCTACTAAGATTGCATTCCCTTTTGTTTGCTTCACTTCCCAAATTGCCAAATTAATTACCGGTCTGAAGTCAGGAAAACAATTCTGCAGGGGAGCAAAGCGAGAAGACAGGCATTAATCAGGCCACAATAATCTTTCTAAGCTGTGCTGGAAAAATAAGCAGTATGGCCAGAGGACGATATCTTATCTGTCCTGCATGCAGACCCTATTCAACCCTACAGAAAAAAATTGGTCATTTAGTCTATAAACTGTCATTACACAGTTTTTATTAAACGTTTTTAGTATTGGAAATTGTGAACAATTCAGTTAATCTGCTTACAGAACCCCATAAAGCATGATATGTGTTTAAAAACTACTAAAATTATTGTATTCCAATGAATAATTATGAGATTAAATGGTGGCAATGTCCATGTATATAACGCTAGATGTTTTAGCAGTGGGCCGTCCTCTATATCCTAAAATCTATCAATAAATGCTGATAATGGAACTGTGATATAATCACAATAATACACTTGAGGTTTGTGCTAATTCGTGAGATTAGGGCACTGGTGTACTCACGATATAGCACTCCCTCTCGTGTATTATCTTCTTAACTATACCACAGTTCGAATGCGATTGGTCAAAATACGTTCCCTGAGTGCCATTATTATACGATAATGGCACTGGGACCGAAGCTCTCCATATATCACTCTGCCACATATACACGTAACACTAGCATCGACACCAGCGTTTACAAGCCAAAGACTGCAGCCATAAACAAACCAGCAACATCTGCCAGAATAAATTTTAACGAGTTTATAAAATCTATTAATTATTGGGTAGTTAATGATGCTCCTCGATTGTTATAGTCTGATGGTTCAGCAGCAGGCCATTTAGATAGAATGGGACTATTTTACCCCGTGGAATGTTGATAAACAAACAGATTGTATTTCTCCATCCTCTTTTTCCTAAAGTCTATCAATAAACACTGATAACCGAACTGTGGTATAATCACAATAATACACTCGCGGTTTGTGCTGTATCATGAGATATTGGCACTGGTGTACTGAGCCAGTTAACTTAAAAAGACAGTATTGTATAAGCAAAGGCAAAAAACCCCATAAAACCCATTAATCTTAACTTCAATTTGCATATAGTACATCAAAATACTTTACACAGAGAACAGATTTGCTCTGTCATACATAGACTGGTACAATATTTTCTCATTGCAGTATGTGGAAAACCTACTGTACCTGCACAGGTGTAGTGCTACACAAACAAAACACGTTTTTGCTGTTTGATTTGAATTTCTTTGGCTCTTCTTTGTTGTTTCAGAGGATTTGGAGGGTGTTCCAGAAAGCGGGTTGAAAAAGCTCTAAACTTAACCCTGAACTCTGAGTTGACTTACACCGGAGTTTTCATTATATCCAGAGTTTTATTTCCAGAAAAGCTGATTCTCAATGAAAGCAGATAAAAGGATTCACCATGCAAGCGAATGACAAAAAGAACAGGGCATTGCATTTTACACCACTAAAGTAATACAGTAACACACACATGTAAAAGTAATGTTTAATATGCCAGTCATAATACTTCACACATGCTTTCATGTTTTTAAATTTATTCTTTACTTAGTCTAGGTATAATCCAAGTGAGATCAGACACACATATCATCTAAATGAAATAAATAGTACAATGTGTATGACTTTCTGTACATACATACAACATAACTACAAAATGTTTTTTATTGTAGCCTACCTAGGCATGGCTCAGTAGGCGTAGGAGTAGGAAAAAGACTGATAACACAGCAGGCCCACCACCACCACCACCACCACCACCACCTTTTACATAGTCAGTGGAGCTGGCTCTATAGCTGATCAGTGGCCAACCTAATTTTAAACCAAATTTAAATAGTCTTTGATCTATATTGTTAAAGAGCAGATGGGTGAAATTAAGAAAATATAGCAGTTATAGCCAGATGGTGAAGTTCCTCTTCAGCATGTATCTGGGTTATGCCAGGGTGTCTCTCTCCTCTTATGGTGGGAATGTTGTACAATGCCACATGTGATTATATGTTACATTCCCTCTCAAAGTGACATTGAGCCCCTGCAGTCACTGGATCCTGGCCTCGAGGATCCCTAGACATTTAAACCCTTACTCTCATTCTGCAGTGGCCCAGGTTGTAGCATGACTATGGTCCAGGGTCAGACCACACTCCTAGCCAAAGTGCAACAGGCCTCTATATCCTGATCAAATTTGTTGCACAGTGTTGACTCCCGAAAAATACTTGAGTCTGGCCATTTGGCCTCTGAATTTGTAATGAAGTGAGAAGTTTCACAAATGATCTTAATGAAGGAGAACAGCAAGTTCCAGCACATTATTAAATACTACATTTAAAAATAAATAGTAAAATTTTTCTTGAAGGTCAATAACTGTACATTAATGTTAACATCATCTCCTTTATGTTCTGAAGGTGTAACTGGTATGTAGGTCAGACAATGACCATAAGAAATTTTGAAAGATTTAATGGTGTGAAGGTATTTATCTACTGGTTCACATTGTTTTCACTTTTTCTTTTCTTGATTCTATGTCATTTCGTTTTGATTTTCACTGCAGGTTTATGTTCGGGAGAAAATGGGAAACTGTACATTATGTGTTTTAACACTAGACTGTCTTTTCAGACAGACCGACATACAGTCAGCCTGTTGATATGTTTAATTTTCCTGATGTTTTATCATCTTCTACACTGTACACAAAACTTAGTGATTTAAAAAATCAATATATAAAATATTGATTTTACATATTTAAAATGTAGTTACTGTAGATAATTGATTAAGATATAAAACAGTATGTTACAGCATGTTAATGTAGACATTAATTGTGAATCAGGGTCTAATGATACGGTACTCTCCGTCCACTGAATCCTGGAGTAAAGGACACACCCTTTCTCATGAGTAATGTGAGACACTGAGTCTCTTTAATCTTTTAATCTTTCTGGAACGGAAAACCCAGAGTTTTAGTAAACTCAGAGTTAACATACCTGGGTTAGTCGCTTTCTGGAATACCCCCTTGGTGACAACACAGATGGCTACCCAATAAAGTTTATGAGATGCTTTTCACTTTCTGTCACTTTCTGTTCTTCTGTGACTTCTGTGTAGCCTTACAAACATAAAATCTCACAAAAATCTATACTGTAGTATCATACTGCTCACTATTAAATATATGTAGTCTCATAAATATTCATCAGTTTCATGCTGTTGATTTGCATGATTGAGCTTCTAGCATGGACGTGAATTTTATGTAAATCACGTACAGAACATTTGTAGCTGGCATGCATCCTTTTTTCAGTGCATGAAATAACAAGATTAATGTATTGATTTTATGCAAGTACTAAAAAATGAACTAAACACCAATGTGTGGCACACATCTTCCAACATGCATTCATTACATCACTGCAGCACAACTGCTTATTTTTAAAAACATTTTATTTGCAGAGCACATCATTCACAAACACCTGAGCTGTTTGAATATGCCTCATTCCATGGTTAATGAAAAGCCACATCTGAAGCAAAGGCAGACTGACTTGAGGCAATAGCATCTCAAACGCAACAGGAAGTACATTAGAATAATAGCAGCCATGCTGAATCTATAATGGCCCCCTTTTTCTCAGTAATGAGTGGCAGGCAATGGGCACTGCTCACATTCTGATTAAAACAAATTAAAGATCCATTATGACAGGCTATCAAATACCAGACCCATTAATGAAGTGTGAGGGGGAACAAAAAGAAAAGAAGCAGCAGGAGATCATTTACCACACAGCTGTGCACTTCATATGCCATATACCTTAAACTGCAATGCATGTAGAAGTGCTATATATAAACTGATTAGACTGAAGATGCCTGTTCCGTTAGAATTAAACACATGAGGAAGGATACATAACTTAGCTGCTTAAGATGGACATGACAACATTTTTACCTATATTAAGATAAAAAACTTTTTGTCATGATTAAAAAGACATCAGCCAAACCATTTGAACCGCCTGGCTAAAAAGCCACCAAAATAGTTCTGACTCTTCAAGGCATGGACCACATAAAACCTCTGAAGATATGTTGTGGTATCTGGCACCAAGATGTTAGCTAACAATACTTCTGTTGATATTCTGTGAAATTAGCCTCTGTTGTCAGTATTAACAATGCAATGGAATGTAAAGATACACCACACAAGAACAGGGGGGTATTCCAGAAAGCAGGTTAAGTGACTAACCCAGGGTATGTTAACTCTGAGTTCACTAAAACTCAGAAACCAGGATTAAAGAGACTCTGTGTCAGTTGCTCTGAAGCTAACCTGCTTTCTGGCAGGTTTACTCAACCCTAACCCAGAGTTTTAAACACATTACTCCTGAGAAAGGGCATGTCCTTTACTCCAGGATCCAGTGGACATCAAGGACCATGTCATTAGACCCTGATTCACCATTAATATCATCATCAACATTACTGTTTTATATCTTAATCAATTATCTACAGTAACTACATTTTTAAGTATTACAGTGGATTTTTATGCAAGTTGTCCGTACAGTGTAGAAGATGATTAAACATATCGGGGTGATTAAACATGCCAGGATGATTAAACATGTCGGGAGAATTAAACATATCGGGGGAATTAAACATATTGGGAGAATTAAATATATCGGGATGATTAAACATATCCAGATGATGAAACATACCGACAAGGCGACTATTTGATGTCTGTCTAGTGTTAAAACACATCATGAATAATTTTGTGTTGTTTCCTGAACATAAACCTGTAATGACAAAAATGTAAAAATAAAATTACACAGAATGATGAGAAGAGAATGTGAAGACACTACTGTGAACCAGCAGATAAATACCTTCACACCATTAAATCTTTCAGGATTCCCTATGGTCACTGTCTGACCTATATACCAATTACACCTTCTTGGTGTTAAGATCAATTAATCAATTAATAAAAGATCTATAAATCATACTGATCAAATGTGAAGTTTCTCAGCACAAATGCAGAAGCCAAATGTCCAGACTGTGTGCATGATTGAAGGATTTTTCAGGAGTCTACACTATACAACAGATTTGATCAGGATACAGAGGCCTGTTGACCTTTTACTAGGCGTGTGGTCTGACCCTAGACCATAGTCATGCTCCAACCTGGCCCACTGCAGAATGAGGGTAAGGGTTTAAATGAC
>JAOVVF010000008.1:8813937-8824442 GCA_028565595.1 Duopalatinus emarginatus | reverse complement strand
TTTTCCTTGCCACTGTCGCCACCGGCTTGCTCATTAGGGATAAAATTTCTAATAATTCTATAAATGTATAACTCTTTCCATTATTTTATTTGAGACAATGTTCATTGTTAAAAGCGCTATACAAATAAAATTGAATTGAATTGAATTGAAGTGAGTGTACATAGTTTTTTAATGATACCCATCTCCGCTAGTGTCAGCTAGAGGCTTTGTGGTGACCAGCTGAAACCCTGCTTGCCTATTTCACACTGTCTATTTCAGTGTATTGCTTAAGGTGCTGTGGTTTTCCACACTCCTCATATACACGTGTGAAAAAATATAGAGGGTTAAATTGAGACAACTGCATCAGTCCTAAATATCGTTATAACTATAATATTTGTATTTACACCCCATTCACAGTCCACTCACACTCAATGTCACACTTACCCATTCACAAGATATATGGAATCATTGCAAATGGGACAGAAGTTTGTATTCTGTTTGCTTGACAAAGGGGAAGTAGTGCTTCGTCAATGCAGTCTGGTTGACTTAAGTGAATTGGTACCCTTTTTTCCATTGTCCCCAGCATTAACCACACTATCAACTCGATTAACCTCAAAGATTATCAATCACTGGGATTGAATCAGAAGAGACCCTGCCTCACATATATCCTTCCATGGTTTATGTGGGTAAAGTATACAAAGTTGGATTTTCAGATGCTATAGCTACAATATATCAGCTGTATACTTCATCTGCTGCTTAATTAGATTGTAAATATAATTTAATTGGGGCCTGTGTAATCTAAGACAGGTACACTGATACAATATAGTTTAGTCATAACCTCCAAACAAAATTGAGATATGATGCCTTTTCTAAGAGTGTTTAATTAAAACAAATCCGGTAAAAAAACAACAACTAATATTTATCAAGCATCAGAATTGTGAAAAAATCTAGCAGGAGATCAAGCTCAACTTTTTCTGAATCTGAGACTACAGTGAATTTCATTAAAACTGGACAGTTGAACTCTTGAAATATATTGTCTGCTTTGATGTTTCTTTTGTGACAAGGAGATGGTAAGGTCAGAATTTGGCATCAGTGCATGAATCTAGACTATAGAATATAGAGACAAACAGGTCGGTGTTGGTGTTGGTGTTATGTTGTGGAGTGTGTGATTATATTAAGAATCATTGTCACCTTCTAGCAAGAAGGGCCTAGTTTTAATTCTCTGGCTGGGCATCCAGGATCCTTTCTGTATGGAGTATGCATACTCTTGCTGTGCCTGTGTGGGTTTCCTATGTGCACTCCAATATCCTTCCCCAGTCAGACATGCAGTCTGTGAGTGCAAGTGTATTTGCACTACAGAAAATGCCATGTACCAGTAGCAGAATAAGCAGTTTCGATAGTAAGTGACTGATTAAGTCAGTGACTGAGTGAGAGAAAGAGTTTCCCAAAGTGTTGGTCTGAACACCAAAGTTGAAGTTGCAGGTGGGCTGGGAGAGTTCATTATTTTATTATTTTTTTGTATTAAACACTTATATTTGAAAATATAATCAGAACTAATAATAAAGTTGTATGATTTAAATTAGGTAATTAAGAATATTTAATATTGAAATAATATTTAATAATATTTAATAAGCTAAAAGAATATAGAAAGTAAAAAGGTACTGAAGGAGGGTCAGAAGTTCTCCACAACCATACATACAGAAAGGGAAAGAAAGGGAAGCCGGGTAAAAAGCTTTCTGCAACCGATTAAATAATGATGGTTAACGGAGCGGTGCCATAGGTCACCGCAACCGTAAAAGGGTTATTTCCTAGTGGTGAGGGAAGTTCACTGTGGCCGCATGGCCGGTCCGTTTTTGGTTATTGCATTCTTTTCTGCCAGTTACATTACTCCTTTGTTTGAATCTATCCTGGTGCGGTGACTAGGTCTGTCCTTAATCCCCCCCCTTATCTTTTGTTTCATAAGAGTGTCCTGGTGGTGCACTGAGTAAGCATGCTTGTAAGCCACCATGGTGAGCCAGGTTTGAATCCCACTCAAGCCAGCTCAACAATAATGATAAAAGAACATTTTTTTGTGCATTGCTATGCTGACAATACATCTTTTATTTACAAGTATCCTCCATACTCTCACAGCTGGCTCATCTGCACTAACTCAGAGTCTGAGTTAGTTCCCCGCGTTTGGGTCCTACACCCTTCATAACAGAAAGGTGTGACCAACTATGGACCCAGCGAATGTGCCAAGGCTCCAGAGAGCCCTGAAAGCACAACAAACCGATGTGCAGAGTTGGCAGAGCGCTTAAATGGTGGCTCAGTTTCCCAATAAATGGTCCAAAGTGGCTTTCTTAATCTCCTAGCTGGATGACCGAACATTGACATGGGCCACAGCCTTGTGGGAACAGGAATCATCTGAATGCTGCAGTGAGGAGGAACTCATGAAAGCCATTAAAGACACTTTCTATGTCTCCAAGGGGGTGAAGAAGCGGGTCCACGGTTGCTAGACATGACTCAGGGATCGCGCCCGGTTGAAGGACAAGCTCACCGCCTGTGATCCACCATCGCCCCTAGCTGAGTACCATGTCCGTCAGCTCAATCTGTGCTTAAAACAACAGGCCAAAGAACCAGAGGTCCTCCCACGACCTCTTAGTGGTACCTGCGGCATTCAGCCCAGCCAAGGCCCAAGAATTGCCACCTCATTGCCTGTTTGACTATGGCATCAACCTGCTGCCAGGCACCAGTCCGTTTTCCACCAGCCCTCATTAGTGTTCCTGGGTTTCATAGTTTCATAGGCAAAATGGGAAACTGTTCTGAGTTCAGATTAATCCAAATGTTATTTTTTGAAAACCACACAATTCAAAAGCCTGCATCTCTGATGGTATGGGGTTGCATTATTGCCTAGTGTGTGGGCAGCTTACACATCTGGAAAGGTACTACCAATGCTGAACAGTTTTAGAACAGCATATGCTCCTATCCAGAAAATATCTCTTTCAGGGAATGCCTTGCATATTTCAGCAAGACAATGCTAAACCACATACTCTATCCATCAAACAACATGGCTTTGCACTAGAAGAGTCTACATGCTTAACTAGCCTGACTGCAGTCCAGACCTTTTAACAAGTGAAAATATTTGGCACATTATGAAACAAAAAATACAGCAAAGAAGACCCACGACAGTTGAACATCTAGAATTTTATTTCAGACAAAATGAAACAACATTCCTCACTCAAAAAGTCAGCAGTTAATCTCCTTGATTGCCAGATGTTTACACAGTTTTCAAGATTTGTTGCTGTTGCTGTTCAATCTGAGCTAATATCTTTCATGAAAGGTTGATGTCTCAATTTTAACATCTAATATGTGTGTACATCTGATGTGTGTATGCAAATCATTGTATTCTGTTTTTATTGATATTTTATGCACTGTTCTGCAGGAGTATGTGTTCATATGATATCCAAAATAAATTGATGGGTATGATTTGCAGAATAGTGAAGCATGGAAGTGTTTCAGTCAAACGCTACTCAATATATTGTGCCTTGAGAATAAAGTTAAAGAAAATTAGTTTGGGAAGAATTACTCCAAGTGATTATTCCAAATGATTATTCCAAATAATGTGAATTGATACTCATTTGGAATCAAAAGATCATCTCTTCCATCACCTCCTTCTGACATGTTTGAAATGAGTTACTGTTTTAGCCCTTTTAAAATACCACTCTGCCCAGTGGTTCAAGTAACCTAATTACACTGGCCAGTGAGATGGAACAAATCCATTTACATTCTTGATTTAGTCTCCATCTTGGACTTATCAAGATGACACCAATCAATTGAAATTCACAATCCTTACTGTGGTGTATTTGACCTTTTTTCTGGTCAAATTCTATGTTTCCCTTCAGAAGGTCTTATTATATGAGCCACTTATTTTACATTTACAAACTATATGCTATTAATATGATTAGGATCAATCTGGAAATGTAAATCTTCACAAGCTTTTGTGTTTCTATGGGGAATGTTCCATAGCAACACAAGCCTCAGTAATTTAACTCTCCACACGAATGGCTTTATTATTGTTTCTGTTCTCTCTCTGGGAGGTGGTTGAAGTGTAGTTTATTTGTTGCCTTCTCATGTCATATATGTGGCACCAGACCATGGAAAATATGTTCTATCTCCTTGTGTGTTGTAGCTGCACTCCATGACTCATTCTATGTGGATTTAAGAGAATAGAATCTGTGCCAACTAAAGAACGCATCAAACACCTCACACACCACCTCTCTGTGACACATTTTTCTCTCCTTATCCTAACTAATCCATCGTTCCATTTTTTTTTTTCCATTTTGACTGCATCCTGCAGCCAATTTAATGGCAAGTGTTAGCACTAGTGATGCATTACCAAAACTGAAACTGGGTCTTTATAGACATTTTACTACCAATGGTTAAATATCACTTACATTCAGGTAATTTAATTGTGATAAATTGTAAAACTGCAAGAAGCACTTTTTAAAGAGTTTAATGTACTAGTACCTTGTAATTAAGATAAATACCTTGAATGGATTGGTACACTAAAGCTTATGAGAACACATAAAGGTTCAATACTTGTCCACTCAAACACAAATAATTCATTTTTCTTTTCACATCTAAAAAGATTACTAGATACACTACAGAGACTTTCTTAAAGTGCTTTAAACTTAAATGTTTAAACAAATGTTTAAAAGAGTATAACACAACTGCTTTCTCCATAAGTTGTTCAGTTAGCTTGGAAAGAGCCTTGACCTTCTTTTAACACTGTAACACATCAAAACATAGACACCCAATTTCATTCACACCTTATGCCAAAGATCCCTAGGTCAGGGTACTACACTATAAAAGTCTCAATATCAGCCTTCTAGAAGCTTTTGCTTCATCTTGTTATAAAAAAAAAAACTCATCCAAAGTCATCTTAGTGTGGCATGTTTGGCATTTCACAGGCAGCATATGTCTGTTGCTTATCACTTACCCTTTTAGACCTGCTTATTAATTAAGATACTCTGGTATATTCTGTCCATCTAGACTAATTTTAGAGCTAGGGTAACTGCAGTTTGAGAATTCTGTAATTGAGAATTGTGCAATCTGAGAATTGTCAGCAGGTTGCAACAGCAGCTATCACAGCTAGCTACTTATTAGAGTAGGAAAATGTGGGTGACAACTGCCAAAAAAAGAAACACAGTAGAACATTCTTAATTCAACCTGATATCTTGAGATAAAGCTTTGGAATAGATAATGTGTACCTGGTTAGTGAAGATGTATGAATAAATATGTAGGGGTGACTTAAATTCATTTGTATTTATATTATGTTGTTAACGCCACTGTATGGCCATGTCTCCTGCACAACAGCCTTGGCAATATAGCCTTTTATTTCACTGCATTTTATTCCTACGCAATATATATTTGTTTTACATAATGTTAAGTGATGCTGTAATATATTCATCTGTGCTGTGTCTTTGGGTGTGGGAGCCCCTGCTTGATTTCTTTTTCACAGTGATGAGTCACACTCTATTCTAGCCAGCTTTAGATCAGAAAAACTGGAGTATGTATGTCACAGGTAGATGGCACCTGTCACAACTGGCACAATCCAAACCACCAACACCACCCCCAGCCCCCACCCCCCACCCACATTCCCTGCCCCTGTCCTTCCAGCCATTTATTTCCACTGTAAGTTACACACATCACACTGTCGCCAATAGACCTGTTACCTAGGTAACAGAAGCCTTAGACAGGTTGTTTCTTTCTGTCACCTCCTTACCTTACTCTCACCTACCTTACTCTTAATCATTTTTGCTAATTTATTCTGTCCTCTTTGGTTTGGTGTTCCAGACCCTCATTGCACTCATCCCACCCCCATTATACTTTGGTGCAACAGAAGACCATGTGCACCATAGCAGTATGGACGCCATATAAGTAAGGTAGTGGTGAGATTTGATTCCTAAATCCCAAATGTTACTTTCCCACCACCTACATTCACCCCCGCCCCACCAAAAAAAAAAAAAGAAAAACAATAATAATTGTTCCGTATGTAATAAGCTACATAAGCAAACTTTTATAAAAACAGACAGACAAACAAGACATACACTGATGTACAACAGACATAGACATATACTAATATATAGACCCACAAGACATGTTGAACATGTTGTTACAAAGTGATTTTATTTCATCTAAAATATACTTTTGAATATCCTCTGAAATAATATGGATGTAGTTAGCTATTAATATAGTATAGAAAATACGACCAGGTCTCTTCAAATGATTCTGTAGTGTTTTTAAGGCTTGCAGTCTTTCTAAGTTACAATGTTTCATTAAAGTAGTAGTTCTATCTTTCCAGTTAAGTAGAATGAATTTTTGGCAATGGTAAAAGATATCAGAAAGGGTTTAATATGATTAGGTATTGTGGATAAAGTGATGCCGTTAAGTAATGCTATGATTACTGACCTCCATGACCTCCAACCAGAAATCATGAATTTGAGGACAGAAGGTGGTCAGTGTGGGCATGTATTACTATGGTGAAAACGCATATGGTGCAATTTAACAGTCATAATATGGATTCTATGAAGGAGCTGAAGATTGATTGGGAGAATTTTTAATGTCATCTTTATATATTGAAAGATAAAGATAAAGATATTCATGGATGTTGAATGAACCTGAAAAAAAAAAGATTATTGTCTCATGTCAAAAATGTCATTAATCTCTCTACAGATATCTGCAAAACATGTTTTACAGGTCCCTGAAAAATAAGTGGAAAAGAGCAGAGAGAGAGACAGAGAGAGAGAGAGAGAGAGAGAGAGAGAGAGAGAAACACAGAGAGAGAGATAACATTGTGAGGTAAAGCATCATTGTTGCCTACAAGTAGATGAAGCCCTTGCTTGGACAGCTGGTCTGAAAAGTTTTGGCAGCACTAAAAAAACAAAACTGGCAGGTCTCAGGATAAATTTAATCTTTTAGCCTTTTAACCAACAGGAGAACAAACGTGATTGCATCCAGGTCCTAAGATGTGCACATGGAATGACACAGTTCTGACTCCCATAGTTGGTCCAGGAAAAGTCACTATTTGAGATTGCCATTTGTTTTATACATGACTGTCCTTTAATCACTTCAGGTAAGCTGTAAAACTTTTATAAGCTGAATATGAAATGTAAAATAAAAATAAAGATAGGTGAATTTTAAGTGAATTCAAATTGCCTCTTTTTTATTTGCATGAAATAAGGTATAAATTATCGAACAAAAAGGAGATGAGGGAACTGCTGTGATGATCATCAACATGTAGTCAAATGGTGGAGAGAAGATAATAATATTAATAATAATAATAATATTAACAATATAACTATCCTGACAGTGAGTAAGACTAATGAGTTAGGCTGCATGTTGATACTGTTATGAGATTTCGCATTCCTATAATGTTCTTCATTACCTGAAAGACAATGGAATGGAGGGTTTCTGAAAGCAAATAATGCTTGGGAATCCTGTATAAAACCATAGGTTAAAGCCTTTAAAATTGTTTGAATATCAGACCTGGATTCCTCAAGGACATTTGACAGTTGTGTGTGATCTACATAAATGTGGGCTCACTTAAACTTTAGCACATGATAATTTAGCTATAATACAAAAAAAAACAGCATTCTTTCCATCACAAATCCATTATTTCTGTAGCTTTGTAATGTAAAAAGCTATAATAAATTCCTTCTGATTTAATGTAAAGTAGGAATATTATTATTATTATTATTATTATTATTATTATTATTATTATTATTATTATTATCCAGCATGTGGATAATATCAGCAGTATGACAGTACAGCACAGTACAGTATAGCATACATTATAAAAAAGTGGCTCCTTATTCTTGTGAATTTCACAACTAGCGTAAAATTTGCCAAAATTATCCAGCATTCTGATTTAAATAGTGATGTTTTGCCATCATAGCATAGCATAGTTTTTTCTGTGACACATGCTCCTAGCAAATGAGAGCGTTTAATTACATAGCAAATACAGAAATATACTACATTTGTTTAAATTGGAAAAATAAAAAACTAGGCTATGGAGTCCCTAGAGCAGGGGACCAGTATTGCCACATTAACGTAATATGTTGGAGATATATCTCCTGCAGATCCAACCACAATTCTGCTGTATTCCAAGGTGTATGATTTCTGTGTTCCACAGTGCATTGCATGTCATCAAAGTGCATGGCACCGTCCTGTTGAAAGAAGTTAAACCCATCAAAATATATGCAGGACTTGAACATGCAGAGCCTAGTGCTGGCTGGCTGTTAAAGAGATCTTTAGCAATCTATTGCTTCTTCAAATGCTAATGAGAAAACATTACAAATTCTTTGCCTCTTAATTCTATAATACAAAGCAAAAAAATGAAAAGTGAGATCATTGTGAAGGACAAAATTAAAAGCAGCATTGATTTTGTAGCATGGATTTGAAAGCATTAGTCAGGTCAGGCACTGATGTTGGGGAGTGAGTCAGTACTCCAGTTCATCCCAAAGGTGGGGTTGAGGTCAGAACTTTTTGCAGGTCACCTGAGCTCTTCCACATCAGGCTTAGCAAACCATGTCTTTATGGGTCTCTGGAATTAATGTATTTTTAATTGTGTATACTTAAGTGTAGTACACACAAAGTTGAGCTAAACGTTTTTCTGTTTTCCTTATATGACTTATTCTGGAACTGCAGGATAAGTTAGAAGATTTCCTCCATTATCCATATAGACAGTGGTGTGTTGGTCAATGGGAAGTACCTTCTTTCTATTTTCTGTGACAGTGGTAGTGTTTATCTCACCTGTTCATGACAATTATTTAGATTACTTTATACAGACTTAGTGTAGGCTAGTTTGACTAGTTGCATCCAAAGATGATTTTTCTATTTCGCTTGAACACTTGCCTGTGTCCCTCATGCTTGCTTTTCTTTCTTTGACCATATATAGGCACTGTTCAGTGAAGATCTGAAAAATTACTGCATGTTAGGGATGAAATGTCTGAACTCTGTTACCATCTAAATCTGTTAAATATTAGTTGCTCACTGTGCCTTTGTCTATTCCTTTATTTTATAAATTGTTCTGTGGTATCAGTTTCCCATTGCTAATATTAATTTTAATATCAGTGCTTTTCACTACAATGAGCAGAATTTAGACCATTCCTTTTCCCAAGGAAAATTCAATTTTAATTACCCTGAATCTCTGTGTTGTTGATAGTCATGGAGATTTAGTAGACATGGTGGCCTAAGGGAACCTCTTCACTGTGCTCATTTTACTTCACACATACACAAATCCCCTCTGCCACCCTCCTGTAATCCACTGTGTCCTGTCTCTACTAACATTTTGTACAGGATATAGGCATTCTTGGGCTGAGTAAGTGTATATGTAATTAGGCTATTTTTTTCTGATTGGCTGTGTGTGTGTGTGTGTGTGTGTGTGTGTGTGCATTCATAAATTTGTTGATGCCAACACACTGATGCCACATGGGCTTTTATGAACATCTGTTGCAGAGTGTGTCACCTTGTTGGAGATTAAAATGCTGAATCTTCAGAAGGTGCAAAAACATGTTTTTTTTTACAGATTATAAAGAAACTAATGATGACAAAACCAAAAACTGTTAGTAGTAATGGCTCTTCCTATAGATGTTCCAAAGTGCCTTTCTAGAATTTCCTGCATCCTTTTGTTCATTGTTATTCTATTACCCTCTAATAAATGGGTTTATTGCATTGTGCTAATAGAGGGCTCTTGAGTGCATGATGTAATTGACACTACTTGCTTTCCCTGCTTGCCTCTTGAGATCTCAATTATTTTACACTATAGTGTAAAATTACTTTTACACTATATCAACTACATATGACCATTACTTAAAAAGACAATAACAATGTCTTAGCATTTGTTTGTTTGTATTGTGTGATCCCGAAGACTCACTCAGCTTGCTGATTTGTACTGAACATTTCTTGTCATGTCTCTCTGTGTCTATATCATGGCAGATATCGCTAGCTACAGACTAACTGCTATCACTGGCAGCAAACACATTTACTCAAAATATATTAATAGCTGTACCTCAACTGCAAGCTGGATTGGGAAGCTTTCGCTAAAAGTTGCTTTGATTTTTCTGCTCTGTCATCTCAGACCTCGCTGCTGAGACTAAAATTGGAGAGATGGAGTGACTGCTGTATTCTCTGTTGTAAATTAGACAAAAACCAGGTCACAAATGCACTGCTGTTATCCCAAGTGTGGGAGTAAGCACTGTATGGGCTGTGTATGTTTGATCAAGACATGTTTTGGGGTGAAGATGCTGGAGGCTCAGTGTTTACTGAAATGATGAACTGATGGAATAAGATCCCCTGCTCTACGTTTCTCATCAACTATACTGATAGATGGTATAGCCTAGATAGTCAGGCTAGGGTACTTTCTTTACGGCCAGCAAGAGAGAGAGAAACAGAGAGAGCAAGAGAGAGAGAAACAGAGAGAGCAAGAGAGAGAGAAACAGAGAGAGCAAGAGAGAGAGAGAAACAGAGAGAGCAAGAGAGAGAGA
>JAOVVF010000008.1:8803585-8813837 GCA_028565595.1 Duopalatinus emarginatus | reverse complement strand
AGAGAGAGAGAAACAGAGAGAGCAAGAGAGAGAGAGAAACAGAGAGAGCAAGAGAGAGAGAGAAACAGAGAGAGCAAGAGAGAGAATGAGAGAGCGAAAGAGAGAGCAAGAGACAGACAGAGACAGAGATATAGAGACAGACACACACACACACACACACACACACACACACACAGAGAGAGAGAGAGAGAGAGAGAGAGAGAGAGCTTGTCATCCTTAGCAGATTTCTTCGTTTCACTCTAAGCTGAGTACACACGCACTAAACTGGACCTAAACTTAAGTTTACGCACAAAGACAGGCAGTACGACACATTGGATATCCATGCTGAGGACCCTACTTGTTTTTGAACAACATTTTTGTAGCATTTCAAGCAACGTGTTTTATCTTTTCCAGTTGCGTTACTAACGCCACTCTGTTGAACTGAGGAAGGTGAGGGATGGTGATGGCGGGACTGTCTCTCAGTAATGAGGATGAAAACACCGTGACGGCGCATGTCGGCGCTCCGTTTTCCTGATGTTAGAGCTGGAAAGTACATCGCTTTCTCCAAATTTTCCCCCTTTGTTTCTGCAAGTCCAGACGAGCGGTTTCTGATCTCAGCCTCACTTACGAGCACCTGTTGTGCGTCTCTGCTGATGAGTTCATATGCGCCGGGATTTTTTACGACTGAAAACCAGGTGAGCTTCCACCTTTTCCTTTCTTGTTTTTAATAAACTAGAAGCACAAGAACGTCACAGCTAATCATATTTCAGGATTTAATTGCTAATTAATAATATTACATTAGAATGATATTATTATAAAGTGTTTTCAGCCGATCTTTCCTTGCCCTTTTCCGACATGCACCGCGGAACCGTCAGAAATTGGCACTAAGTGTAGATTGGGCTAAAGCGCAGTGCACTGCGCACGAGCTCGTGTCTCCCCCACTCCAGACCCAGCGACAGTCTGCTTGTGAGAGTAAAACATACCAAAACATAACAAAATACATCCAAGTAATCACAACCGACTTTTACTAAATCTACATGAAATCAACCTTCCCCACCGTGTTAACATGTTCAATTAAAATATCTGTAAAACAATTTCGACATGTTACAATACATATTTTCACATGTAGAAATGACATTTTGACTAGTTAAAATTCTGTTTACATCTTTAACTGTTAATGTCTGAATTTCTCTTTTGTATGGCAACCCGTTTAGCTTTTATTCCATTTTCTTGATATTAAGAATTCAATTTTGGATATCAAGAATTCAATTTTGTAGCTCAATGTGGCCGTGAAGGCGGAGTTGAGTCGCATTGGGCTTTTCTTAAAGACACAGAACCAATAACCATGAAAACGAAAGTGCTCCTTTAACCTGCTTGTGTATAAAATATTTATAAGTTTTTGATTATAACGAATTTATAATGAACTAATTATGAATTAATGATGTACTTATATCTGTAAATCACGAATTAGCAATTATTAGCAACACTTTATAAGACAAATATTAGCTCTTATTTCATAATTACAGTACTATGTACTATACAGATGTACCATTCATTTTTTTATTTGACTAATCCAGAGGATAGTGCAGAGCAAAGTATATACATTCTCCAACACAGTTATTGGTGTTATTATATTTTTTATAATGTACTTTACTTATTGTTATGTAACCTATGTTTTTACAGAAAGGAATCTTAAGACATCATAAAAATAAAATAAAATAAAATGAATACACTGATCTAGACACGAACCGAAAGCGAGTACAGTAGATCATCGTCAATGTCATGCATTTTTATTAATTTCTCGCTTCTTATAAAAACACAAATATAAAACCACTAGCGCTTTGTGTGAATTACATTGGCCGTTACTGGCAACCCGTCACTCGTTACTTAGCAACGCGTCAGTGAAGTAATAGAGTTGGTGTGAAAAAGCCCTGCTGTTATCACAAATATCATATAGTTATATAAATATATTTGCAAAAAAGAATCAAGAGTATCAATGCAGTAGTGCTGCTTCTTGGTTGCTCATCCGCTTTTATTTACACAAAACTACAATCTCTGGGCATTTTAATCAGACAAAGGTTTACATTGAACTGCATGTAAGGATAGTCCATCAGCAGCATGGTTGACAGACAAATATGTAAGTAATGTTAGAAATAGCAAAAGCAAAATGTAAAAAAATTACATTTTTACATGTAAGAATTCAATTTTGAATCTCTATGACTGATGTAAACGTTATGACACAGGGGTCCGCTCCAAAACACCTCATTCACTATGTTCAGATTCATTATGTTCATTAGTGACTGGATGCTCAAATATCACCATCCTTTTTTCTCTCAACATCGCCCCCCATGCATGATGCTTAATCCGCCACTGCTTACATCTGCAAATCATGAATACGTGTATTATCAACACTTTATAGGACACACATTGGCTGTTATTTTTGATCCCTACTAAGAAAGACATTTTTAGATCAGTGTATTAATTTTCAGTATGTATTATAATTCCTTTCTATAATAACGTAAATTATAAAAAGCGAAATAATAACACTCACTGTAAATGTTGCAGAATGTATATAGTTATACATGCACTGGTATATATGCACTATCCTCTGCTTTAGAAACATTAAAATGAAGAATGTACGGTAATCCTTTATAGTACATTGTAGTACTGTAATTATGATATAAGAGCTAATGTGTGTCTTATAAAGTGTTTCCACTAGATTTTCGAACGTGGCTGTAGGGGGTTAGGGGGGCATTAAGCCACAAGAGTATTAATGAGATTAGGTGAGGAGGTGCCAAGCTCATAGTTAGCATTCAAATTCATCCAAAAGTGTTTAGTTGAGTTGTGGTCAGTACTTTGTGCAGACTACTCAAATTCTTCTATGGTATCCCTGGCAAACCATGTCTTTGTGGACCTTGCTTTGTGCACAAGGGCATTGTCATACTGGAACATGGTTGACCAAGTAGTTATGGTGAAGAGAAGTGTACATTTTGTGTACATTTTGTGTATACGTTAATAAATGTGTAATTATGAACAAATAATAAAAAATAAAGAAAAAAGAGCAACACTGTTATACTTTAGGAGAATTTTGCTGGCATGATTTGGGTTCATTTAACCATTCAAAGAACAGATAATAAATTAAAGAAAAAAGTGCAACACTGTTATACTTTAGGAGAATTTTGCTGGCATGATTTGGGTTCGTTTGACCATTCAAAGACAAACGTCACTGCAATTGAATACGATGTTTTTCTGACTGATTTTCTTTATCCTATTATGAAATATTTCTGTGCTGAGCATGCTGTCATTGCCAATGTCCCCTACTACAGGACACAGTCTATCAGTGAGTGATGAAAATAAAAAAGATGAAGTATTTGATGGCACTCATATTTGTCAATGTTGGAAAATAGGAACACCTAGGAAATATTTTGTACTGATCTATTAGACTTCACCACTATCAAAACACCAGTTAAGAGAATATTTGTATTGTACAATCAATGCCAAAGCACACTGCTGATCTGGTGGCTTTTAGTGACCTTATAGAAATTTTTTTTCCTTTAATTCTTCTGTATATATTTACATGTGCATGTATAAATCTTGATTAGTACAGAGATTGCGAATTATATCAGACCTGTAGTATGTTTCTGTATTTTGTTCCAATGAATATCACCACAAAGACAAAATAAGATCAGTTAGGCTGCTGTGTGAACAAAGTTCAGAGGCCACATAGAAAGATAAGTGTTGCTAGTTTAGACACACCTGCACAGTTTAATCTTTGAAACAGAATGAGTGTTGTCCTGAGAAATATAACAGGTATCTATACCTGATTCGAGCAGTAATACACAGTCGTTGAGCACGTTTTTATTAGGAATACCAGTATGCACTTATACATCCATGCAGTTATCTAATTAGCCAATTGTCTGGCAGCAGCACAATGTATACCATCATGCAAACATAAACTAAAAGATTTAAGCAGTGTTGACAGTTGAGTATAAAACTTACCAAAGTCCAAAAACGTTCTAAACTAGGCAACCTGAAATAACTTAATAACTAAATATTCCGTGTGTACATATATTATTGCACGTAGTAACTAAAGCAATGTATCTCACAATGTATGTTTACACTTAAAAGATTGCATGAAAATGCATTTCTACATTAATACATAAAAATAAACAAAACAAAAACAACAACAACAACAACACCAACAGAACTGCAAACACTTAAAGTGCTTTTTTTGAAAATTACTTATTGAAGGCTGAAGGTGAACCATAATGGGTTCATGTGTAGAGCTAATGACAACACTAAAAGCTGTTTCTTCTTTAATGTACTATCCCAGCCCATCCCAATGGCCACAAACCATCGCGCTGTCCTTCTGCATTATCTCCTCAAATCAAGTCAGTTTTTGGTGTCTTTACCCACATGTACACACTTAGTATAAAATTGTTAAGACAAATTTCAAACAGTGCAGCAAGTGTGATGAGTCATGTTCAAAACCACAGCTTTAGTAGAGTGATAAGTGAAGCACAGTACAATAAAAAACACAGTACACTACACACTTCACAGACAAAGGCAGCAGAATCAAGGTAAATTAGACAGCATAATTATACAAAACGGCAACAAAAAAGACTGGCTCTGAAAATTGCATGTAATTGTACAGTCTGTCAGGTTTAATATTCCCTGTCTCTTCTCTTTTTTCCTGAACCTCTCAAAATCTTTCTGTATAAACTTGCTTCTCTTTGTGCAGCCTCTGGCATAATATGGCCTAGCAGCGATGTCCCAGCTGTATTATCGCCGTACTGATAACCCCTCATATCGAGACCGCATCCCTCTTCGGATTGTACGGGCAGAGTCAGAACTGTCCCCCCTAGAGAAGGCCTACCTGAATGCTGTAGAGAAAGGTGACTATGCCAGTGTGAAGCAAGCCCTAGAGGAGGCTGAGATTTACTTCAAAATCAACATTAACTGCATTGATCCACTTGGCCGTACAGCCCTTCTTATCGCCATTGAGAATGAGAACCTGGAGATCATAGAACTCCTGCTCAGCTTTAACGTATATGTGGGTGATGCGCTGCTCCATGCTATACGCAAAGAAGTGGTGGGTGCTGTGGAGCTACTGCTCAACCACAAGAAGCCCAGTGGAGGCATGCAGGTGGGAGCTACATTTCCTGACATAATATGTTTGTTCTAAAGTAAATCTTTTAAGGCGTGTGATGTGTCTTAACATGAAATTATTATCTTGAAACTTTCTGTCCCTTCTTTCCACTTGAAGATTTTCTCTTTCTGATATCTCTGTTTCCAATATGCACAGTGTTATGTCTTTTCGTACTGTGAAAGGAACATGGTGTAAATGTAAAGGTTCAGATACATCCTGATTTAATATGCTTCATCTGTATCTCTAACCAAGAACTGAAGAGCTTGAGACTAGACAAATCTTCTGTTTTTCATAGCTCTAAACTAACACTTTACCTAAATATTGCTTATTGAATAAGCTAAGCCCATTAACCCTGAATGGTTGCCTGAATTGATAACCATGCCATCCACTATCACTGCAATGCAGAAAACATTTTTTATATTAAGAAAGCTGCCTGCCAGCAAATGCGACAAATCTATCTTTCTGTGGCTGAAGGTGAACATATTGTTTGCTCCACTTCTTTGGGCTGACTGGAATGATATATTTCATCAGCAACACATTTCCCATTTATTTATAAGATGAACTGGAATCAGGAGTGCAGCGACACTAAAATACAGATTACCTGTTAAAGGAAGTTTTCCATCCTGCTAATTTTGCCTGTGGCTTCCTTCAGCTCTGCAATAAATCTTTGGAATGCTATGCTGCTCGATTTAGGCTGTCTTGTCGTCTGATTAAAGACGGCTTGGCAAGGTAAATACTGAAATAACTCTGACAAACAGCCTGACACGCCAGCTTCACTCATGCAATCTTTTTCTGACATCTCCGGATGTAAAATCTCAGGTAATTAAATACAGCATAGTTTATCACCAATGATGAGATGTGCCTTCACTTCCTAATACTGAAGGTTGCTGTTTGGTGTACAGATGCATTTCCATTATACTACTTTATCATTTAAAAAATATTATTATAAGGAAATTGTTGGATAGTAGCTCTTATTACAATACATTCAAAGTGGATTATTTGCACAGAACTATTTTTAACACTACATTTTGATGGTTTACCTTCAAGCCAAAGAGTTCGGTTAAGTATGAGAAATGTTGTTGTAAAATAATATCTCTTAATTGAAACAGTCTTTAAATATGATGATTTATTTCTAATGAGATTAATATTTTTTTTTGTTGATGATGATGTAAATAATACATTTCACTATTTAAATTTTTTTCATAGGTGCCTCCTATTTTGTTGGACAAACAGTTCTCTGACTTTACACCTGACATAACACCAATTATTTTGGCTGCTCATACCAACAACTACGAGATCATCAAGCTTCTGGTCCAAAAGGGTGTCTCAGTGCCCCAGCCACACGAGGTACGATGCAACTGTGTGGAATGTGTATCCGGATCAGATGTGGATAGTCTGCGGCACTCACGCTCCCGTCTCAATATCTACCGTGCACTGTCCAGCCCATCACTGATTGCCCTGTCCAGTGAGGACCCGTTTCTGACGGCTTTCCAGCTCAGCTGGGAGCTGCAGGAGCTCAGCAAGGTGGAGAATGAGTTCAAAGCTGAGTACGAGGAGTTGTCACACCAGTGCAAACAATTCGCCAAAGACCTCCTGGACCAGACACGTAGCTCCCGAGAGCTGGAGCTCATCCTCAATTACAGAGATGACATAAATCCACTAGAGGATGAGGGCAGCAACAATGATCTTGCCAGGCTCAAACTAGCCATCAAGTACCATCAGAAAGAGGTGAGATAACCCTGAAATATTGTTTTTGTTAAAAGTCCATGTTTATTTTAGTATCTTTAAATGGAAATGAAAATCATTCTTTAAAACCTAAAGAGATTTTGTTCAGATTCATTAATTATAACTGTGTGTCAACAAGAAACAGCATCAGCTTTTTAACAAATACATTTTAGTTTCTTCTACTTCTCTAATCTCATCACTAATTTGCCCAGACACATCAGCTGTACATTTATCAGGCATTTGGAAAGGGTTTGTGTGCATAAATATTTCATAAATATTGCCTATTGATATTAAACAAAATGAAGAAGTCATATGGTTGTTTAAAAAACGCCTGTGGCGATTGTGGCCAAAATTGCTATAAAATCACAAGAGATGAACATTGTCAATAAGGCATCCACTTTGTGTAGTGGACGGAACACAATTACAATTACTCCGATAAAGAGTCCAGGGTTGCCTTGCTTTGGCAGCTTATAGTGTGCATTTCAGACTAAATTCCCAGCCAGAGTAAAGTTTAATCTACTGCTTTTGTGCTTGACATTTAGTGTACACCCTTCCTTCTACACTTAAATCTCAGTCCTGTTAGATGACATTTTTAACAATACAATATCTAGGCTTTACTGTATTCTACTTATTGTTTTCTGCAGTTCTCTATATCACTGTTTGTAAAACCCAGATCAGTACTCTTATTTTATGTGAATCTATCGCCCCCTTCTGCACAAGAAACACATTGCAATCGTCGGATTATTAAGTATAATAATAGGCATTTGGTAATAGCTTGAGATTAAAAAGAAATGTATGCTACATCAAACATATATTAAGGGCAGTACATTCAGATTAAATATGGGATGAACCTACCACCACATTTGCTTTTTTCATTTAACTAACTTTAACGTTAAACAACACTTTCCTTTCTTTGACTGTCATTATTCTAACCTCAGCTTGTGTGTCACAGTTCTTAATCAAATTATGATACAGAGAAATATATTTATACACTTTTAAAATCAAAATACACACAGAAGCAGACAGACAGAAAGGGAAACACACACACACACACACACACACACACACACACACACAAAACCTAATGCAAGACTCACATCTGTTAAAAATCTTCAGTGAATAAATTCTGCCTGACATGGAATACAGGTATATAAATATGCTTTTAACTATGCAACCACTTCAACCTAATAAACTTGGTTCATTACCTTTAGTCAGAAGCAATTATAAAAATGCTCATCATGATCAGTAACTTCACTAAGCCTTGTCAGACTGGTGTTAACTTAGAGCAGATACAGAACAATGAAGCTGACCCAAGATCAGCGCACAATCTCTGTTACCATGGAAACGAGGATTAGTGGAGATCCCTATCAAAAAATAAGCAAAAATAATTACTTCTTTAGGCAGTCATTGGAAAGCAAACACGAGCAGTTCAAGGCTTATCTTAAATGTTAAACTGGAGATTATTATCTTCATTGACACAATTTAAGTGTGAACCTTATTATGGCATCAGATCAATGTCAAAATTAGGGGGCTTAAAAACAAAAGAAAAATATAAACCTGCAAGTTTTAACAGTTTGCACACGTAAATATTCCTCCCGCGAAGGAATAACAGTGAAACTCGTGAGCACAGAAAGACATGTATTTATCATTATATCACGCTCGATTCGTTTGGCTCCGTATTCCTAGATCCAGATTAGCGTTAGCCCCAAAATGCTGCGCACATTGCTTTACCGAATAATAAAAGTTATTCGTTATTTTCTGTATTAAATGCTTTTTATTTGCCCGTGAAGCGGTAAAGCAATGTGCGCAGCATTTTGTACACCTGAACACACCGTTTCGTTCACCGCGGCTCACTGAATCTGGATCTGGGAATACGGAGCTAATTTCAGTTTGCGAATAAGAAGCTAACTAAAGAGCTAACACTAACGTCTGTATCTAGGAATAAGGAGCGAAACGAATCAGAAGCTGTAAGTAAATAACCAACAGTCAGCCACAATGCCAGGAGCCATCAGCCAATAGCACTGGCTGACAGAAACGGCCATGAGCCCGCCCCCAAACTGTCAAAACCACCCCAATTCCTGCCCCCAAACTGTCAAAACCACCCCAATTCCTGCCCCCAAACTGTCAAAACCACCCCTATCCAATACTCGAGCACAAAAAATTCACTTGAGTGGAAAAAGCAGTCGAGGGTAATTCACATGGCGCGTGAGGACAACTGCCGAATCGAGAAGAAAAAAAAAACATTAGAGAATGCAAAAAAGACGGTTTGAGCGTGATATAATGAAAAATACGCGCTCAGGACTTCTTTCTGTGCTCACGAGTTTCACTTTTACGCTTGCCGGAGGAATATTTACATGCACAAACTGTTAAAACCATACCTTATCCCTCTGTCTTACTGTGTGTGTGTGTGTGTGTGTGTGTGTGTGTGTGTGTGTGTGTGTGTGTATACAGGTGCTGGTCATAAAATTAGAATATCATGAAAAGTTGATTTATTTCAGTAATTCCATTCAAAAAGTGAAACTTGTATATTATACTCATTTATTACACACAGACTGATATATTTCAAGTGTTTATTCCTTTTAATTTGATGATTATAACTGAAAACCTAAATTCAGTATCTCAGAAAATTAAAATATGTCTTTAGACCAATACAAAAAAAAAAGATTTTTAGAAATGCTGGTCAACTGGAAAGTATGAACATGAAAAGTATGAGCATGTACATCACTCTTAGTTGAGGCTTCTTTTGCCTGAATTACTGCAGCAATGCGGTGTGGCATGGAGTCAATCACTCGGTGGCACTGCTCAGGTGTTATGAGAGCCCAGGTTGCTCTGATAGTGGCCTTCAGCTCTTCTGCATTGTTGGGTCTGGCGTATCGCATCTTCCTCTTCACAATACCCCATAGATTTTCTATGGGGTTAAGGTCAGGCGAGTTTGCTGACCAATTAAAAACAGGGATAACATGGTCCTTAAACCAGGTACTAGTAGCTTTGGCACTGTGTGCAAGAGCCAAGTCCTGTTGGAAAATGAAATCTGCATCTTCATAAAGTTGGTCAGCAGCAGGAAGCATGAAGTGCTCTAAAACTGGTTGCATTGATCTTGGAACTCAGAAAACACAGTGGACCAACACCATCAGATGACATGGCACCCAAACCATGACTGAATGTGGAAACTTTACACTGGACCTCGAGCAACATGGTTTCTGTGCCTCTCCTCTCTTCCTCCACACTCTGGGACACTGATTTCCAGAAATGCAAAATTTACTTTCATCAGAGAACATAACTTTATGTCTTTAGTCCAGATGTGACACTTCTGACACTGTCTGAGTGGCTTGACACAAGGAATGCGACAGCTGAAACCCATGTCTTGCACATGTCTGTGTGTGGTGGTTCTTGTAGCAC
>JAOVVF010000008.1:8769538-8787405 GCA_028565595.1 Duopalatinus emarginatus | reverse complement strand
TCCTCCTAACTTTAAAAAGGGAGGTGGTGCCCCGATAACTAACTAAATAATAATTAAATAATAATATACGTGTATTTCTACACTTAACAAAGAAACAAATTTAAAGACAGCTTAAATAACAAACAGGGGAATTCACTAACGCAATCACACCTTGCTGCAATTAAGCATATCCAATTAGCCAACCATGTATGTTTTTCGGAAGGTGGGAGGAAACCAGAGCACCAGAGCAAAAACCTGTACAGACACAGGAAGAACACGTCTGTAATGTTCGTGTGAATGACAGTTGCAGGATATTTGATGACACAGTTCAAACAAATCCAAAACATAAGGCAGGCTCATAGAAGGCAAAGTTCAGTCGATCGACAAACAGTATATCAGAGACAGGGCAACGACAGAGATCCAGAAGCCAAACACAATTCAGTCATGAGTACTCCACCAAGAGAAAAGGCTTGGTAAAGTTTACGCAAGGAAAACCAGGCCAAGACAATACTTTATTTATATTCAATACTAGTTTATATTCGAAAGTTGGCAGGAAACCCTGGCTTCTGATTGGCTCACCTATTAGAGATTGACAATGGGTGTTAAAACTCTGGTGATGGAGAATGGGTGTGCTTGCTGGCACTGACTTCCAGATTTGTGCACTCCACCTTGTGTCGCACAAGAGCTCAAGCATTGGGCTGAGTGACAGCGCCCATGATAGAGTTGTAGACTAAAGACCTACCACCATGAGCTGAAGTCCTTCTTGAGTGATCTCGGGGATGTGGAGCAGGTTTCCAGGGGTGCCGGGGATAAAAGTCCATAGTGAGCATGTCCCCTGCAGGTACCCAAGAATACCCACAGGAAGGACAGCATACAGGTAGGAGGTCCAGTGCACAGTCATATGAATGGTGTGGAGGTAGACTGCTCACCTTAGCCTTGCTGAAGACCTCTTGAAGGTCTTCCTTCATATTCCTTGGGGATCTGTGTCTGTCCATGGGAGTTGGGGTTTTCGACGGTCATTGCTTTGATGGGATGTTAGGTAGGGGAAGACAGTGGCTAAAACCGTGGGGTGACCAAGCGACGATCTCCTTCGATGTCCACGAGATGAGAGATCATGATGCCTCATCTATGGAAGGCCAAGGACCACTGGATGGTGGGAGATGTCGGTGACCAGAAGGGTCAGGGTCCACAACCCCAGATCTCTGGAGCTGTTTGACACACACTAACTGCATCACGCTTTTTAATATTCCTTTGAGAAAACACAACATAGTCTCAAGAGGTGTTCATTTATTGTGTGTAGAGGTTACATTTACTTTTATTTACTCATCTATGCAATAGCATCTGTACCTTAATCTGCACAGGACACTTACCAATTATTGCAAATGATTTATTACCCATCAGTATATTACTGCTCTACTTTGCACTGGACCAGCCCTTCTGTGTACAAAACTGCACTGTATTCTGTAATAATGGCACTGGCACCAATCCATATGTCTATACACATTACACATTAGACAACCAAATACATTTATTATGTGTGTAACCTTTTGTATTTATTTTATTTTCTTTTGTTTTATTTGTGTTGTGTTGTCCAGAAAGCTGCTGGAACACCCTAATTTCCCTTCAAGGATTAATAAAGCCTTATTTTACATTACATAAAAGGGTAGTAATGAGTCATAAAGGCTGAGGCTAGGATTAAAGCCTCCAAGACTTAAACAAAACACAGTGGAGTTCAGTTCTCTGTTTCTCATCATGTAAATGTTTAGGTCCAGAACATCTGTTCAGCTGGTAACTGTAAGACTGTTGGTTAATCATTCTAATCTGTGTTGTTTTAAATTTATTTCATGTTTTTTGGGCAAAGATCTGAAACATGTTGCAGCCCAGCCAAATAATCAAACTCCTGAACATTATACTACTCAACACATGACATGCATTTTAATGGAGGTAATCATTAATCAAAATAAATGGGGAATTGGGTGTTCTACTTACTGCATCCACTCTGTAAGTTATCAAACTTTAAATATAAACTAAGTGTGTTGTTTAGTTATTTTAGTTAGCAAAAAATTGGTGTGGTGATGTGCTGCTCTGCCTCTACCACTAGAGGTAGTTATGCACACAGGTTACAATAAACATTAATATCCATTACACTGGTAAGCAACTAGTGTTTCTCATGTTTAGCTGTCTTCAATATTCTCCACTTCCCTATTGTGCCTTCCTTAACACCTCTCAGACCAAAAGAGAGTAAGAAATATGAGTTTCTGCTCTAAGAGATCAGAGAAATGTGGTAAGGGTTACAATACAGTAATTTCTATTGTAATTTGTATTGAAGTTTTGAATAGGAATTAAATCTGTTTAGATCTCCAATGTGTACATACATACTTTGCAGATGTAAAGCACTGGAAATCCTGGAAAACAAGTCACCCTATGACACATTGACTAAAATAATAATAATAATAAAAAATTTCACATATGATAAAATCAATGTAGTCATGTATTGTTGACACTCAGGTCTTAAACTAATGAGATCTGAGTTAGGTGCTCAGGGCTTCCATGGAGGATGCAGTTATATATGGAACAGGTTGATACTTCTGTGTTCATTCCCTCATTGTGTGTAACCAATACAGCAACTGAGTGAGGGTTAGAAAGGGGAGGGGAGGTATAAAAACTGCCTTGCTATAGTCTGCTCCCATTTCTCCTGGTTTGCCAGTATCTTTAAAGTGTGGGGCAGAAGCCAGGATGAAGCTTGTGTTTGTGGCAACTTTTGTCCTGCTGGTGCTTTTCTACCTGGACCAGGTGGACTCGTCTGCCTATGACAAGATTGTGTCACACAGCCGCATCAGGGCCAAGAATCAAGGGTAAGGCAACATGTATTTGTTTCTTTGTTCATAGAAATTAATAAAAGCAATTTCACAATTTTAACAATTTTATTTTTTAATTTGTCATATTCAATTATGTAATGTCTTAGATTTATTAATTCATGTTGGACCTAGTTGCATACACAAATTTCATTGTGTGTAAAGCAGAATTTCAGTTACTCCTGGCTTTTCACCATTTTGCATGCTCTTACAAAAATTTATTTTTCAAGAACATCACACAATTAATAACTGCAGTGTCTTTAAAATGGGTTATTACATGGGACAGAAGCAATTTTCAATACTTCTATTTTTCTTTCTTATTGTTTTTATTGTGCTTATATTCTCAACAGGCCCAATGTGTGTGCCCTGCAGCAGATAATAGGGACCAAGAAGACGTATTTCAGCACATGCAGAAACTGGTACCAAAAAGCCATTTGTGGAAAAAAAGCGTAAGTGCTTTAGACTGGAAGTCCCAGTTAAGTGTATTGCCCTGTGCACTGGCGGTGGGGGTAACAGTGGGGTGTTGTTTGTGGGGAGGGGTGGCGAAAATTGAAACCAAGCTGGCAGCAGGTTCTTGCCTGGACCCAGAACAATATCAATGAATTGTTCACTTGTGTGCATTTCTTAACTGTTGCATATGTTCCATAAGAGATGTTGGATGGATGTATGGATGCATATAGATATCAGTATTACTGTTTTTACTGTCAGTATTGTCTTAATCTTTGAGGGTGGAGTCTAGCTGGATTTCATCTTTGACTCCAGGAATGAATTTTCCTGTTACACTCAGGTTAAATTGGGCTGAGGCTGTCCAGTTCTCTGCCCCATAACATATGCTACATGATTTGATCAGAGAACCTTTAACATACCTTATACTTCATGATTTTAGCAATTCCAACAATGACTAAAACACTTTTTTTTTACTCTTTTCATTACATTTAATAACTCTAGATTATTTGCAGCAACTATTATGTAGCTGTAGTTTGTACAACATGTAACAACTTGTGTACATCATTTTCTTGCGTTTTGCTTGTTATTTTCTGTTAATTTCCCCAAAACCACCTGGCAGATCAACCCTTTCTTTTGTCAGGCAGATGATGCAAGTTTCTTTCAAGGTGACTGCACATTGCCTGTTTATTGCTCTTGGCCAAGGAGGATGCACATCAAATGATGCCAACATGTTTCCTAAGCTAGAATTTGCTGACATTTGGCAAGCCTGTGCAAGGCCACTCACTGAAAGCATTGAGTCTGTGCCATGCAGTGTAATTTCTGTGACCTAAACTTACTTCTTACTTTGCTTTAAGCATTAAACAAAAAATCTTGTCATGTGATTACATTTTTAGACATAAAGACATACTTTGTTTATGAATACCCCAATAATCATCAGCAGTATATTCACTTCATCTTAAGTAGGTGTTGAATGTAAAGTTTCAGAACTGAAGAAATGTCTGTAAGTTATAACTTTTCAGTATTCACTTTTTTAAATGTTTAACTGTCTAGAGAGTTGGGGAACATGAGCTATAGACAGGGGAGTCATTAACAGTCCACTTACTTCATACGGGATCGTGTTCAAATGTGTGTGTGTGTGTGTGGGGGGGGGGGCAGCCATACACAAAGTAAAGACATCTTTAAGTCATTTGGATTTTGGCATGTGAATGTGTGTCCAAATATGGAACTGGATGTGTAAACCAAGCACAAGCACATACAGAAAAGATGATCTATAATATTTACTCTCTCTCAAGCATTTATTTCCATTCTGAAAAATTGTTTACAGATAACAAAGCATATTTAACATTTAGCTCAATGCAAAACATCATGCAAATACAGGTCAAGAGCTGTCAATGTTCGAATTAACACCAGAATCAAGTGCGATTTCTGTGACTTTGATTATAGTGTGGAGGTTGTACCAGAGGGGCTGCTCTGAGTATTTTATAAACTGCTAATCCCCTGGCATTTTTACATACATCAGTCTCAGTAGTATTCTGGTGTGAAAGAAATGTCTTGTTAATAATAGAGGTGAAAGAAAAATGGCAAGAGCTTTTAAGCTACCTAGTAACATAGGCTATAGTATCCTATGCTTTCAGAAACTTATGGTTGAAGCCTGGAACGGACAGGCAAGACCATGTGATTTTCTCTCTAATCTTCAGCTGTCAAATTTGGGTGAATCTGTTTCTTGGTCTTGGCTGACAGGAGTGGACAACGCATTATTTTTATTTATTAACCTTATTACTGGTTATCACATTACATTCACAAGTCACTTTTGAAACCACAACTCACACTCTGCAGATTTTTCTCCTGTCTCTTCTAATTCTGTATCAGGGTTTTACTGATAAAAGGTTATTATATTTCAGACAAAGTAATACTGGACAACCCTTTCATCAATAATCACTCACCTCACTCCCTTTCTCTGTCACTTCTTCACCTGCCACTCCCCTGTCTGCACCATTATTATTATTATTATTATTATTATTATTATTATTATATGTGGTAAAAATAATGGTGAATGCTCAATAATAGTGCTGTGTGTAAAACTGTAATGTAATAAGATGAAAACATGACATTTCATTGTTTGATATTATGCAGGATAAATCTGGATCATTATATTCAGGGTTAATAGATCGAGCAGCTCTTCTACTGGAGACTTTACCATTTTAGAGCAGTGTGGTGAAATCAGTTACTGATATCATGTAGATGTAATTTTTAATTGATTTGTGTAAAGAAAACTTCCTCCAAAGCAGCCCTCAGTGTAGCCTGCTCTGACATGTGTTGTCATGGCAACGGTTCATCCTGTTAGTAAGAAATAGCGTACTCTGTTCATTTTTTGTGTACTAGCCTATCAAACTCATACTATATGAACCCTCTTCATCCTCTGCAGTTTATACATCAATGATTCTGTGCTCTATTTTGCCTGTGTTTGGCTCAGGTAGTTGTGTGCGGTCATGTGACGGCTTGACTCTGTTTGATTGGTGAAATGGATTCAAACTTCGATAATGGCTACATTGAATGGTGAGAAGCATTCATGACAGAAATCAGTAGCAAGTAGCGAGCAGAATGTAGCTCAGTGTAACGGAGTACCACTTCTTCTTCACAAATATACTCAAGTAAAATTAAAAAGTATGCTACATTAAATCTCCTCTTATAAGCTAAGTAATTAATTAAAGTAACTAAGTAATTAAATGTAATGAAGTAAATGTAGCGTGTTACTACCCACCTCTGCTAATTACAGACTTTCATCTTCCTCAGTTGTCTTTACTTATGGGCTTTTGCCAACACTGATAAGCAGAACACAAAACTGTACACTACAGAATTCATCTAGGCTTTTGTATCAGGCGGTGCCTGGATCCCTCTCTATTTGTGTGTCTGTAAAGAACTTCCTCATTAACCCTTATCAGACAGCTTCAAACTGTTTTAATCAAAGTCTCTCTCCCTCGAGCTGGTCATTGGCACTATGACATGCTGTACACTTGTATCCTTAATAAGGCAAGAGACAGCTGGAAGCTTTTTGTTTTAATAAATTGCCATGATAAAGTAAAAGCACACATGTTGCCCAGCGCCATGCTCTCTGGTGCCTGCTGAACCCCGACTGCCTGTAGCCTGGAATTTTAGTTTGTCAGTTGCATAGTACCTAAGACACAGGGAGTATTGTCTAGAAACAGTGGAGGTAATTAAGAGGGCTGGGCTGAAATTTTGAATTCCAGGAAAATATTAAGAGAATAGAGAGAGAAAGCAGAAGCAGACAGGCCGACAGATGTATTAAGGTGGCTTAGATTTTCATATTTTGTCATGTCACATTATGTGTGTTTTATTTGTCCTCAGAAGTCATCAGGACAAACTGGCAGGCTAATCTCCTTAATGCCAGGAAGTGGAAATTAGGCAAAAGTTTATTTTGAATAATGGGAGGGCAATTGTTTTTGCATCTTTTCTTTTTCTACATGAATGCTTTCTTTATGTTAGTTAGTCTTTCATGACATAATGTACTGCTTGCTTTAAGTACAGTAATAATTCGTGATCTGGTCCCAGTTGGCAAAGAGATATTAATAAAAAAAACTGCCTCTGTTCATAAACATTAATGGTGTTCATACAGCATTCTCTTACACTCTTCATTTGTAGACAAGATTGTCTCGACCGCACAATATGTTGCATTGTCCATGAATGCTGGTGGTCTGACAATTAATTATGATAATTCAGTAATTAAGGTACTGCACCAGTGAGAAGGTTGGGGGTAGTCAGCTTATATGAGCATATCCCTAAGCATTTAAGCACATGTCTGCAATTAATTAATTAATTAATTAACTAGCTTTATTTTCTACTTAAGTTAAATACAGGTTACAAATCTGTTAGGAGGAAAACTTACAGTTTAACAAGCCCAGACAGAAATGAAAAATGGGGCATTGTTCATTACATTTATTTTGATTTGATATTATTTAAAATTGTACAGCAAGCTTCTCAAAATATCAAGACAAATGGCAAGACCTGTACCAGTGTCCAGGTGCTCTTTGAATAGTCGGTAGAAAAAGAAAAAGAAGAATTTCTGTCAGATTTGTTGTTTCAAAAGCATTTAAACAAAACTGAAAATTGTAAAATTGACATTCTTTGACAAATTACACAACTACAGTTAACTACAACTACAAAAAAGTGATTTACATATTAATCAATCAATAGTACTTGCTATGAGGATGTATGATGAGCTATTAGGTAATAGCTCTTGATGTGTTGTTACTGGCATGATTCACATGTAGATGGCCAATACAATATATATATATATATGCATTAATAAAATAGAAAAAGAAAAAAAAGAACTCTGAAAAAACTCGAACTACGGTTTTTACTTTTTGCCATTTTTGTTCATGGAGAATTTTTTTTTAATGCAAAATACAATATAACATATTCCAATGAGCTATTATAAGGGTTTTTATAATAAATTAAATGAAATCCTTTATATTAAGAGAGTAAGCAGGGTCAAAGACGTATCTGTTTAAGTTATTAATAAATAATTTGGTCTCCTTACATTCAAAAAAGAGGTGTTGTAGTGTTTCATCGACTTGATCACAAAATGAAAAAATAGCGCTGATATTTGTATATGTAGCTATGCCGGCATTTACTGGATATACCTCATGAAGAATTCTGAAGTTTACTTCCTTTATTTTATTTGTGATACAGTATTTATTAAGTAATCGCCAAGCTATTTGCCAGTTAATGTCCTGAGATTCGCAATAGAATTTCCTCCTTGATGTAATTTTTTAAGAATATGCTTACTACTATATTTTTTGTCCATTAAATAATTGTTGTATTGTATTATCTTCTCCAAAAGGTAGACTCTTTATCAGTTGGATTAAACCCTTTGGGATAGCTTTAGTAAGTGAATTAAACTAAAGGGGACTGGGAGGTTGTGACATGACAGAAATTGTTCATAAGTCAATATTGCACCAGATCTATCAAATAAAGAAATAGCATTGTAGATTGTTATTGTAGATTATCATACCATCTAGAGGCAAATATAGACTTGTTTTTAATTGTAATAGCAGCATAGTTCCAGTGTTTTAAAGGGTGGGAGGTTGTAGTTGACACATAGTTTCCAGGTCAAAAAACATTGCTGGTAAAATTTAGACAGTGTGATGGGTAGTTTAGGGGAGGTTAATAACATTTTAAAATAAAAGAAAGACCACCAATTTATTAAGTATATAATTTGGAATAAAAAACCATAAGGAGTTGGAGTTTAAGAGACATCTCCTGATCCAGCTGACTCTAAATGAATTAACAGTGTCTGTAAAATCCAAAAAATCTAAACCTTCCTTATTTTTCCAAATAAAGTCAAGAAAAAATGTATTAACTTCTTTTAGAGTTTTATAATTAATAAGTAATGAAGATGTTGTGGTGTTTACACAAAATGTAACAGTCCATCTGCCTTAGATAAAAGAATTCTGGTCTCTCTGTAAGCAGGAGTTAAGTTAATTTGACCAATTTGGGTGTTTAATTGTTGCCTATCTATTGTATTCTTAGTTATGTTACACTTGAAGAATTGCTCTGGTGTTAAGGCACCAGACATTTTTATCCTGTAAAAATATTTTACTGTCATCTGCCAGTTGTGAAATGTTTATTTTTATATAAAAATGTTTTATCCCAAACCTATTGGTTGTATTTTGGTTAACTATTATGGAGCTATTTATATCTCTATAAAGCATCCGAATAATATTGATAAAAGGATCATTTTTTATCAAAATGATTTTAAAAATGCACGTTCAATAGTATCAAAGGCCTTGTAAAAGTCTAAATAAAAGACAAGAGCTTGTGATGGTATTGTATTGGCATATGTATTGGTATTGTCTAGCAGATCAAGCACCAGTCTTAAATTATTTGTTATATGTCATAAAAAACAGGTTGTGTTTCTGATATGATGCAACATAATAATTTTAAGTCTGTTTGCATAAACTAAAGCTAATATTTTATAGTCAGTTGTTAATAATGATGTCAGTTGTTATTAATAATGAGGACACCAACTGTCAATACATAGCAAATCATTACCCAGTTTTGAGTTAAGTGAAATTATTCCTTGTTTTATAGTAGTTGACATCTCCTTTTGTTCCCCCATTGTGATCTCCATTACTTTACATCCAATTCAGTGAGTCTCTTGGAGCAAAACAATGTCTGATGTCAAATGTCAAAAATGTCAAAACTTCTTTTACACAATAAAAATAAAGCTCTTCCTCTTCACATTATCACGCATTCCTCATAAAAACAACAATTAACACCATAACATGAAGAAAAACTACAAATTCACCTACCAAGGAGAGGTGGATAACAACTTTTATATGGGCTAACAGTCTGCCTTCCTGCCTTGCACTCAATGATTCTGTGTGGGCTCTGGATAAACTGTAACCCAGAGGGACAAAGTGGATAAAAGAATGACTGTCTGAATAACTGTTCAAGTAATGATCTAGACTAAATAAAGACTGGATGAATAATTATTGGAGGTAACAAGGACTAAGGGCTAATTATATATCACTGAGTGTGTAGTTTTGTCAGTTATATTGTTATCAAATTGTTGAATCTTACTTGTATATTTAAATGGGCTTATAATTGTTTTTTAGACTGTAAGGCTAAACTTAGTGACACCCTTTGTGGCTTATTTTGCAGGATTGTTTTATATGAATGCTGTCCTGGTTACATGAAGCTTGAGGGGAGCCAAGGCTGTCCTGCAGGTTGGTTGGCTGATTAGAAAACATTCCAGGAATTTCAGTAGTGCCCCAACTTCTGCTTATGCATCAATGTCCTTTTTTGTTTAAAATGTTGTAAAGAATGCCAACCCATGTTAAAATCATGGGTCATGTTATGGCAGGAATTATTGGCTTATCCTAAGGTTATTAAATCTAGTTATTTATTAGCTATAGTTTTAGAATGGGAATGAAAATATTACCTCAGTCTTCAAACTTTATGCTAGTTTCTCTCTTCCAACTCTACACAACACATTTGGGATGACTAAGACTGCAGACTGTAAAAGAGGCCTTTCTTGTCTAACACCAGTGTCTGACTTTACAAATGTGCTTCTGGTCAAAAATGATCAGAAATGTTCATAAACACACTTTTAAACCTTGTGAAAAACCTTCCTAGAAGAGTTGAAGCTGTTATAGATGTAAAGGGTGGGCTGAATATTAAACCCTATGGATTGAAAATGGGATGTCACTCAAGTTCATATGAGTGTGAAGGCAGACATACAAATACTTTTGGCAATATAATGTGCCATTATTATACTATACTACTGCATTACAAAAAAAAATACAAATAATATCAAAGTTTGCTCATAATTTAAACTGTCATACATTATAAATAAGTTAAAATCAAATAAAATGAAATAAAATCAGACACCCAGTATCTTCAATTACTAAAATGTTTCAGTCCAAGTTGAGGTAAATTACTAGTTTAGCACATGCAACCACAATCTTTAGGGAGACTGCTGATTTAAGAGTTGTCCAGGAGACGATCACTGATTCCTACAAGAAGGGTAGGCCATATAAGGTGATTGTTGAAAATCCTGGCTGTTTGCAAAGTGCTGTATCAAAGCATATCAATGGAAAGTAGTCTGGAAGGGGAAAATGTGGTAGGAAAGCAACATGTATAAGCAGAGCCTTGAGAGGATTACCAAGAAAATTCAATTCTAGAAATAGGGAGAGCTCCACAAGGTGTCAACTGAAGCTGGTGTCAGTGCATCAAGAGCCACAATGCACAGATGTCTTCAGAACAAACACATACACTACTGCATTACAGAAACGTCTTACCTGGGCTAAGGATTAAAAGAACAGGACTGTTGCTCAGTGGTTCTTTTCAGATGAAAGTAGAAAATTTCATTTACAAATGAAGGTCATAAAGACTGAAGGAAGAGTAGAGATGCATAGAATCCAAGGTGTCTCAAGTCATCTGCTGGTATTGGTACACTGTGTTTGATTAAGTCCTTTGTCAGTGCAGCCATCTACCTGAAGATATTGGAGCATTTCATTCTTCTGTGTGCTGACAAGTTTCATGGAGATGCTGATTTCCTTTGCCAGCAGGACTTAGCACCTGCCCACATTGCCTTATTGGAGATTGTCAAGAGAAAGATGAGAAACAACTAATCCAGTAATACAGACAAGCTGGTGCCAAGTGCATCTCTAAGGGAAATGACAGAACACCCCTCCTCTTAAACATGCTCTTTAAACTATTGTGATGTCCAACACCAGGGCCAAGAGGTGGCGACATCCTCAGCAAGGTCAGGAGCAGGCCAAGAGATGGAAACATCCCCAGGGAAGTCAGGAGCAGGCCAGGTGGTGGCAATGCTCTTGGCAAATGCAGTAGCAGGCAGAGTCAGAGTCAGAGTCACACTCTCAGCAGAGTCTGAAGCAGGCTGAGCGATATCATCCTCAGCAGAGTAAACGGCACCAGTGAGGTCCAGCAGCTGAGTAGCAGCTACATCCTCAGCGGGGTCAAATGTAGGCTGAACTACAGTGATGCCCAAAGTAAGGTCAAGAATGAGCATGATTTATCAAGTTCTCTGTCAGCCTCTAGCATGGCAAGTAGGAATGAAGCCATATTATTGTCCTCTGGATTAGGGTGCTTGGCTTGAGCTTTAGTATCTTCTTTTTCTCCTGCCCTTCCCTCTTAGACACTTTCCATGTTTGTCCGATGTGCTAGTCAGGTTCGGCATCTGCCAGATTCTCAAAATAAAACTGGCACTGTAGCAAGTTGAATATATTTAAAAGGTAAATTTCCAAATGAAATATGCTACAACATATTAGACGGTACTGATTTCTGTTGCCAGAAAACTACGAAAATATTTGGAATATTTTGGGACTCTCTTTTCTAAAGTAAATCAAGCTCAAAAAGACCAACACAGGCTAATACTTCTTTAAAAAATATTATGTACAGTATCAGTAATGGAGTTAATCATTATAAAAGCTACAATAGTAGCTTTTAATTTTTGTTTTAAATACATATATAAGTTTTTGTGACATGCCAAAGCTTAAATTTTAAAGATTTCAAACCGTTGATTTGCAAATGCTTATACACTGACATCTAAACATTAGAAGAATTTTAGATTGAATTTTAGATTGAAGATTTTAGATTTTAGACAAGAAAAAAAAAACATGAATAAAAACATAGACACGTATGAATATAAACAAAACCAAGAATGTGGAAGTCTTAACTATGACTCATATTGCGGTGGAGAATGCAGAAATTTGTGATAATTATCTGGTTTGCTCCCATTTCCCAAAACATGCCAGCAGGTGGGCTGGCAACTTTAAATTGCTCCTAGTGCAAATGTGTGTACATGGTTCTTTGCAGTAGATTGGCATGCCACCTAGGTTGTGTTCCCAGCTTATGTCCAGTGATCCAGGATTTTCTAATTGACCACAATCCTAACTAAGGTAAAGCAGTCACTGAAAATGAATGGATGGATGGATGAATGGGACACTTTAGGACACTGATCTACTGAATTTACTGCTAGAAATTGAATACTTTGATAAGATTATATTTCTGTCTGAATTTTCTCTTATTCCCCAGTTATCCCTATTGACAACATTTATGGCACATTGGGTTTGCTGAAACTGGGTAGTACACAGCAGTATTCTGACCTGTCTAAGATCAGAGAGGAGCTCGAGGGATCTGGCTCATATACCATGTTTGCGCCTAGCAATGATGCCTGGGAGCAATTAGATCCTGTATGTATAAAACAGACACGTATATTAAATTGAAGTATATTGTAGTCATTTTTACTTTGATTTTCCCTGTTTTTATTATATGTACATATGCATTTTTTAAACAATAATTTATTTTATTGTTCATTTTGCTGTACTGTAGTGCTGTAATCTATTAATGTTCATATTGTTAATATTGATAGTGTATTTTTTTATTATGCAGGCTGCAAAAAACGCCCTTGTGCATAATGCACAACCTGAGTTGTACAACGCTTTGCACTACCACATGGCCAACAGACGTTTCCTTACCAAAGACCTGAAGAATGACATGACCCTTCAGTCTATGTACAATAAACAGGGGCTGCACATAAACCACTATTCTAATGGAGTATGTATCAAAATAACCATCATGAGCAGAATATGTTTTTGGTCTGTTTGTGGAGAGGTTAGAGAAAGATCCGGGAAGAAATCAGTTGCTTCAGTGGGAATGTTATGAAACATAATTAGGCCTTTTACTCATGCTTATAATTTTTTATAATTTTTTAAAACACAGCTTGTATGGTTTCAAATAGCCTGTTTGCATATGAATTATGAATGCATATGTCCCAGCATTTTTATACAAATAGGAACCCAATCAGCCTTCTAATACAGAATATTGGTGTTGTCTTATTTCACAGGTGTAAATGCTATGTATTTATTTTATTTTATTTTATTTTTGTGCAAAAAATGTTTTTTTTGGTCAGGACTGTTCAAGATATGTTTGTTTAATTGTTGTTCTGTATTCTGCAGATTGTGACAGTTAACTGTGCCAGGATCATTCATGCCAACCAAGTGTCCACAAATGGAGTTGTACATGTTATTGATCGTGTCATTAGTGCAGTGGGAAACAGCATCAGCGATGTCATTAAAAGCAATGAGGAACTCAGTATTTTGCATGTATGTGTTGTGTGACTATCATTACACATTTGTATACTTATAATCTATTCATAGTAAAGTTTTAATGAGTTGATGGTTAGGTTTAGTAAGACAATGCCTATGTCGTTATTACCAAGATGTACCATATTGCATATCAATGTATATAAATATTTAAAATATTTATTCTGAAATTGTTTTATGGCATGCTGTTATGTTTAAAAGACAAAAAAAGGGTGTGATTTTGATGGAGACTATGGGGGTGTTCCATTCAGAAAGCAGCTGCCTAGTCTGTCATTGCCCATGAAGGCAGCGGTCTCATTCAGCAGCATTCTAACCGACAAGATGCCTTAGTAGGCAACACATTTTGGACATGTATCATAGTCAGAATAAACCGTATAAAATTACTAAAGCTGTATACACCAAATTCCTACAGAAATAATGAAGATTTCACAATTAACCACAAAATGTATATTCACATTCATTTCATTTTAATTTTAGTTTCATTAGGAAAACATTCATCATGCTTCATAAAAGTGCGGCGTTTATTTGGCAATACCCACTAGCTCTGGTGTGATTCTGCACCGAACATAGTTAACATAAAGACAACAAAAGAAGAAGGACAGGTAAGTAAGGACGCTGCCCAGTTAGTCTGTGTTCCGAATGGGACAGTCCTTTTCTAGGGAACGCGTGTATGCTGTCTAAGAATGCTTCCCGCTTAGGCAGCTGCCTTCCAAATGGTATGCAGCTTATATATCATCTAAACAGTTCAAAGTTCTAGTACTATTTAATCCATGTAATATTTTAACCAACGAATATTACAGATTTTATTAAGACCCCAAGAAACTGTATTAGCCTGTGGGAAAATTGGTTTAATATGTCTCCTTTGAAATTTATAAGTACATAATTAGTTAAATTAGTACTAATACTATGTTCTTCTGTCTATGCAGGAAGCTGCTAATGTGGAATCAGACCTATTAGAAAAACTCGGCAAACCTGGACACTATACTCTCTTTGCTCCGACCAATAAGGCCTTTGAACAGCTAGACAGCATTGTCCTTGAACGAATCCTAAATGATAAGACAGCCCTTCAAGGTAAGAGCTTGGCATAGTAGCAAATAGACATAGATATTAAAACCTGATATTTATTAATTATAACTACAGTTAAAAAGTCTTGTCTAGACTAAATCAGGGTTTCCTACAGTTTAACACAACACTGGATTTCAGACACTCCATCACTGTCGAGGTATGTAGAGCAAATAAAGGCACTTAAAAAAGCCTTTTGCTATTATTACTTGATAGACTCTGAAGATTTATGTCTCCTGTTTGAATGACGTGAATGCAGACTACTAAAAGTCATGTTAGACTTTCAGACAGTGGACAAACAGCAGCTCTAACCACAGTCTCATGGTTGTCCAAAGTCAAGACATTCTGATCCCATTTCCTAGAAGGAAATGCCTAAACAGTGCTGTAGTCTGATAACCAATGACTTTTTTGTGGCTTGCTTATACAAAATGTATACACATTTCCAGAGCCACCAGAAATCTGAAGGAAAAAATAAATCCATATTTTGAAAATAGATTGATAATTAGAATTAAAAATGATAAATGTAATATTAGTAGAAATAAAAAAATAAAACTAAGCAGAAATAAATGTTTACAATATATTCATTAATAATTTTGCCAACTCACAGTTCCTGGGGTCAGACCTAAACTCTGGTTATTGTCTATGTGGAGTTTCACATGTTCACGTGGGTTACCCCTGAGTTCTCCTCTCTTGATTTTGGCAAACTGTTTAATACATCCAGGCAGTTATGGCTACACTAAACAGACCATAGGCATGAATATCTATTAGTTTTGAATAGTGTGATAGACCTTATCATCCAAATAAATTCTCCTGCCTTATGTTAATTGTTGTTGGGACTGGTTCTCAAGATTAATGATGATTAAGTTTAAAAAAGTAAATGATCTGTAGTATACTTTGTAGTATATATTAACTTAAATCAGAAACACATAGAGAAAGTGTGTTTTTATTTCTTTTGTTTAAGGTCTACATTACTAGTATAATCGTACATAATTCATTCATTTGTTTAGACATGAAATATGAAACAAAATCTTGAACTTAGTTATTTTTATCAGTTTATATTTATTTTAATTGTGCCACTATTGCTTGCTGAATGGAAAGCAAATTCACTCGATATATATTGTGTATTGTGTAAAGTTTAGTGAACATCTTTATGTAATTTTATGCACACCTTCCAGTCCTAAAAAAGAAATAGGTTTAAGCATATTTGTCCTGCCAGTCTTCATAAAAATTTCTTTGTTTTAACACCTGGTTTAAGTATTAGTACCACAAAAGTTGGTGGTATGGAAATTTATGCGGCAGAAGGTTTCATTATTTTAGATCTTGAGCTATTGTCCAATTCCTGGCCAAACTATCTAGACACTTAGTCATCAAGAATGATGAGAGCTGGACACTCCATCACCTTGGAAAACACAGTGCTAGACCTCCTGAGAGTCTTCTGTTCTGCATAATACATCAGGACTGTTTTATATGAAGACATGTATTGAGTTTGTTCATTACTGCAGGTAGGTGGATGTACTGAGAAATACAAGCATTCAGAGATATTAGATAGGACTTACCACCTACACACACACACACACACACACACACATGTATATAGAGTGCATAAAACAGTGAGACAGTGAGAATTAGCAGAGCAGGCTAAGTTCCTGGGAAAGTGATAATGTGCATACAGTAGTTGCTGGCAATGTCTAAACAACATCAGTACAGGAAGGACAGAGTGGGTGTTCAGAGATTACACTCAGCTTTGTGAGCTTTGCAGAACTTCCTGGGAAATTATCTACCATGTGAATGACGTATAATTCAATAGTCAACTCAACAGTGAGAAAATTTTCCATGCATTCTCAATTTACATCATTGTACTGCTCGTCTGACAATGCAGCAAGATTTTGGCACTACAAAGCATTTGGATAGAAGGTCATTTGAGGTGCACCCAATGACAGAAGTCTCTTTATGTGTTCAAAATATTTTTAAAATTAAGTTCATCTGGGTTTTATTGGTAAGTTAAGTATTGGCCAAGAGCATGTATTTTAGAAGAATTGTTAGGCTCTTTTATTTATTAAATACTATATGATAAATAATAGTCCTTAAGTATAGACATCATTCAATATATTTTCTGTAATTTATACTTTTTCTAGCCCTTCTGAAGTATCACCTTCTGAGCTCAGTCCAGTGCTCAGAGGCTGTCATGGCTGGCAATGCATATGATACTTTGGAGGGCAGTGTAATTGAGATTGGCTGTGATGGCAACAGCCTCACCATCAATGGTATTAAAATGGTACTGAAGAAGGACATCATCACTAGTAATGGAGTTATTCACCTCATTGACCAAGTGCTTGTTCCTGATGCAGGTTGGTGTTCTACCTTACCCTAATACAGATTTTAATATCAGCCTAGTATAGTCTGTATTGTATACATTTAATTTAACAAAGCAAGTTAATTTTTTTTGATAGCATTGGAAATGGATGGGTTCAAACAAAAGGTGCCATGTTTTAAGTTGTTTCCATATCCAGATGTAAATATCAGGAAATACAAGCTGAACTCCTTATGAATTGGTGTTGCCCCCCTTCTCTCTCTCTCTCTCTCTCTCTCTCTCTTTTTCTCTCTAGCTAAACAGGTGGTTGAACTGATAGGTAATTCCCAGAGAATGTTCGGTGACATGGTATCTGAGATGGGCCTGTCTGCAGCCATGAGGCCTACATTCCAGTACACAGTCCTCGCCCCTCTCAATGGTGTCTTCACTAGTGAGTTCACCATATCACACCTTTATAGGTTTAAAAGTCCACTACCAAGAAGGCCTTTTTTAACTAGTGATATAGAGACTATGTGTGTGTGTGTATACACACACACACACACACACACACATATATAAGAT
>JAOVVF010000008.1:8725236-8736310 GCA_028565595.1 Duopalatinus emarginatus | reverse complement strand
AGTCAACAAGGAATCAGAAACTTTACTTTTAGCTGCCTGTGGTCCTAATACTAGTACTTCTGTTTTATAAGAATTTATTAATAGAAATTTGTTTAACATCCAGTGTCTAATGTCCTTCACACATTCCTCAACTTGACTAAACTGTGTATCATCAGCATAACAGTGAAAGCTGATACCGTGTTTCCGAATAATATGACCCAAAGGTAACATATACAGAGAAAATAATAACGGACCTAACACAGAACCTTGTGGAACACCAAACTTTACTTTACTTTGTGTAGAATAGTTACCATTCACATCTATAAACTGATAACGGTCACTCAAATTAGACCAGAACCAGAACAAGGCTGTTCCCTTGACTCCAACAACTTTCTTTAACCTATGAAGGAGAATAGCATGATCAATGGTGTCAAAGACTGCACTCAAGTCTCTAAAATCTCTAAAATGCATTAAAATAAGAAGTAAGATAACATACTGATCCTTACCAAATATGATCCTTAGAGTTTCCTCTTAGTTATCCATATCTTTTGTAAAGACCATACTGACCACAACTGATATGACTTATATTACAGTGCAGGTTAAAAGAACGAAGTTTAATTTGATCCATATGCTGACTGATGAATTGGCCTTCATTGCTGAATTGCAGCTGTAGTAATCATTGCTTCTGAGTTTTATTACACAGAGGATTTGACTTATCCAGAAAAAGCAGTGTAACATAATCGGGTAGGCATCATGTTGAGCTGGGGGAAAGATCAAAACCAGCTGCCTAAACAGATGCCAAAACGGCATGGACTCCACAAAATCTCTCTGATGGTGTACTGTGGTATCTTCCACCAAGAAATATAAATAGAAATATATACTTCTATGAATCGTCTGTGGCACTGGACCAGACAAAGTAGATTTCACTCCCCACATACCTACGTGAGCTATGGGGGCCCATGACCCTGTAACCAGTTGACTGTTTGGCCTTCCTTGGTCGATTTTTGCACCTCTGGCAGTGATTACTGCCTCCAGTCTTCATGGATATGAGCACACCTGATTTGGGGATTTTCTGCCATTCTTCTGTATATACTATGAAGCTCTGTCAGGTTGGATGGGGACCATCAGTGGGCTGCCATTTTCAGATCTCTCTAGAGATGTTTGATTCAGATCAGGGCTCTGGCTGGGCCACTAAATGATATTAACAGAGTTGTTCCTAAACCAGTCCTGTGTTGTCTTGGCTGCATGCTTAGGTTCATTGTCTTGTTGGAAGGTAAACCTTCAGTCTAGTCTGGAACTACAAATGCCATGGAGCTATGCAGATGACATGGATTAAAATCCTTCTAGATATCAATTTTATAACATTTTTTGGCTAAATAATTTTTGTAATTTAGCCCAATAATAGACATTGCGATTTTAAACTCAAATTATTCGTTCTTAAGATTTTTGAATAGAATTGTTGAATAAAAAAAATTTAACATGTGCAGCTCGTATGTGTAAAACCAGCAGAATTTCTGTATTTGTTATACATTTTGACGTTTTATTTTGCTGAGTGATGTGTGTGTGTAGTATGCTGAAGTTGAAGTTGAGTTTAATTAGTACATCAAATATTGTAATGTATTATTTAAATTAATACATTAATACATCATTTTGAGTAAACATAACTTTAATATGTTCAATTTAATTCAATTCAGATCAATTTTATCTGGATAGCGCTTTTAACAATTGACATTGTCCCAATGCCAATATGTGCAACTAAAGGTTCAGGGTTAATAGATAAAGCAGCTCTTCTATCGGAGTCTTTACCGTTTTAGAGCAGTGTGGTGAAATCTACAGTTATTGATAACTTTGAATTGATTTGTGCCTTTACCAAAGCAGCCCTCAGTTTAGCCTGCATTGACATGCTTTGTCATAGTAACGGTTCATCATTTCCTCTTAGTAAGAAAATAGTGTACTACTTCATATTTTGTGTACTAGCCTATCAAACTCTATTCGAATACTATTAAGATTAGTACACAGTGTATACTGTATAGTATTAATGTGTAGTGTATACTGTATTAGTGTGTAGCGTATACTGTATAGTATTAATGTGTAGTGTATACTGTATTAGTGTGTAGTACACATTTGGGATGCAGCCTAAATCACACTCTTCGACAAGGTATGTATATTTGAACAGACACCTTAAGGAAGGCTGAAAGATGACCCACCTTATCTGACACAGTAACCTTGGTGGTGTGCTTTCAAAATAAAAGTGAATGCGAAAACAGCATGTTTTTTCCTTCTGGTATAACTTTTGGAGGGGACAAATGCAACTGCCCCCTCCACCCCCCGCGGTTCATATGCCAATGCTTCTGTGCTCTATTTCACCCATGTTTGGTGCAAGTAGTGGATGGTCATGTGATGGCTTGACTCTGTTTGATTGGTGAAACGGAGTCAAACGTCACTAGTGGCTACATTTGATTGACAGTCTTGACAGAAATAAGTAGCGAGCAGCATGTAGCTCAATGTAATGGAGTAAATGTACTGATTCTTCTTCACAAATATACCCAAGTAAAAGTAAAAAGTACGCTACATTAAAACTACTAGTAGAAGTACAATTTATCAAAAAAAACTTTTTGGATAAATTGTACTTCTTAGAGTAGTCTTAAGGTAGCATACTTTTTACTTTTACTCAAGTAAATGTAACAGAGTAAATGTAATGGAGTAAATGTAGTGTGTTACTACCCATCTCTGGAACTACTAATTTAGTCAGACCTGGCAGACAATCCTCTAAAAAGGTCAGTAGGTTCCAACATGTCTTCCTAATGTACTTTCATTATTCCATAACTCTTATTGAAATTGTGGTAGCAGTGGTGTGTCCGGCCATTTGTTATTCATCAAATAACTAAGAAAATACAGATAAAAAATTAAGAAACTTAATAAAGTATATGCTAGACATGGACAAAGTAATGTAACTCAGTTCACAAAATATACACATTGGGATTCCCTTTTACTATACCTTGTGGAGGCACATTAAGACATTTATTTACAAAACATAATCTTTAGCACCATATCGAGTAAAATCACCAATAATAAATACATAAAAATGAAATTTTTCTCCAGCTTCAAGCTCAGTACTTAACTGTCCATATTTAGTGAGTCTGTACCCACTGTCACCTCGGATTCCTGACGTGGAAGTTGATATAGTTTTCTGCTGTTATAGCCCATCCACCTCAAGGTTCAATGCGCTATGCATTCTGAAATGGATTTCTGCTATCAGCTGTAAATGTGGTTATTTGAGTTACAGTAAACCTCCTGTGAGGTTGAACTAGCCATTCTTCTTTGGCTTTTTGTCATATTAACATTGTGTTTCCACCCACAGCACTGCCACTGGAAAACTGAATGTTTATTTTTGTTTGTTAAACTATTCTGATTAAATTCTATACACTGTTATGTGTGTGAAAATCTAAAAAGATTTGTTATGGTTTCCTCGAAGGGTGGACTCAACTGCAGCATGCTAGCTCGGATGAACCAGCTGTGAGAGTATGCGGTTGTTTATTAGTTGTTGGAAGACAAAGAGGAATTTATATTTAGCAAGTACTGTAGAAACGGCTCAAGCAGGATTCGACCTCAGCTCACGGATATGGCTTCCCTGTACAGCAAATAAAAATAAAAAGAAGGGGGAAATCATCTTATTTCCCCAAAAGGCATCTTATTTCCCCAAAAGGCAGTGTGCCTATCTATCCCATTTATTTGTCTCTTAATTTAATATTTAATTCTTTTTCATGAATAAACTATTGGGCTCACAGCCGAAGCACGGCACAAATCCCAGGCTGACTGAATGTGCTGCTTGAGCAGATGAAGGTCTAACTTGTTTTTTAATTTTTTACTCGATTTCCTTAGCCCTTGGGCCTACCAGTTTTCCTGAACACTCATCTTGTTTAAGGTACACGGAAATCTAAAGGTGGCGACGGGGTGTCAGCAGGCCCCTAACAAGATCAAGGTTATTATAAACCCCAGTCACCACTATGTGGATTTTTATCATCCTTCTTAAATTACCCTTAAAAAAAATCACCCACACTATCATCAAGTATGTTGACGGACGGATGTAGAATGACCTGAATTTTGCCACTTAGTTAGTTAGTTAGTTTTGATAGCATAATGAAAATTTACGGAATAAAAATGTATTTCATAATCAATAATGACTGATTACTGACTAAACTGTGACTTTATAAAGAGTGAGGCATTCTCTGAATATGCATACATAAAACTTTATATTTACATATTTATCTACATCATTAGTGAGAGAGAGGGAAAGGGAGAGCAGCATAACCATCATTTCAAACATTTTTAAACTTTTTAAAAGTTTATAACACACATGTTTGAAGCAACAATACCATGACATAAAAGCTGTCAAACCCATTTAGACACTATATTTAACAATGCTGGAGGAAGCATGTTAAAATTCACTTTGTCAGTACGTTAAAAATAAATTCTCCTCTGTTCTGTTAAAAAGCAAAATACTGATCCCCCCAGCGCTGATGAAAAGGCTGGGAGCTGATCTTGGCAGTGCTCTTGGAAAAAATGTCATAAGCATGATGCTGAAGAACAAGAAGATGAAAAAGGGCAAATGACAAGCTGAAAAATGGAAAGGTAGGCATGGGCTGTAGCTCCTTCATCGAGTGCACCTTAAGCCAGTTTCCTGAAAGCAAAATATAAAAAAGCTTAATGATTCATGCTGCCATTTGTATGCCTGTGGTGTATGCCTGTGATGGTGCACAAACACACATTGTATTCCAACAGTGCCCAATTTCTACTGTTCTTTACTTCTCTCAGCTTTGAAATGTATAATATAGTTAAACTTGAAACATATATCAATATACTACCATATGTTAAGATTTAAGGTGAGCAATTAGCAATTGAAATCTAACAAAACTGCCTGCTTGTTATAATACCTACAAATTTGCTTAAATATATAGTTATATAGATCCTTATGATTCCTCAGTATGATAAAGAAGTTAATAGATTAGTATGTTTCTTTTGCACTATTATCCTCTGTCAGTTTTATTTGAAAAAAAAAAAGATGAATGCAGACAGTATGTCTTTTCCCTGTTTAAGGAAAATATTTAGCAAATATCAAATAGCTCTCAGTGGTTCTGTCAGAGTTTCAGGCTGAAAACAATGTAACCAAAAACAGAAACAAACAATGCAAGAACGTGGCAATATTGTTTGTAATACATTTTCTATATTAGCCTTGGAATTATAGCCATGATTATTATCGCTCTAGCATCACCATTAAAAACCTCAAAGTCCACATTCCAAGGAATACATGAAGTCATAAGGGCTATGACTGGCAAGAGAATACTCTCTAAGAGTTTCTTTGAAACAGGGCAATTACACAATACTCAATTCAGTTGAAATGTAATACATGTATTTGTTATTTGTTGTAATAAATCATTGCATGCTAACACACAGTCATGGAGACTCATGATATCTCTGTTTCTTATTAAGTTTTATTCAGAATTGCAGCATTGCTAAATTTTTACAACACTGTCTAACTGTAAAACTGTATACACACCCACAGCATTTACAAAGAACAATCCAGGCAGCTGATTGTGTAAGGGTCTGAGTTTATTCATTATCATGGAGATTTATCAGCTTTATTATTTATGCCCAGGATTGTGCCCTTAAACTTGGACCAGCAAAATACTGCACATCCATCAATTTGCTTTCCTTTCTGTGAATTTTTCCTTGTTTTTTTTGTTTGTTTTTTTTATTCTTTTTTTAATTATAGGATAAATTATAGGATTTCAGCATAGGAGTGATGGATGATGTGCACACCCAAACCCAGATGAACCCTTGATTCATATTTTACCCTATACAAGTGGTGTCATGTTAGAAAAGCATTCAATCTCAAACAACCGTGTAACACACAGTGTATCCTTTTTTCCTCTGAATGATAAATGTGGCAAGGCTTATGTTTTAACAGCATCCAAATCCTCCAACGTGTCCCGAGTTGTCTTTTTCTGAAACAATGGCACCCTCTGTAGGAGATGTATACGCATAATGCAACTTTATGAGTTCATAATAGCATAAAGCTGTTAAATTTCTATCAACTGCCAAACACCAAAAACAGGCAGACAAAAATCAATACATAAAATAAATAAAAAAACTTCTAATTAAGCATTCAGTAAAAAGCACAGCACACTATCTTTGTGCAATTATAAAAGGATATTTACTCTACTACCATTCTCTACCACCATTTTAGTTGCACTATATACACTATACACTATGAAAGCGAATGCAATATGGATTAATGATCCATATATATTTAATAATTTAATTTGCCAACAACACAAGCAACACTTTTACCAACATTCAATTAAGTTAAACGATGAAAATTGCTCCATCCTCTACAGTCAGTGCTTCTTCTATTAACTAACCTTCCATGTATTGGCCCACAAGACTATACCAGCAACATAGCTGCTGTCACTCAACATAGCTGCTGTCACTCACAGTGTGAAGACTTTTCTGATGCACAAGTTGATTAAATGCAAAATGTTTTAAATACAAAATGTTTTAAGACCATTCAAAATCAAGATTTGATTTAAAATATATAGATTTTGCACTATTCAAAGGTTTATTTATTGTAAGCAAATTTGTCATCTTGACCATGTTAACTGCTTTGTACAAAAGGTCAGATTTTCTTTTCTTTTTCTTTTCTAATGAAGTATGTGTTCAGACAACAATGTCTGATCAACACTGGATCATAAAGTTTCCCATAAACCTGTGGAGTCTGTGTCAGCTCGAGTAAACACTGTCATTAAAGTAATAAGGACACATACCAAATACTAAGAGATATGGAAAATTCATATAAATATTTCAAAGTCTGTGCTCATGTAGTTAACCAGTAATATACATCACACTGCAGTAAGAAAATGTTGCATTAAATTGGAAAACAATGCAGTATTTGGTCCTCTCAGACTTTTGGACCCCACTGTATACAACAACATACAACATCATTTTGAAATATGTTTAATTCTAAAACTATTTCAGGAAGAAAATATTGTTTCTCATCATTATGGTTGAAAGTGAAATGTCAACACTAAATAGATTTTAGATATCCATTAAAATTCCCATTACAATATGAATGAAAGAATAATATTTTTTAATACAATGATGTTGGAAAAACATTTATAGTTGTCCTGATTTATAATTCAAGTCAATTTATAGTTGACGTCATGATGACAATGATTTGATTTGACAATGATGATGAATCAAAGACATTGATTTATAACTGACAGGACATCTGATCAAAAAGTCATCTTATGTCATCTAATGTTTATATGTTTCATATTGCACCAACTTTTATGAATACTTTATGAATATTCATAAAAGCTTAGTATATTTACATTTGTACAATATTACAGTATGTACATCATACATATATACATACATACATACATACATACATGCCTGTTACAGTGGTCATTGTTATTATTTAGACATCTCTAAAATGTTTTCTAAAAGTTCACTCTACAGCTGCATAAACACCTACAATGAGTTGCTTTAGTCACTAAATGTAGTTTAATGTATAAAATATGTAATAGCTATAAATTGCATAAAATATATTTGGGTTGTTTATCAAAGGCTAAATAATGCAGGTGCATGCTAAGGTAACTGATATATTTTCGAAAAGTTGTCTAAAGGTAAACTAAACTCAGGTGAACACAATAAAACATAATTAGGACACACAAAACAGGTGAAGACAAGCTAAAACTCAGGGTTTTACAGAAAGCTGGTTTAAAAAAACTCAACCTTGAACTCCGAGTTGACTTATACTAGCAGAAGCGCGTACATGGTTAACTATAGAACGGACCAATTATTGGATTCACCATTGATGTGAATGAGAAAAAGTACTGAGCATCATATTTTACCCTACTCAAGAAAAGTAACCCAACAGCATCTGTTAAGTAATGCGTGACAAAAAAAAGAAAATTATAAAAATTATGTGGGTTAACATGAAATTACTAAATCATTTTGAAACAATATTCAGTATTTAGCAGACATATATGCCAAAACAATGTTTAATATGTCAGTTATAATATTTTTACACAATATTTTACATGCTTTAATTTATTTTATTTAACATTTACTATTAACATTATCTAGGTGCAATCCAAGTGGCATCAGACACACGTCAGCAGACCTGAATGAAATAACAACCAAATAACAATGAAATACATTGATTTTTGTACATAACTACATAAGGTTCTTTTTTGAAGCCCATGAAGGCATGGCTTAATACCTAATACTACATGGAGCAGCTATGGCCCTGTGGTTAGGTAACTTGTGACCGGAAGCTCCCTGGTTTATTTCCCACATAGGGCACGATATGACAGGAGTGCAATGCACACACCCCCCCACACACACACACACCTTTCTGCTACCCAGGCGCTGTGATTTGGGGCTTTTCTGTTTCTTTTTGCTACAAATGTAAGCATTTGTATCAAGTAGTACAAGAAGTACTCTAACCACCATTCATTTGCCAGTTACTCTTCTCTTTAAATTTGTGATGATGTTCGGGACAAGATGGCGAAATGCAAATATAACCAAAAGTATGTCAAATGTGGATTTTCGTTCATTGAGGACAGAAACCCCAGTGTGTTATTCCAAATGAAGTTCTGGCACATGAGAGCATGAAACCATCCAGACTAATGTGAGACGAAACATCCCGCATGTAAAGACAAGCCGGTGGAGTTATTTCAAAGACGACTTCATAAGCTGAAGGTATCACAGAAATGTCTGACATCATCTTGCTCCAAACAAGAATAAGTGCTCCGGGCATCTTACCACGTAGCTCACTGTTTTGCGAAGACCAAGAAACCCCACACAGTAGCCAAAGAGCTTATTTTACCTGCCATAGACATGGTAAGAGAGGTGCTGGATCAATCAGCAGCAGGCAAGCTTAAAACCATACCTCTGTCCAATGATACTATACCTTGGCATATTGAAGACATGTCTAATAACATAAAACAACAGACCACAGCTTGCGTCCATGGCAAACCCTTACTACGCATTACAGATGAATCCACAGATCACCAAAGCTCACCATGCCATTTTACTGGTTTATGTGACATGTGTAGGACTGTGATTTCCTAGAACAATTTCTCTGCAGCAGAGAACTCGCTACCACTACCAAAGCAGAGGACATTTTTAACTGGACTTGTATGTGAGCTCAGTGGGCCTAAGCTGGGAATACTGTGTTGGAATCACAATTGGCACTGCCTCCATGACCGGGAAACATTCAGGTGTGGTGAAACAAATTCTGATGAGGGCACCTAATGCGACTTGGAACCACTGCTTTTTGCACCAAGAGGTACTGGTGGCTAAGAATATGGTCCCTGTGCTGGATAAAGCTTTGCAAATATCATCAAAGTGGTGAAACACATAAAACGGAGTGCGAAGAACAGCCACTGCTTTTCAAATCTATGTAAAGATTTGTGCTCTGAGCACTGTTGCAGCTGTTGTATCACTCCGAAATGCGCTGTCGAGGGGAAAGATCTTGTCATGCTTTTACGAACTGAAAACAGAAATTGTCACCTTCCTCTCAGAGAATAAATCCATATATGCTGAACTGTTAGATAGTATATGGGTCATGGCATATATCTAGCCCACATGTAATACTTTATCTGGTCTACTTATCCTAGTGGAATGACAGTGATGTCTAAATAAAAAATAAAAAAAAAGCCAGGCTACAATTGGACCACATGTGGCTCAGTGTCAGCATGCCATGACAAACTCGTGTGAGGCTGCTTTATTTGGGCTAGTTTCAACCCATAATACATTTGCCATTTGGCCCAGAGTCTGCTATTTATAACCGAATGTCATGATTACATATAAAGTACTGTATTCACAGTTAAAACAACCACAAGTGACAGATGAAGCAGGTAAGTTTGTCATATTTCTGAATAATTTGTGTTTGGCAATATCCACAAAAAATGACCCAAGGTTTAAAACTAACCCCAAAATACAGTTTTTCTGTTTGTTTCTTTGCATGGGGCACTGTCATGTTGATGCACTTATTTTGCAATATCCCTTTTATCTCTTAGTATTTATACAATTCACCAGTTCACAAGTTCATATGTCCCCTGCATGTTCTGCATCCACTTGGATTTTGTCCGACTTCAGTAGTGTCAGTAGGTGGATTTGATAGGATAAATTGCCTCTTATCCGCTTTTCTTATCCGCTTAGTCCGTCAGGGTCGCGGTTTGTCCAGAGCCCACCTGAAATCACTGGGTGGGAGGCAGGGCACTAATCTATCGTAGGGTACCACACACATACCCTAATACATGTGTTTTTCAGGAGGTAAGAGAAAGCCAGAGCACCTGGCAAAAGTGTTAGTGTTTGGTTCCTTGCAGTAGACTAACTTCCCACTCAGGGTGTGTTTCTGTCTCACACCCAGTGCTGCTGAGACAGACTCTGGCCTACAGTCACCCTGACCAGGATGAAGCTCTTCATATAAATAAGTGAGTGAAAACTGAAATGGTTTTTCATTGTCACCTTGTAAACCTGGCCTAGTATGACTTTTTGGCTTCGACTCTGACTGTATAGTCAATGAACGCACATTTCAGGTTAGCTGGTTGATGCCAAGTATGACCCAGCTCCATTACTCAAACTGAACAGTCGCAAAGGAATCTCTGCAGCGCCACCTAGTGCAGTGAAGTCGGACACACGTGCAGCAATCCCAGCGTGCCTTGCGCTCCGCAACGACTCGGCTCCTGTCTTCTCCCGAGGGCGAGAGTCGGCGGACATGTTGGGATGGCCCGTTAAGGCGCAGTACTTCATTTATTTAGGAATTTAACAAAGAGAAACAAAAATCATCCGACACAATGGACGCAGTCAACGCTTTTAACCACGAGGTCAGTTTCATTACAACTCTACAGGTGTAGGAATAACTGCAGGTTCAGGCTGCAAAAGTGGCTGCCTGACTAGCTTAGCTAGCTACCTAGCGTTAGCTTAGCTACCTAGCGTTAGCTTAGCTACCTAGCGTTAGCTTAGCTAGCTGCTTGGCTAACCGGATTGTCAGTAAATACACTGTTGGCCTGGTCGGTTA
>JAOVVF010000008.1:8692245-8725136 GCA_028565595.1 Duopalatinus emarginatus | reverse complement strand
TAGCTACCTAGCGTTAGCTTAGCTAGCTGCTTGGCTAACCGGATTGTCAGTAAATACACTGTTGGCCTGGTCGGTTAGCCTTATTTCTCCGGCCAAATGTAAACGAAGTCCTCGTTGTTTTAACCTTGTGCACATTCCCCAGGCCCGTGTGTTTCTGTGTGGTGAGGACTGTTAAAATCAGACGAGATAAAAACGGCTTAATAGACAATCCTCATTTCTTTTCCAGCCTGGTGGGAGGCTTGTTAGCTAAGCTAGCTATGTAGGTTAGCTGTGCTCGCGCGCAATACAGGCAGTTAAACCAGTCCTCAGCTTGCACTTATTGTTTATTTATTATACAGTAATGTTAGTTAGATAGTTAGTTAACGCTAGTTAATTTGATGAACGGACGTGTCCATTAGACGGTTGTTGACAGGGCATAGTGTTTACATTAGTCCTGTGTTGTTAGCATAGTAAGCTAGCGTTGTTTGGTGGGAGTGAGTATAGCAACCCCCCCCCCCCCCCCATTGTCATTAATATTGTTAATCAGTTTCATGTCTTATCATTTTAGTGTTTTTGGAGAAGTGATGCAGGTGAAGATGTGGCTGTGGGTTTAGAGTTAGCCGGTTAGCCTGTGTGAGGGGGTTTTGTTTTGGACATCAGTAACACACTGACATCAGACTGGAACTGGACCATGTGGCCTTTCTGAACCCAAGCAAAGGGAAAGTGCATGTGAAATTATTAGGCTTAATTTACTAACTATGTGTATGATTTTCCTATTCGCGTTTCGACTTTAATTTGTAATGCTTTTCTCCCAATTATAGTACGTGATGTTATGCTTTTATTTTTATTAGTAGTAGTAGTAGTTGTGATTTTATAGTTTGTCTTTAGCTGTTACTTTTAGCACTCACTATTTTAAGAAATTTAATTAATGACTAAATATTGTCTAGCAGATCCAGTTTCTCTCCATACTGTCTAGTTGTGGAATACACACTGAACCTGTTTTTAACGCCACTTTATTTTTTCTTTAAAAGTGAAAGGTGGTAGGCTGTTAGCCACAAAACATAATAAAAAAAAACTTTAACATTAATCTAATGTTGTGCTGGAGTTCACACAGAAGATGAGGTTTGAAGGAGTTGGTTGCTGTAGTTCATTACCAAAATTCTGAGATTTGTTATGCGAGAGGCCGAGCAGCAGGACAGAGCTATCTCATACTGATGTGCAAATACAAAACATGGACAAATTGAGGCACTGTTTTGCTGGCTTTATTTAGATCTGCAATTGATCAGAATCTCTTTATGATGTTCCTTATGTGGCTGTGGTTTAGTACTCAGTAAACAGCTTAGCATACAGCCATTCTTATGATCAGGCTCATGTTTAACTGCTTTATTTACCTGGCATGTTAATGTGCGCAGCTCATATCCCCTTCATTTAACTGACATGGACATTTGACTGTATCACACATCTGATACATTGAGTAAATGTAATGCATGTTTCGCATGTTTGAAATCCTCTTCTAAACCTCAGCATTCTTTTGTAAAAATCACTGATTCACTAATACTAACTCATGGTTTTTATTTGGTCGATCAATCCCTTTCATTTGTTTCAATGTTTTCTTTGCTTTTGCAGTGTTACTGTTTTTAGGTGACATGTTTGCATCAGCCATATTTGCACATGATCCATTCTTTGTGAAGGACCCCACTGTCCTGTAATATGTGTTCTGTCTTATGTCCCTTAGTAATAACTGACTAATCTTCGACATAGCTTCTTTGGTGAGTTTACCACAGCCCCAGTCCATTTGTCCAGCAATTTGGGATAAACCTCCCATTTAGTCCTCCCTTCAAAACGTAAATGCTGGTATACTACTGGAGTTCATAAGAGATTGGGGGAAGAAGCATAACACATTGTTCCATAATATTTCTCCCACCAGTCTCTCTCTCTGTCTCTGTGATTCAGTCGTTTCTTAAACGCCAATTCTACAAGACTACTATAACACTTCTGTGATGCTCTGCCTTAACATGTTCACAAAGTGGCTTTAAACGTTTCCTACATATTTTCCTTATGTAGCTATGCAATTACCTAAATGATTGATAAAAAGGTTCATAAAGAACTAGACTATTAATAATCGTTTTAAGTAATATTTGTATGGGTTTGTGAGTCAGCTTTTTAAAAAGGTGCAGGTGGATTAGGAAATTGTTCGTTTGTAGTCAGTACGGCTGTGACGATAACCATATTACCAAAATAATGGGGGGGGGGGGGGTATACTTTAGCAAAGGCCATGTAATATGAGAATATTTTAAAATCAGTTGATATCGACATATTACGATTTAAATGAACTAACTAAATTCAACTATATACCTTGGTCACATCCAAATAAAAAAACGTGGGTAATAAAAAACCAAAAATTCTGAATTCTGACCAAAGCTTTCATGTTTTATGGAACATACTAAATTACTTGGTCAACCCCAAATAAAATAATCTTAATTCTTAAAATTATAAAATCTTAAAGTTTTCAAGTTTTGCAGGAAAACAAAGTAAGTTCTAATTAACTGAAAGTAGAAATCAACACAAAATAAAATCTCAAAAATCGACCTCTATATATCCTTTTCCTTGCATGGACTTGCAAAACATTTTTAAATTCTTGGAAAACACAAGCACAAATAAATAAACAAATATTCTGTATATATCCTCAGTATGAATTCAAGCAGCTTTCAAATGTTAAAAAAAAACCAAACAAAACTAACATTTACCAAGAATTAGTACAGGTGTTAGGGCTGCACCTAACGATTTTTTTTCTTGGTTTAACTAACAGTTCTTTTTTTTTTTTTTTTTTTTTCGATTAATGTAACAACTAATTTTTAGATTACTCTAGCGTGAGTGTGTTGGTAAAGTGTTTCGGGATTTTGTGCTTCAAGTGTTCATGCATAGCAGTCGTACTGTTGTGCTATGCCATCTCCACTTTGCAAAGCTGACAGAGCACCACATTTCTGTGGTTGTGTATGAAATACTCCCACACCTTAAATGCACTGGGGTGATTTTTTTTTTGTAGCTGCAGCTAGCGGTCCGGATAAACCCATGCTTTCAGTAGGTGCGGCCATCTTTGTGATGCAGTGACACACGTTATGCAAATCGAAGTAATTCCGTAATCGATTACATTGATGGTGTTAATGCGTCGTCCCAGACCTAACTGGCATGCATGCCTGCAGAAACCCAAACATTAGCATGTGGGCTAAGCCTCTGCTACGCCTACATTCTGTGCTGCGTGTGTCAACCAAACCTGAAATGGCTTAATTGTAATTCAGCCACATGATCGGTTTGGCGCTGTTCTCATTTTCATTGGCTATTCGTGGTGTCTGTCAAAACTCGGATGTCTATCGACGTGTTATCGACTATGTTATCATTTTTATTTTAGCTGTTATGTTGCCTAGCAAGTTTACTTCGAGCTCTTATCAGCCAACAGACCACACTGCCAGAAGAATAGTGAAGATTACCTTTAATTAATACTTTTTGCCATTTGTATTAAAATGTTTGTAATTTGGTTGCCAGAAAATATTTGGATGGTTGCCAGAAAATACATGACCATATGTGTGATTAGGGGTGGGCGATATGAGCTAAAATTCATATCACGATATTTTTTACTAACAGTACGATAACGATATAATATCACAATATACAAAAAATAAAGAGATGAGGCAAGGCTATTACTTATGACTATTAATAACTAAATGCAACTCGAAAGTTGTTAGACAGTAGTTAAATGATAACTCAAAACATGAGAATCAAAACATAAGAGTGAGTATTTTTCGTAGAATGACTGCTTTTGTTTATTATACAAATAAAGGTTTACAGTTGAGGTAGAAATGTTCAAGCATGAAAACATAAATTAAGTAATTTAAATTATTCAAATGCTTTTTAAAAACTGAAAATAAGTCATGTAACAGTTAACATTTTTTATAGTAAAATGTGTTTTCACTATAATTTAAAACTGGAATAGTAAACTAGTATTGTAAACTTAACACTTTGTGTGATCTCTTTCCATTTTTTGCTTTTCTTGTCATACGGGCTAATGGCAGCAAATGATTCTTTAATGGATTGCTGCGCTGGACCCGGGCCTGATGTTTTAGGTCGTGCACCACTGCTATTGCATTTAACTGTTCGCTCTCTTGTCGCTTCCTCATACTCACGAACATGCTTGGTTTTTAAGTGGTGAAACTGATTACTAGTGTTTCCACCTTTAGCTATTACAGTGCGTCGACACAACCTACACAGTGTAGTTTCTGGCTATAGTCAGATATTTTATATCCAATCCAAATGATAGAGGAGCCTCCTTTTTTTAAAACCAGCTCTTCATTAAGATCTATTTCAGCCTCGGTCACGTCAGGATTGCGTTCTTTGCTCATTCTTATGCATTTTGCAACAAAAGCAGGTAGTAAGAAGCGTGCGAATTTTGTGTGTGCGCAAGGACAAATAAAGTTTTCATTGGAAAACCACCTGCATGGCTTACAATCATGGGCTGCGTCCTAATTGGCATACTTGAATACTACCTACTAGCTTGAATCGTGCACATACTGCTTAACCGCTAAACTAGTGTACACTTCTAGCTTGCGAGCGTGTAGTATTGCACACCACCTTGGACGCACTGGATCCGACATTTTACCAACAACCTTTGACGTCACACCCTTTGGAGTCCCACGTAATTACTTATAGTTTAAATTTTAATTAACTTTAAGTAAAATGTAGACATTTATTGGGGCATTTTCTGTGCGTTTGGAAGTTGCAGAGGTTTATGTGTATTTAGTCTTGTGTACGTGGCAGGGATGTTTCTGTTTAAATGTTTCCGGATATATTGCGGTATGCACGGTTTGGAAAAATCCATATCATGGAGCAGCATCATAGCGGTATACACTTTTATACCGGTATACCGCCCAGCCCTATGTGTGACTAACACTGTCTTCGATAATTTAGCGCGACTGGCAAACAGTGTCATTCTATTTAGATCCACTGAACATGTTGGTTTGCCTGGCAAGAAATGTGAAAACAGGGCTCCCCAATGATGTGACAGAAAAGCAGAAAAATGTTCATCCGGAGATCATCCAAAGTTTGAATCCCAGGTGATGTTACAGCCATCTGTAACTTGAAGTCTGGAGCTCACAGTTGGCTGTGCTCTCAGGGAGGGGGAGATGACATACTCTAACCTGTCATAGCGGCGCTAACCGATCATGGGTATCTGTAAGTTCATGCATAGAGCAGTGGGCAAGAGCACTTTTCTCTGAGTGTGTTACGCCAATGCCTTGTGATGTCTGATTCTGAATCACGAGGCCTTCGCCCTCCATGGTCACCCTCCATGGTTTTCTTCCAATTTTGTACTTTATTTTTGTTACTAGTTTGCAGGCTAAATTATTCGCTAATTCAAAGGCTTTGTTTGAAGACTGATTACATTACAGCAGCTTTACCAGGCTGTCCCATTTTGAAGACGAGAAATGCATTCTCCTTTCCCAATTATGAAAGGATCCAACAGGTGGATTCTTCAGCAGCCAACAAATCCTGGATCGTTGCTTGTCAGGAGCACAAACAGGAAATCCCGTTTTGGTTCGGTCTTCGTGCAGCCTTAAAAGAATCCAGCCTCTGTATTGGGACACAGCTAATATGTATATATCTTTCTATGCGTAGTATGCAGTAAGAAGAAATTCATACTGTCATAGCTCTAGCAGTCAGTTTGGAGCAAGATCCAAGCAAAATATCTGTGCCACAACAAAAATAGCTCTAGACCACGCTTTATATGCAATATAATTGCTGTGCCTTTAAAAATAAACATTAACAATCTGCAACATAATACATAGTGATCTGATCAAGAAATCGTTCCAGTCTTCAGAAAGGTGGCAACCATAAAAGACAGCCTTGTAAGAAGCTATCTACCAGATTCCAACAAAGCTTTTGCGGACTTGTTAGTGTGGTTCATGCAACCATTGTGAGCTGCTTATTTACAGCAGGTTATTTTCTAAAAGGGGTACATTACAGCAATCCTTTATCCTTAAGATTTCAGAGCACTGAAACGATATTATTATATTATTAATGCAATAATTTTTTTGTTCATAGGGGTGATAGACTGGGGAATTACTACTTTTAACACAAAACATTTTGGATATGAAAATTCAAATACCCAGGTCTTAATGTGGAATTCGTTTATATAGACCAATATTATATAGAAATGTTTATATTATATACATATGTTTATACAGACCAGTGTTTCTGCATGTTTGAAATTAAATGATGAGCACTGCTCTTTGAGACTAAAAGCCATGATATGTCTGCTGATTTTTGAATGGTTTTTGGTAGGTATGTAGTCGAGAGGTATCTATTTACATGCTAAGTCAGTTGGTTTGACGGTTTAGCCAATGCAACTGTTTAGCAGTAGTGTTTTAGTTTTATTGTTGTATTGTTTGTTTATGTTTAGACATGAGACATTGCTTGATTGATTATAAGACATGCTTTCCTCAGCTAATTTTTCTATATTCAGAAGAAGGCATGAGCATATGAGCTTTCGAGCTAGGTCATGTCAATAAAATAGACAAGTCTCAGTTTGAGGTATGCCTCGATTTGCCTAGCAAATCTATGCAGTGCATGTGGAAGTATTGTGATTTGATGATACTTTTGTTGTATCACACGCCTCTACATGAATGTTCTGCTCCAGTGTAAACAGATGCTTAAATGGATATGAGCTTGGAAACTAAGTATGTTTGAATTACAGTTATTCTCCCTGATGGACTCGAAACCTCCAATCTCCAGGGCTAAGATGATCTCCATTACAAAATCTGCAATAAAAGCCATTAAAGTAAGTATAACAGCTTAAAAGTAAAGTCACTTGGAATACACTTAAAATCCTTCATTGTAGCAATTAAATGCACTTTAACCAAGTTAGCCAATGTGAACAAACAGCTAATAAACTTCTGTGTATTGTAAGAATGGTAATATTTGTATTGCTACAAGGCATTAACAGTGTTGGTGTTCTCCTTGTCCAGTTATACAAGCATGTTGTCCAGATTGTTGAGAAATTTATCAAGAAGGTAACTGTACTCTTTTTTTTTTTTCTTCTGTTTTTGTCCATTGCTCTGCTTATCTGGACTGTCATTTGCTAAAATCTTACTTAGGGTTGCATTGAAAAGTGTTTGTCTTTTCCCCCCAGTGCAAACCTGAGTACAAAGTACCAGGACTCTATGTTGTGGACTCTATCGTGCGACAGTCACGTCATCAGTTTGGTGCAGACAAGGATGTGTTTGGTCCCCGGTTCACAAAAAACATCACTGGGACTTTTGAAAACCTCTGCTTATGTCCCACAGAAGACAGGGTAAGTGGAATCTAATGGGCAGCAAGGGCAGCAACAATCAGTTCTCAAAGTGCTAGTATTAAAGGGACAAATAATGGGCAAGCTTAAGGATCTGAGTGACTTTGGTAAGGGTCAAATTGTAATGGCTAGATGTCTGGGTCGGCATCTCCAGAATGACAGGTCTTGTCGGGTGTTTTGTGTGCAGTGTTTAGTACCTACCAAAATTAGTCTAACAGTGGTGAACTGGTGACGAGGTCATGGGCCATTGAAGGCTTAGTTTAGTCAGTCAGTTAGTTCAGTTCTGTTGAATTTTAATTGTATAGTGCTTTTAACAATGGACATTGTCCCAAAGCAGCTTTACAGAAATAACAGAACAGGTTATACATTTATAGAGCTTTTATCCCTGATGAGCAAGCTGGTGGCAAGGGAAAAACTCCTTGAGATGACAATAGGAAGTAACCTTGAGAAGAACCAGAATCATAAGGTAACATATCCTCATTTGAGTGACACAGATTATAATTAATAATGTGCTGGTAGCCAGAGAATTAATTAGAGTCTGTGATCTGACTCATGGTTTCTACGTCTGTCCATTATGGTGTTCTATAGACTGTCCATGTCCATGTCCGGTCAGATGAGGCTCCAAGAAGAGTGGATCAGGCAGGTTTGGGGAGCAGGAGGAATCAGAAATCGGGGTTTCTTGTATCTCCTGGTGCCTTAGATTTATCAGATATAGCTTATTGGAAGGTGAATAGAGAGGGTAGAGAAACGAATACAGAGAGTTAGGTATCTTTTATGTAATGGTCACATTAAATGTAAGCTGTGCAGAGAGCAAGCAGAAACTCTGGCCTACTAGCTAAGTTAGTGCATTTGAGGAGTGAAAGTTAGCTTATCTGGTCTCATCTCGTGGAAGAACTGTAACAGAAATGGCTTCGTCTTATGAATCCCATTTTCTGTTAGACCCTGATGACAGCCAGGTGCATTGCTTACCTGGGGAGGAAATGGCACCTGGATGCATTATGGGATGAAAGCAAGTTGGTGGAGGCACTGTGATGCTCCGAGCATCTGCTGACTTTGTGGTGTTGACTGCACATTTCCCTGATCTAATTCAGAATAAGTATTTGTGGGATGTGCTGGACAAACAAGTCTCATCCATGGAGACTCCACCTCACAACCTTTAGGACTTAGTGCAGATGTCTTGGTGCCAAATATCACAACACACCTCCAGAAGTCTTCATCAATAGGTGAGAGATGTCAAAAACAAACAAGTGTCTGATGGACTGTGACAAGAATGCAGTCAGTTTACTAATGCTGGGAATACGGACATTTGTTTGGATGTCCTGTTTCACAGGTATGACATCCAGCACTATCCAGTAATAAAATGGAAGCATTCCAAGTCCCTACTGTAATCTGCCTGTAGCCTTGTATGGTGTCGTTCTTTGCTATGGCATTACTGTTTTCCTTCTTTTTAATTTTGTAATCATTGCATCTGAAATCGCATACTTCCGTACTGAAATACTTTTGTAAAGTGAGATTTTAGTATGCTGTGTTCGCCATTTTAATTGTAACATTTCACTTTAAAGCCTTATTCATTCACATAGATTGAAAAAATGCAAGTAATCGCTATTAACTATTTGAAATTGAGATTAATCGCCTTTAAAAATCTTGTAATCGTTTGACAACCCAGTTATTGCTCACTGAATGTGATGTATATATTTTAGATATCTTTTGATATAGTTACTATTAATATCTTTAGTAATAAAGTTTTTCCTTTCCATATATGAGGTTAATATTCATTTTTACTCTTTCTCCATGTTGTATGTTATGCTTGCAGAGTAAGATTGTGCGTGTCCTGAATCTGTGGCAAAAGAATGGTGTGTTTAAGATAGAAGTGATCCAACCTCTCCTGGACATGGCTGCTGGAACCACAAGCTCTGGTCCAGTTTCAGGGGTGGACAATGGCCCAGGTGGGGGTGAGCAATATACCTAAAATAGCTTTTTAATTTTTTCAAATTAACATAGAACATTGTCACCAGCGACCACTGTGACTGTGCGTATGTGACTTAATCCACCTGCTTAGAAACATGTATGGTTTTATTTGCAGAAACCACATCTAACCACATCTGACTAAAACTAAAATTGTTCAATTTGTTCCTCTCCAGTTGCATCTCCTCCCTCCCCAGCAAGGGAACCTGAGATCCAGACAGCAGTGTCGGTTAACTCTGTGCAAGCAACTGTGCCACAACTGCAGAACTCTGACGCCTTTGCTGCTGTAGCTCAGCTCTTCCAGTCCTCACAAGGCCAACAGGTTCAATACACCATCATTCCAAAATACTGCATGTATCTGAACTGAAGTCTCTGTAGCATGTTCTAACACTTAGCATTTGAACTGTAGCTTCAGCAGATGCTCCAGACGTTCCAGCAGCCTGGGAAGCCCCAGTCTCCAGCGCTGGAGAATAATGTGATGACCCATCGGCAGATACAAGCCTCAGCTATTCAGCCACCCACGGGTTTGATGCAGGGCCACCTACACACAATGCAGCCTGTAGAGAAGAAAGCCACATTTGACAAGGTAAGTACACGTCTAAATTGCAAGTTTTCAAGACTCACTTAAAACAAGTAAAATATGCTGTGGTTTACAGAATTAAAGTTAAATATTCCCTGCTAATTTTATTATTTTGTTTTCAGAAACTTCTTGATCGTTTTGATTATGATGATGAACCAGAAGGAGGAGAAGAGACCAAGAGGGATGAGGCACCCTCTGTCCAGCCTGCCTTGTATGCTATGGCCTACAAACTATTTTATGTCAGCATTATTGTATATTTGCAACTGAATAGGCTTTGTACATGTATAAAGCTCTAATGCATTTAATTTTCTTCATTAGTGAATGTTGGTGTTCACATCTCTCTCTCTCTCTCTCTCTCTCTCTCTGTGTGTGTGTGTGTGTGTGTGTGTGTGTGTGTGTGTGTGTGTGTTTCTGCAGTGGATTTGGAGAAGGTGTCCAGCAAACTCAGCAGGCTGCTTCAGCAGGATTCCCTCAAGCTTCCAGTCAGATGCAGCACTTTCAGCAGCACATGTTGGGCATGAGTCAAGAACACCAGGTAGGCCTAATGATATTATGTTCAATAATCTGCATATTTCTTCTGAGCCTCTGTGACACTTCCCCAGTTAGTTGCCATGGCTATACATACCATGGCTCTAAGATTCCTTATTTAGAAAGCCCTGAGTGAGACACTAATGTAACTGAGTAGTGAGAGCAGTTGCCTTTTAGTACTTAACTATTATCTCTTGGATAGAAATAAGTTAAGGTTAAGTACCTTAAAGTTAACATTTACAATTAATTTATGGTTAATGTGTAGTTTTGAAGTGGCTTTAAGTTGTCAGCTTTAAGTGGAATGTAAACTTCTCTCCAATTCTTAGATATTCTGGTTATTAAATATGCCATACAGTCACTTCACTTTTACTATGAAAGTCTGTAAAAAGTATTTCATTTTTTAATGTATTGCCTGTAGACAAGTACATTACATACAAGTACAAGTGCATAAATGCATGTAACTGGTGGCAATAAGCTGTGACAATGTTTGAAACAGAAGCAATAGTTCTAATATAGTTTTTAATTACTTTTTTAAAATAGTTTTTAATATAGATTTCTGTTTTAAATTATTGCTGCATTGCTTTTTAGTAGCAATATACAAATGCCACCATATTAAATTTCTATGGAACCCTCTTTAACATCATCTTCCTGACTAACCCGTTGTAAACCCCTGTTGCAAAGTTGTGCAAAATATTACAAACTAGATAAAGGTGTGCTTTTAAGACAAATTGAATTAGAACATTTTTTAGGCCAACTTTGCCCTCACTAACAGTGCTAGATTATGTTGATGCATTCTCTTTATCCAGATGAAACCTTTTTGTTTCAGGTTCCTTCTCCAAATGGACAGTCTCAGCCTTTCAACCGAATGCCACCTCAACCCTACCCAGGAATGATGCCACCAGGTGTAGGTCCTGCTGGTTTCCCAGGACCCTTCCCCTCTCAAAACAATGCCTTTCCTCAGCTTTTGGCTGGACAGCAGCATCAGGCAAGGCTCTCAGTTATCATTTCCCTGAATTTATAGACAAAGGAAATCTAAATCTTCAGTCACACAAACAGTATGCAATTTTAAACATTTGTTTTGGTTGAGACAGTATTCTGAAAAATCTCCTGTTATTTCAGTTCAAGTTAACACTTGTACATTTACGTCATTTGTTTTTCTGTTGGAATTTCTATAGGAGGCCTCTGGGGAGTTCGACACTAGACAGCACCAAGATGGCAGGAGGACACGGTCTAGATCTGGTTCAAGGTGGGACGTGACAGTCAAACTTTCAAAATCAGTTACTTGCCACAATTATTTACATTTTGTAGACAGTGAATTCACTCTACATAAAACATCACATTATATATTTTTTCCCAGATCTCCTAAAAGGAGGCGGTCACGGTCGGGTTCCCGTTCCAGGCGTTTCCGACATCGGCGGTCACGGTCACGTTCCAGAGAAAGGCGGCGCCACTCACCTCGCTCTCGCTCTCAGGAGAGGAAGGAACGGGAAAAGGAGCGGGAACGTAGACAGAAAGGCCTGCCTCCCATTAAATCTGATACTTTAAGTGGTAAGCCATGATGATATTTCTAAGCAGAACCTTGGCCTAAAAGCTCCACAACCCTATTATTTTTTAAATATTTGAAGTTTTTTTTAAAAGTTCATGATTGACAGTACAATATTTTACTGATTAATGTTGCTGTTCTTTCTGTCATTCTTACCCTCTTACTCTTGTGTAATTTACCCCTGTTCAGTCTGCAGCACTACACTTTGGGTTGGCCAATTGGACAAAAGGACACAACAGCAGGATGTGGCATGTCTCTTAGAGGAGTTTGGCCAGATAGAGTCAATAAATGTACGTGTTAAACATACACTCTAATCACCAATTGTGATTCACTGATACTGCAGTACATTCTATGTAATGTCCAACATAGATGTGATTGTGGTTAATGTGTATATCTGTTTGTTAGATGATTCCGCCTCGGGGTTGTGCCTACATTGTCATGGTTCATCGTCAGGATGCTTTTCGTGCTCTCCAGAAGCTTAGCAGAGGCTCTTACAAAGTCAACCAAAAAGCCATAAAGGTACTAGATATGTAATTATTCTTAGTCAAACATGCAGCACCTCTATTCTATTTCCTCTGATGGATTGCATTCACTTGTGTCCACAGATTGCCTGGGCTCTAAACAAAGGCATTAAGTCAGAGTTCAAGCAATACTGGGATGTAGAACTTGGTGTCACCTATGTCCCCTGGTCCAAAGTCAAGATGGAAGATCTGGAAGTTTTTAGAGAGGGGGGCATGCTCGACACAGATACACTCTGCCCAGGTAACATACAAAAATTAATAAATATATATTTATTACCGTTCATAGTGAACTGACTGCATAAATGCTATTTTATTGTATTTTTTACCATTGCTCTAAATTTATGTGAAGCTGATGTATAGATTTCTGGTTTCTATGGCCTTTTAATTGTTCTGTAATTTTTTTCCCTTACTAACAGACATCACAGCTTTTGGGATGTTATGTTTTCTCCATATATATTTCATTTTTTTGATAGTAATATAGTTTTCTGTGGAATGCATTCTCAGCACACCATTTTTTTACAGTAGAGTTTACAGTAGAGTTACAGTAGCCTTTAATAAGACAAAAAAGGCTAATCATGAAATTCCGTCTCAAGCATCTTTTTTGTCCTATTGTGCTTTTTCATATTTAGGCCACATTAAGACACTCTGTGTGGTTGAAGTAGTAGTTGAAGCAATATAGATATATTTGGGATATTTTCACAGCTAATGTCATTTCTGAGAACTGATTTCAAAAAGCCCTGTTGTGTGACCTTGATGGGACAAACTGGCGCAACAGGGCAAGGCACTAACAGTATTATAATATAGACTGTGTAGCACATGCAGTGTATGCTGTTGCTACTGCTAATAGTGGTCATCTAACTGAATGGTAAAGAACTTAAATGGTGAATGAAACGACATCTGTGGACGAAAAACTATATACAAGGCTTGATAGTCGCTGGTATCTCACTCATGGTGTGTGAGGCAAAGACATGTTTTGATGGAATGATGATAAATAAGCCCCACTACTGAAGGAGGCTGAGTTAAACTGAGGCTGAGTCTCAGGCTAATAACAGGAATTAAAGATAATCCATATTGAGGCTTTTTGTTAATGTTTTTATATGAACGTGCTGAAGTTGCTGTTTAAAATACAATAAGAATGCATGTCTAGGTCCAGAATTTTCTGAAATTGTTTAATTTAGAAATGTAGAAAATGCACCAGCAATATTGGTTTGGCCCGTAGAAGTGGGACTTTTGTTGGCTTATTGGCTGGTTTTATTTTTTCAGAGTGGAAGGGTGTGCAGAGTGAAGTGGAGACTGTGGATGACACACCTCAAAATGGAAGAAGCGATGTGAGCCAGACTGATGAGAACCCAGCACTGCTCCCTGTGCAGGTAATATTACGTAATGTGACAGGAGATGTGATAATTTCTAATTTCAACAATAATTCACATGAAGTTACATGAATATATATTGGTATTGCTTTTACATGACTGTTTTAATCATTTAGCAAAATGACAATAATGTGTGCTTTGGTTGAAAATGTGTAAATCTTAAGTCTAAGTTTAAATTTACTTTAGGATTAAGTTGAGCAATATATTTCTTTAACATTGTCTATTCTTTTTTTTTTTTTATGCAGACTGCTCCAGTCCAGCCGGTAGGGCCTTCTGGGCCAGTTGGGGTTCCACTCCCAGGTTTTCCTGCAGCAATGAATATCCCACCACCTTCCTTTCCCCCAGGGGTTCCTCCTCCACCTGGACCTTTTATGCGCCCTGGCTTTAACCCCATGCAGATTCCTCCGGGTACCCTAAACACATAAAGTGCTATTAACATTATTAGGGCAAAGTGTTTAGGCTGCTATGGGTATATATCAGGAGGAATTGTGCGTTGGTCTGTTCCTAAAAAAAAACTTCATAAGTTATAGTGCAGCTCCTTTATTAATTCTTTACCATCCACCACCAACTCAACACACATTCTCATCTGGGATCTCACACACACACTCTCCCCTTAGCTTACTTAATAATAAAAGTCCCCCTTTTGAATTTCGGTACAAGTACTAAATTTAACAGCTAAATATAGCACAACCAATATAAGGGAATATGAATAAAACAATGCATAACAGGTCTACAGTAAAATGTCTGCTTAATTACTGGTATATTCATGTTCAATTACATTTTTAGGATTTCTCCCTCCGGGTGGCATGCCTCCTATTGGGACTGCAGGACCCCCTCTGCCCACAGCAGGCATTGGCATGCCTCCAGGTAAGACCAGCACACACCACATGCCTTTTCCTTAAGCACAAAACCTTTGTGTCTTTTCTGATAATTATTTATTTCTTGGTTGTGTTTTTTGCAGTTGGCAGCTCAGTTGAGGATTTGTCTGGTGATTCAGCAGGAATTACCTCCAGGATTAATCGGGAAGGTGCTGATGGTTTCAATACTGGTCCAGGTGCGTGTTAATAAGAACTGGTTTTGAATTACTATTTGCTTACTACTGCAATAGTAGCTTTTCAAAGTAAAGCAGTAAACACCATCGTATTTCTCATAAATATTACTATTCAGTACAATTAAAATCATTCAAAATCAAATCAGATCAGTTGCTTTTGTTGTCTATAATATGGTTAATAGGTTCTTGTCTGTTCTAGGAGTTACATAATGCCTACTTCTGCTTCACACACTTTTATTTTTGGTCAAACTAGGTAACTCGGTACCACCAGGACCACCACCAGGCATGAACATGCAAAGTCCACCAGGGCTTTTAGGTACAAGACCAGGGGCTATGCCACTTCAGCGCCCCCCGGGTATGCCCCCACCACCTCACATGCAACGCTTTCAAATGCCTCCCCCACGACCCGGCATGCCCCCGATGCCCCCCCAAATGATGCCGCCCAGGGGTCCACCACAGATGATGCACCGTGAGCCTCCACCAGGGAGTTTCGGAATGCCCCCTCCTCCATCACACGCCATCCGAGGCCCTTTCCCCCCTCCAGGCCCACCCTTCAGAGGAGAGAGAAACAGAGAGCAGGAGCGTTATGGTGGGCGCAGGCAGTTTGGAGGTGAACGGTCAGAAGGCCGTGAGCGCTTTGGGGGGTGGCCTGAAGAGCTAGAGTCAGGGGGGGGCTGGGAAAGAGCAGGGTCACGTAGAGACTGGAGGAGAAGTCCTGATGGAGAGAGACAAAGGGATAGGGAGCAAGGGAGAGAGGAAGAACGGGGCAAACGTAGAGACAGAGAGAGAAGTACCCGCTGGGACAGGGACGACAGACTTGACAAACTTGAGCCTAATGGACACGAGATGCTCAGAGACTCGAGCAGCCGTGAACGCCATACTGATTCCACGAATGAAATGCCTCCTGCCAAGGCAGAAACTCCAGCTCCTTCAAAAGACGGAAGTGCAGAGGCAGAAAATCAGAGCCAACCTTCAGAACAAACAAAGGCAGATCAGTCCTAGGTCACACTAGGCTGCGGACTGGAACTGTTTAAAAAAAAAAAAGAAAAAAAAAAAGCCATTTTTTATCCTAATCAGAAGTGTGTATTTGTGATCTTTTGCTCAAATTTATAGGAAGACAGTCTAGAATGGGACCGATATGATTACATTACATGGTCTTACATGTGAAAGAAGCAATCCTATATGTAAAAAGGAAAACGCACATAAAAAAAACATTCTTACTGTAGGCCAGGCCAGTGCTGTGCGTGCACTGATTTAAAATAAGCTTACCTATGTTCATACCAATGCAGATTTTGGGCAGTACGAGCTAATAAGCAGAAGTGGTTCAGAAACATGCATCATTTTTAAGGTTCTAGTTGTAATGCCTGGTTGGTCTCCAATTATTTCATTGACTTATAATGCAGTTGGCATCAAGTGTGGTGTACTTGGAGCAACGTCCTGTCAGTGGCCCATAATTGAGTTTAAATGTTGTACTAAGACAGTGTTTCATATCCCTGTGCTGCACATTTTGGTGGCTTCCTTGCTCTAACATGCCTATGTAAAAATCATGAAGGGCTTCTTAGTAGTTAATGAATTGAGTCAGACATGTTAGGACTAGGGGCCAAGCTAGAATGGACAGCGCAGGACTATCCCTGAATTAGACTGGAGCGAAAAAAAGTTTTTAAACAAAATGTCAGAAACAAAATGAAAAATAACTCTGCTGTAAATATGCTTACATTAATAATATTTGTAGAGTTGGAGGTTTTTCTGAAGTATTCTTCTGTCAGTGTCACAGATGAAACCCTGACTAAAATAAGAGACAAAGCCCCCGTTGCTGTAATGTTTTTAACCTACAGTGTTTACATTGTACCAGAGATGAGATGTTTGTATAATTTTTAAGTTTGTGCAGATGTGAACTCATTTAATATTTCAGCAATGGGGATTCAGTTTTAATAAACTATTTTCATACCAAAATGAAAAACCGAGTTCACACTATGACTTGTGTTGACATCAGCAATGTTCGCCTTTTTTTAAAATGACCCTTGTATGCTTTATAGTGTGTAAAATAGGATCAGCCCTAGTTTGCTTGTGTTGTATTTAAATTGAAGTTGCAGAAAAGGGCACAACTGTAAAAGATGAAGATTTGGAAGCAGATTCTGAACAATAAAAATCATTAGAATTTAAAGAAAAGTATGGAAAAATATTTAAAATTTAGTATGGCGCTGTATTCGGTTATTTGTTTGTTTGTTTTAAATGACTGCTAAACTAGTCTATATATTTTTACATTTATTCTATACCTTGTTAAAACATTAATTAGGTTAAATGGGAAAATATATATATATATATATATATATATAATGTTGAATTTGGGGCAAGTTTATCTTGAAAAAAGCTACAGACTGAAATAGTGATGCAGTTTGTAAACTACAGTAAAATATTTCCTTTTCTAATTGTAATTAAACAGGTGGGTTTTTGAGGGCAGGGCCCGATTTGACCTGTGTAATTTATTAACAATAGTAATATTGCTCTCATTATAACCATTATAATCTGTTTAGATTTTTCTTTTTTCTGACCTTTCCAACAACTGTACAGATTGGGTTCAAATCGACATCTTTTATAGGCCATGCTGTTTTTAGGCTGCTGAGGTTTGAGATAAATCCAGTCAGCTGGTCAGGTGTAAATATATAACCCTGTAGCCCATTCTGTGAACACTTATTAGACTTACAGCATACTGTTATGTTCTTATAAATATATAATTTACCACATTCACTCGTCCATGTGTAATATAAAACACGTTTTTATGGGGAAAATGTGCATTTGTTTTCATAAAATATGCTCTTATACAGATCGCTTAGGCTAATTAAAGCGCTCTACTTCTCCAACTGACCGTTCCTGTCACTGTTTCTGCTCTCTAAGCCAATCAGCGACGCGTTTAGTACCTGCTCTTTAAGCCAATCAGCGACGCGTTTAGTACCTGCTCTCTAAGCCAATCAGCGACGCGTTTAGTACCTGCTCTTTAAGCCAATCAGCGACGCGTTTAGTACCTGCTCTCTAAGCCAATCAGCGACGCCTTTAGTACCTGCTCTTTAAGCCAATCAGCGACGCGTTTAGTACCTGCTCTCTAAGCCAATCAGCGACGCGTTTAGTGCGTGCTCTCTCGTTAATCGAGGCCGCGTTTTTACCCTCTCTAAGCCAATCAGCGACGCTTTTCTGCCCGCTCTCCTAGCTAATTCGCGTAGTATCTACGCCCACTTTCTTATCCAATCAGCTTGCATCCTGTTGTTTGATACTCGCGGAATAGGGGAGTATTGTTCAGTGTTGCGGGGTTAAGTTTTCTGTCGAGCTCGGCCTGCACAACATGGCTATGAAAGCTGTCTGCGTCCTCAAAGGAACAGGAGAAGTGTCCGGAACGGTTCACTTTGAGCAAGAGGTAGAGTTTTACTGTACATACATACAGATATATATATATATATATGTAATATTTAATGTATTAGCAGCGATGCTAACTGTCTGTTACTACACGGCAGGAACACACGGGCTTGTACCTGTCAATAGCATGCGAGCTTTAGCTTGGTGTAAAGTTCCGCGAGTATAACAGAAAATACCCGCTTATTATTAACAGTCAGGTAACACACTCATGTTAATCACGTGTCCTGTACTGACTGGGGGGATGTTAGCTTAACTAATTTAACTGGTTTTGTAACTAGCTGTTAGCTAGCTAGCAGTTCGGTTGGAGACGTTGCATGCTGCAGAAACGACCTCTGCCCCTGACTTTAGGCAGATAACTAACTGCATGTGGCATCTGAATATTAATGCATGTGAATGTAACTGTAAGGTCCATATGATGTTCTATAACCTGGCTAACGCTAAATGCTACAACATTGTGCTAGTCAACCAACAGACTGACGTTGTACAATAGTTAATGTTATGCAGTGTGATTAAAGGGAGTTCCTTTACTGCCTCTAGCGCATGCTGCTGTGAGGTGTTTTTATTGCTGAGTCATGCACCTCACTGACCTCCGTTCTCCATAACGCTGTGATACAGAAATTAAACCTGGTCTGAGAACCTCAAATACTGATGCAAACATAGGCCACATGTCAAACAGTACATCTATATGGTGCACAAAGCAGCTGGAGTCATACCTGTGAAGACCTCACAGAGAAAAGAAGAACAAATGAAATTATATATATATATATATATATATATATATATATAACCACTAGGTGTTAGGTGCCTATGAAAAAAAACCATGCATAGCCTAGACACCATCTGCCCCAAGTACCTAGGCTACTGATTTGTCCATCACCACAATATGTGTGTATTCAGGGACCCTTTACCAAATGTGTGTATTGTTCCATTATTTACAGGATGTAGGTCTTCCTGTGAAGGTTACAGGAGTAATCCATGGCCTGACCCCTGGCCTGCATGGCTTTCATGTCCATGCCTTCGGAGACAACACAAATGGTAAACTCCCCAGCAATTCCCCCATTACAATAAAGTACCGAGGTGCTGTAGAGGTGTGCACTCATGTTTGTTTCAATGTCTAGGGTGCATCAGTGCAGGACCTCACTACAACCCCCACAACAAGACTCATGGTGGGCCAAACGATGAGAACAGGTAAGGTTTTGTTAGAGACTTTATCAGGTTTATTATAGCAAAAACGTACTTGTATGTGCTCCAAAGAGAGAAATCAAATCAGCTGGTCAGGTGGACAAAAAATAAAAATGTTTTATTTTTTTACAAATTCAAGCAATACAGTTTAAAAAAACAGTTGGTTTCCAAATAGCTCTGTTTGGAAACTGTCATAGGCATCATGTGTGTGTGACGTAGTTGGTGGACACCACCAATAGATGCACTCACAGTAATGCAAAAATGACAAAAAGGGGTGTTTAATTTCCTTATGATATCCAGTCAACCCCACCATCAGTAGTAGATTCTTCCTCAAATTCAGAAATATCACTGGAATCTGAAGATCCAAGTCGGTCATAATAGTGTTTTATCGTGGTGTTGTTCACTGTTGTCCACCAGTGATGTCAGGAATTTCTGTAGTGAGCTCGGGTTTTGTTTTAAAGCTGCTATTTTCATTTATAATTAATGTTGTATATTTTAGTATCTAAAACAATATGAAATCACCAGGGCTGTCCATTAGGTGGTGCTTATCCTTTAAGACACCAGGGAACTGGATTAACATGTAAAAATGGGACGCAATATGGTGCGTTGAAGATTTACCGTTTAGTTATATTGTAGGAAGATTCTGTAGTTCATCCTCTTGCTCTATTTACAGCACACAGATTGCACTCTGCTTTACTTTGATTACCATCCTTAATTGTGAAATATGCCCATATTGCTGCCATTTCCTGTACTTTGGTCATTAGTGCAATAAGCTTGTATCACTTCACTTTAGCAGTTATATGAGTAAATGAGTATTATACAGTATTAAACTAATATAAATGTTGGTGGAATAATTGAATTACTAGTAATAAACATATGAATTAAATTATTTCCCCCAGTCTGGTAGGATCAGCAAGGAATCAGTGCAGAACAACAGTATATTTGCTACTCTAGGTTCAGCTTGTCTCAGTCTAAATGATTGCATTGATTAGTGTGGATACAAGACACAACTGTCCCTCTTTTATCTCTCTAATTAGAATGCCATTTCCCACAGGCATGTTGGAGATCTGGGTAATGTGAATGCCGGGGCTGATGGGCATGCTCATATCGATATCGTGGACAAACAGTTGTCACTGACAGGGCAATATTCGATCATTGGGAGGACTATGGTGGTGAGCAAACAAAACTGAGCATTTTCCTTTTCAGCTTCATACAAGAACTAATTCATGCAGTCACTACTTTTACAATTCAATTTGACTTCTTATGTAACTACTGAAACCTCATGAGCTGACTCAGCCCAGAATTATTTGTAAAATAATAATAATAATAATAATATTTTGTATTTGCAAAATGTGTGTGCATGTTATGCTGCAATACTGAGTTCAGTATGTATTTGTATCCGATTTGCTTTTTTGACTTTTTAGAATTTATTGTACTATAGATTCAATGTTAATTTCTTTTTAAATTAAAATTAAAATAGCTTCTTTCCCCCACATAAAATGTACATGCTAATCCATAGGACTAATGCAAAACTTTTTCATGTTTTGGTTTAATTTTTAAAATGTAAATCTATGAATATTGAAGTCTGCAGATACTGGGCTAATGCACTTCAAACTATATATTTCATTTGCTTTATTTGTCTTGAGATTTCTCTGGAACTTGACTCCTTTCCACCTGTGGCAGATTAGCCATTATTTAGAAAGTAACTGGGATTAAAGGGCTTTAGTCAGTGAGGTGAACCCAATGACCACACTTGGAGCTTCAGGGGTCCATTGCACAAGGTGGGAGAACTTGCCAAAAGTCTTTGGGGAACTCCTGCTCCAGAGGGAACATGACCTCAGACCTCAGTGTTCTATGTAGCAATTCACCAATCCAAAGCACACAGCCAGGACAACACTGAAGTGATGTGAAGTCTCTAAATGTTCTTGAGTGGCCTGAACAGTATATATTTCAACAAGAGTAAAAGATGTAGTTGCTGCCAATGTTGCTTTTACAATGTACTAATTTAAAATTTATCTAAGAGATTTCAGTTTTTTCTTAATACTTTTGAAAAATGTATGTTTCACGTTATGTCTTTATGCGTAGTTGATTGCAAAAAAAGTCAGTTTAAGCTAGTTTATCACACAATGATAAGAGTTAATAGAGTCTGAAGGAGTTAGTATAATGGTGGCTCTTTTATATTTGTCTCCCCAAAAGACAAAACAATAAAATGCAGACAGCATTTAGAGCTGAATGCAAGAGTTACTAATTTCTTAGAAAAGGCTTCATGCACTATGTGGACACCTGGCATACTGATATAGGAGTCTTCCCCCAAACAGTTTCCATACTTCAAATGTTGTAATCATTTGTTTCTGAAGAAATCAGCTAGAGGAGTAAGCTAGAGTTTAAAATTATTAAACGGAATTATTAAAACTGAGTTGTTTCATTTAAGACTGCAACTACCACAAGCAACAGATTGTGTGTGTGCATGTGTGTTGGAGCATTTGGTTTGATTATTGTCCGGCTGTAAAGAATATTTCAACAAATATTATAAAATACCATTCTGTATATTACAAATGTTAATGTCCTGCACAGACCCTTGACCTCATCCCCAGTGAACACCTTTGGGATGAAATGAATGTTGACTGTGCTGTCCTCCTCACCCAACTCACTTTTTTTATTTTTTTTTTCACACTTTGAATGTGTGTCTTGTTTCAGATTCATGAGAAGGAGGATGACTTGGGTAAAGGTGGAAATGATGAAAGTCTCAAAACGGGCAATGCAGGAGGTCGTCTGGCTTGTGGTGTGATCGGCATTACTCAGTGAAGTCAGGGTCACCGCGTCCATGTTAACACTGGAACCACTAAGTTATCCGTGACCAACGTTGATGCCCCAACTAAGCTCTTAAGACCAAGAATATAAAAGTTTATTTTTACAGAGATTTGTTGAAAAATATAGAATGGTCATATAGTCTGTGTCGATTTTACAGTTTACTTAAGTAAGTTGGGTTTTGAAAGTAAAGAAGTGATGTTTCTTTTCATGAGTTCCCATTCATCCAATAAACATTTCTGTACCAGTATCAATGAACTTGTGAGTATTCTCTCATATACTCATACCTTTGAGTATGATACCCCCCTTTCTCCCTCGCGCACACAAACTGATTTGTTTGTTTGTGTTAATGATAATTATGACCTGGACAGTCCACTAGGTGGAGCACATTTCACATATTTTAATGACTACTTCTGTTAACCCTTCTTTAAAAGATACATTCCTTGCTATCCAAAACACATTGCTGATTTTCGCTATATAGTTGTAGTGTGTTGTTCTCATTGCCTTATAAGTTGCCTCCCATATTAGTTTTGATTCTGGGTTACTTTTCAGGGAACTGGGTGAAATGAGTAATGTGAGCTCTATTCTAGCAAATAGAATGAATCATTCTGTTGGAGTATGGTTTGAAATCGTCTTGACATTTTGTCTATATTTGATCCGACTATTAAACAGTTGCATCCAGCACTAGCCAGCATGCACAGATGGTTAGTGTATTTGAGCTTAAATGACATGCTGTAGGAACCCTTTTCCATGTAACATAGCAGTCTTTCACATGAATACGCATGTCATTTTAACTTTCCCATCCACAGGAAATGAGATTCTTGTGATTCTCCAGGGATACTGTTGTCATTCAAAACTAACAATAAATCAAGTCAGAGATTGGGTTGGGTGGGGGGATAGATCCCTGGAAAGAAGACATGATGGATCCAGACTTCAAGCAATGAGATTTTTTTTTTTTCATTTTTATACTTTAGAATACAATTCAAGATTAATTTGCAATTCTATCTTCAGCAGTACTGCTTAGTGGACTGAAACATTGTGAAGAAGTCACAATCATGGGCTTCAATTGGTTGAGTTTCCTGAGGCAGACACAGTCAGTGAAGCATGATGATTCAAAAAGATGATAAAAATAGCTACTGCAAGGGAGGCTTTAAATAATAAAGAAAGCATACAATAAGTGCAAGAAACCACAAACACACGAACAGCAGTATAAAATAATAAAAATAAAAAGTTATGAGGCTAAGGATGTTTCAGTCCTGAATGTGGTAAAAGGATAAGCAAGATTACTGATTCAGTAATTAAGTTTAAATCAAGAAGAACATTGTGGTGCTTTAAACACAGATCGTAATGCTAATATTCACCTGCAGTAGTAAAAAAAAAAAAGAACAAGCTTGTCTATGGGAGACTGGCATGTTGTCACACTTTCTTAAAAATTGTACGCATGATCCATTATAATAGAATACATGTCAAACCTGATAAAAGATTGAAGCCTGTAGCATGTATCCTGATGGTCTTGTTTATACCCTCATATCTTTCTAGACCATTAAACAGAGGGTGTAATTTGTGCATATCTGCCTCATTTACTTTAAATTCAAAACCAAATACAACTAAATCAAAAACTAATACTGTTTGCCATGTGTGTTAATGTGGGTAATATAGTAAAAGTATGTAATCACAGGACTGCAACTACTTTACTCTCTTCTCTAACTGTAAAGCATAAATGAATAATAATAATAATAATAAAAATAACAAAGAGTTCTCTGCTGTTGGATTTATGAACAACCTACTCATGTGACAACTTACCCCACTCTCCACTCTCTTTTCTTTGCTTTGGTGTTCACAAAACCCATCTGTAAATACATGGATATTTTCATGCCTAATATTAGTAACTTTGTAAAAGTGTATACTAGTGATGTTTTTTTAGAATTTATTATTGTTTGCAAGTTTTAATATTTTGTGAATTTTTAAGCCATTTTGCTTCTGAGTGAAGCAGAGACTGGGGCAGATATCTAGGCCAGTGTGTGGATTTATTTGTTAACACTTGGTGAAACACCTCCCAGATTTTGTGTGCACTGGAGCTATTTTATTTTTAAGCTAATTTTTTGCAGATGCATCAGTAACACATTTGTATATTGAAAAGGCAATACTGGATGTAACAAGCATAAACAACATGGATTAGTTGTTCTGGCATTATTTTTTTTTCTTAATACTTAGGAGGAACAAGAAGCAAATGAGCTAAACATACCTTACGTTTAGTATTCGGAAGAAACACAACAGACTGAAAAAAAAGCATCTAAGAAAGGTGTTGCCTATCTCTTTTTCAACAACTGTGTTCTTGTGTGCATATGTGTAATAGTATGTCTGTGATAAGACTTTGTGCTATATGGCACAACAATTATGTTTTCATAATAGTCACCATGAGTCACTGAAAACTGACTGAAATTTAATTGTAGTCACTGTATTTTATAAATAAGTTCTAATAAAAAAAATCATTTGTTGTTGTCTCTTAAAAATTGACAACCCCTCACCCTGACCCCATGTTTTTAAATGTACAGTACTGTACTTCCCAGTGACTGTTTATCTTAAAAGTTTGTTGCATAGTCTTAAAAGTTTTGTTGCATATTTTACCAAAGAATTTTATTCAGTTGCTCTAGAGAAACTACAAGGCTACAGGAATGAAAACACCCCTAAACCCACTCCCCCAACTGTTGCCATAAAGTTGGAAGCATACCATTGTCTAGGACGTCTGTGTACATAAAGTTAGGTCTATAAAAACACGCATTGCCAGGTTGGTGTCTAAGAACTTGAGTGGACACCACAGAGCCCTGATCTCAACCCCACTGAACACCTTTGGAATGAAATGGAGCACAACTTCCGTGGCTTGACCTTAGTAATATCCTTGTGGCTGAATGAGCACAAATTCCTACAGCAACATTCCCAAATATAGCATAAAGTGTTCCCAGAAGAGTGGAATAAGGCAGGAAATGGGGGACCAACTGGAACTGGATGTTCACCAAACACATATCATACACTGTAATGGCCAAAAGTTGTATGAGCTTTTTGAACATCTGATTCCAAATTTAGTCCCAATTTCCTGTTATATTACCCACCACTCTTCTGGGGAAAACTTTTCACTATGTTTTGGAATGTGGCAGTTGGGATTTATTTCCATTCAGCCACATGAGCATTACTGAGGCAGTGATGTCAAGCAAGGAGGCCTGGGGAACATTTACTGTTCCGTGAAGTTGAGGTCAGTGCTCAGTGTAGGCCATCAAGTTTGCTCCACTCCAACATTGGTATGCAAAGAGGTCCTATACACTTGTGTGAAGAACCACATTTGAGTGTGATGCTCATGTGCCCAAAATGTCCTTTGGTCATGTAGTACACATTACCCAAACATTCAATTACAATTAATGCAATTACAAATAAAGATCTGTGTCCTTTTCTTGTACACCGAATCGCAGTTATACTAATAGTTATTTAACATTTTTGTCCTGGTTTGTTGAGATGATACACACTATCTGTTTTTGCACCTGGTACACAGTGATTGTGTGCCCCTGTGGGGGGTGAGCAGGACTCACAGCCCAAATCTCATGGCATGGTTTAACAGTAAGCTTATGCAGTGCTACATGCTAGTCATAAGTACAGGTATAAATAAGGTCATATGCATTTGGAGGAAACAGATGTCCTATAAATACATCTTATCTAATAAATCTTATCTGCATCTTAGTTACAGAAACTGAGCAGTAACTAAAGTTTTTGTGAATAGACATGGTTTCTTCAGCTGCTTTGAAGACATTCTAGAGACAGATGTGTGTGCGTGAACAGGTGTGAGGGCAAGTAGGAGATGGAGGTCATGAAACAGACTAAACTGTATTTTATTGGTTAATCTCTGGTTAATACAACAGTACAAATGAACTGTGGTTCTTGCTTTGCATTTAAAGGTGTGGTACACATTAACTGAGTTATTCTGAAACTGCTCCACACCCCTCCAGGGCATTTCAGGTCCTCATTTCACACAGACCTTCTGCAATCTGAGGGTATTTCTGAACTCGTGTTAGATTTGTAGGTCAGAGAGGTTAGATGCCATGCATGGCCACCATGGTGGGAGCCATAGGTTGCTTAGCGTTCTTCTACAAATGACTATACCCTCATGACCTGACCTTTCACCTTTGGTATGCATATAACTTTGCCTACATTTTCTGAATCAATAATATGAGCAGATCTGAGAACAGTTTGCTAAGAGCTCCTGTCTGGCCAGTCTTTTCAAACAACATTGACTATTTTTCTTTTTTTTTTCTGGTTCTTTGCAGACGATAATGTAAGTGTAAGAGTCTTTCACCATAGCCGTAAGTGTTAGGATCAGCTTGACGATCCATATCCATTTATTTGGAATAGAATAGTGAAGTGGCTAGGCCTGGGAGAGCTTTTGGTCATGTATTGCGAGTGTATTTGTGCTGATGTATTGTATTGTCTCTTATCCTACAAATTTTTATCCTACAAATAAATGTTTATTAAAAGGTGAAAGAAGGTCTTATATCAGCACTTCATCTCTCTTTAAAAATACACACCTACAGTGACAAACATGAGCTTATTTCCTGAATTGTATCTATCTGAATCTAAGAACTAAATGTCTTCAGAAGGATAGTAATATCTGACAATTTTAACCTTAATTTAATTTCAACCTCATGTTGGCTACTAAAGTTTAGGTTTAAGTTTAGGTGTAGGCATAGTGTTAATTAGCTGCATCAATAATTATATTAGTTGACATCCTCACAGGGACAGTAAGACAAAAACATGGGTGTGCATGGTGTGTGTAATTCATTTTTGTTCATTGTATTTGTGAAATCTGGTCATGGAAAATAGATTTTAATATGACTAAATAGGAAAGTATTTATTTATCATTTTACAATACATAAACAATTATACAAAGGTGAATCCAATACTGTTCCTTAGACTATTCTTGTTTAATATGTACAAAAAGGTTGAAAAGTGAAAAATGTTTAGAAAATATTTAGAAAAATATTTAAATGTTTACAAAAATATTTCTACAATATTGATAACATATTTACACAATAGCAGTAAAGAAATAATTTGTTTTCATAAAAATTTTAGTTTAGATAAACTTACATAAAAGTTTTTCATTTTAATAAATTCACTTTTATATTCCATCTTAAAGTTGGAGGTTTCAGAACAGCATCAGAATTGTTATCTTGTTTTCTTATTGAATTCTGCCTTTCAGTCACAGCATGCACCAACTGACCTTTGACCACAGACTGATTTGGCAAATTTTCAGACAGGAACTGAACCTTAGTGCAAGTGACCTCGCCAATCAATCACACAGCCATGTCAGTCAATGGCTTTTTCAGTTTGCATTCACTGTTGTAAATAATAATAATAAGAAGAAGAAGAAGAAGAAGATTTTTGTGTGTGTGTGTGTGTGTGTGTGTAGAAAAACTGGTAGCGTTAAAAACAATTACCAGAAATGCAGGACTGCAGAAATATCCTGTAGGCAATGAACACCACACTAACCTGAAGGTTCACAATTCTGAGATCTGGTAACTTAGCTGGGAATGACAAAACCCAAAACTCAGGTAAGCGTTCCTTTAACCATAATTTGGTGTCTATAGATGTATGTGGTGGCGCATTGTCCTGTTGGAAGAGGCCAAACCCATTAGAATGAATGCAGGACATGAACAAGTCTTCCTTTCAGAACATTTGTAGATGTACTAGGTGTCACATGGAACGCCAACAAAGCAAACCTCATACCATTATAAAGCTTCCAAATGTCAATTGTTTTATATATATGCACTAGTGGACACAACCAATGGTGTGCATAGGTGACATTGGTAAATATTTTGCATAGGCTGTATGGTTTTTGGTACTTCGGTGTACCTTGTGAAGTGCTGCTTATTCATTTATGTTTTGCCTGCAAACATTGTGTGTATTCCAATACCCACAATAGTATAATTTTATGTTAGTGTTAGATTTGCTAATTCTAACCATTTTTGGCTAATATATCCAAATATATACAGTGGCTTTACATTATTATTATTAGAAAAGAGTGGACTTTTGACCTTGGTGGCAGTCTGCACTTTGAGTTCCCTTCTAGTTGAATATAATTAATTGATGACTGAACACATTAAGCCTCAAACTTACTGCTCTGAAAATCATCTGTCCTCATAGTGTTTGCACTTTATTCTGAAGAGACCACTCTACACTTGGCTGCAAACAGAGATTCCTGCTACACTTGTCAAATGTGCATATCTCTGAGGCTTTGACATTATAGAGAATTCCTCTCATAGTGTAAAAAGGAAATGAAGCTTTAAAGGGTCTTTCAGACTTTTTAAAGTTAATGAGTTCAGAAGGGTCAGGAGGCCTGTGTCTTTATGAATGTGTCTCTAAGTAATGCTTGTCTTTTTGTGTCCTGTGAGACTGGCAGTGGGACTCCAGACAGCCCATCTGAATAGCAGTTATTTAAATCTCCTGGTCAAAGACCAACGTCAATGCAAATGTCCAATGTGCTGCTGCCGAAACTGACAGAGAGGAAAGTCACACAACTCTGGCCATGACACTGCGGTGGCAGAAAGGGAACATCAAGAGGTACAGCAACTGTGAGTGTGGATTTCCAAAAGCAGAATAAGCCTAGCTTAAGTGCATGAGTGTTTATGAGGGTGACAAGAAAGAAAGGAGGAAGACGTTCTGTTTCTCCTGCATATCAATCCTTCAGGGTGTTGAATTATATAAAGTAGACCATACATAAGGTCATCACTTTTTCATTAGGCTACTTCCTGGTTTAAGGCTGTTCTTGTTTTAATAGTGATGAACAGATAGACTGATAAATACCAAGCAATTCAATTTACATTCAGCAACATACAATTAAGCACAAACGTTTGCATGCTTGTAGGACAAAATGGTGTCACAGATGAACTCACTAACTCTGAACTATGATTCTGTAGCAGACCTTCAAGTCACTAGCACAGAATTTGAATGGCCAAAGTAACACTATCTTAATACATCCTATGTTGTTTTTGCAAGCCACACACCTCGCACGTCAAACTCAATAAACTATGATTACTCGTTTTACTCGTGTCCTGTGTATCCATGTTTGATCTTCATTATCATCATTAGAAAAACCTCCGAAGCACTCCAGCCTCTGATGAAATGTTATTTCTGTAATTGCTTTTCATTATCAGACCCTGGTGGAAGTTGTGTCTGTCTCTGAGCTCGTCAGTAATTAGAAATGATAATTGGTACAATGTGTTGTGAGGTAAATGAACACCTGAGGGCATTGAGGCTCTGTGATTTGGACATCACTGAGGTAATTTAAAATGTGTGTGTGTGTGTGTGTGTGTGTGTTAATGGGAGAAAAAAGAAGCAAAGATTTAAAGGTAGTATTCGAGTCTGGATTGCTCACAGTGTCTCTCCTCATTCTCTAATAACTCTGGAGTAACATATCATAAAATGATAGAAACCAAGCAGTGCCCTAGATTAGGCATTTCAGTGAGTAAAAAATCTCACTGTGCACAATGCATCTAACCTTGAGGTAGATAGGCTGCAAAACTTAATCAGCATCAAGAATCTGAGGCTAAAGTGAGCAGTTTCACCTGAACTGGATAGTTGGAGATTAAAAAAGGTCACTCGTTAAGAATGATGAATTTCCATTTCTGCTGTGACATACAGAGTCAGCAGCATGAATCTATTGACCCAACCTGCTCTGATCTCAAACTGGTAATATAAAGATGACAGTAAGTTCAGTATAATCCACTGGCCTCCCCAGTCACCAGCTCTGGACTGCATTGAGTGCTTAGTGGAATTAAATGCTTAAATATATATTAAAGAGCATCAAGACAGTTTTAACTGAAGTATCAATTAACATAACAAGTTTAAAGTAAAGCGAAAGTTAACTATTTGCCTATTGTGCTTGCACACAGAGAAATGTGACCTCTGCATTTTACCTATCCATGCAGTAAAATACACACACACCAGTGAACACACTTGCCCAGAGTAGGGGGCAGCCCCAAACCACGGCGCCTAGGGAGTGGTTGGGAAAGTTCAGTGCCTTGCTCAAGGGCACCTTAGTCGTGTCTTGCCCTGTGCTGGAATTGAGCCTGGAACCTTCTAGTCACGAGACCGGTTCCCTAACCACTAGGCCACAGCTGCCCCTGTTGTACTTAATAAGTACAACTACACATTCATTTCTTTATCAAGAGCGTCATCAATCTAGGCAGTATTTGGCACATGTAGACATGATATTTTAGTATCTGTGTCTTATTTTGCATTTTTGGTGTATGCATGACATGCTTATACTTTTCAGTCCTTTTGCAATAAGATTCTCCAGGGTAATTCATAGTGACTATGAGTACAAAAACAACTGTGTATACCGGTGCTGGTAATAAAATTAGAATATCATGAAAAAGTTGATTTATTTCAGTAATTCCATTCAAAAGGTGAAACTTGTATATTATACTCTTTCATTACACACAGACTGATATTTCAAGTGTTTATTTCTTTTAATTTGATGATTATAACTGACAACTAATGAAAACCCCAAATTCAGCATGTCAGAGAATTAGAGTATTACTTTAGACCAATACAAAAAAAGGATTTTTAGAAATGCTCGCCAACTGAAAAGTATAAACATGAAAAGTATGAGCATGTATAGCACTCAATACTACATTGATTTATCGACAACAATTGCAATTTTGCCAACTTGTATATTTTTTTTTTACTTTTAAATCATCAAAAAATAGGTCAGTTACCAAAATCATTGGTAGTATTAACCCATAAAACAGAATGGATCCAAGTCATTGTGTGTTAGTGGACAAGACACAAACAGTTAACTTAAATAGCTTATTAATTTATATTTGTACATGTAAACTATGTTAAAAATGCATACATATAACTGGTTTCTCCCAATTCACCACACAATGCCACTTTTAATTACTTCTGCAGTCTCAGAATTTTTTAACACCTGAACAGTATTTCACATAAGAGCATATATTTGCAATTCAAGCATTGTCTTGAACACATGTGATGCAATAAATTAAGGGCTTTATTATTTGCATCAGGTGTGCTTGAGATAAAACAGATCAAATACCTAGGGCATTTATCAATACAAAGTAGCTCAGTTTTGGACAAGCATAACAGAAGTGCAGACTGGGCAAGTTTGACTAGCGAGTACAAACTTTTGAGGAAAGGATGATGCTGGACGTTCATTTTGCAATTAAAACAAAATGCTGGCTGGCTGTTCTGCTAGCGGGCCACACATGTTCACATCTGTCGAAGCAAATTTTCATGTTGCCTCTTAATAAATAAAACACATAGTTGAAGTCTAAACAACTACATACTTACTTAAAATATAAAAAATGTGGCACTATGTCTGGAGAAGGAAAAATAAAGCAGACTAAAAAAAAACCATCATGCCTACAGTGAAGCATGTTGATGTCTTGGTGATGCTCTGGGGCTACCTTGCTTCCTCTGGCATTGGAAACCTGCATCATGTATAGGGCAAGATGGATTCAATCAAGTTTCAGGAAATCCTAGGAGAAAACATTACGGCTTCTGTGAAAAAGTTAAAGCTTGGGTTTGGACCTTTCAACAGGACAATGATCCCAAGCATACCCCAAAGTCCATTATGCCTTGGTTTAAGATGGAGATTATGGAGTGGCCCTCACAGTTGCCTGACTTACACCCAACATATCTTCTGTTTAATTTGAAGAGGCCTGTTGGAGCACACAAACCAAAGAATATTATTGAACTGGAGGCCATTGCCCATGAGGCTAAGATTCGCCACGGATGCTGCTAGAAACTGGTGTCTGGTTATGTCGAAGTTGTGTTGAACAACTTGTTGTATTAGTTGTGTGAAGACATTTTTGTACAAATCTTGCATTATTGAGTCAAACATTACCAAAGACAAAATGTTACAGCAATATGGATGATGTTAATAAGTAAAGCGACATATTAAACAAGATATCACTTTCAATTAAAAAAGTGCAAAAAGAAGCAAGTGTGACAGTCAAACCCTCCAGAAATACATGGCATGTATTTTGTACATGGAGTCTTCTAGGTGCTCAGTAAAACTAACCATCTAATTTCCCTATAAAACTTCATAAATTGTACCTGGGCCTAGTATTTAAAGAAAGAAGCAAAGGGTAGTCCCACCTAATACTTATTGTCATTAGTTAATTACTGTTCACAGCACATTGTGGTACATTTTTTTAGAGTAAAGAGTAAAGACAATTAAGTAAAGTAAAAATGTCAATATTTCATTTTGACTTTACAAAATTTTTTGCATGTGCCTAAAACTTTTGCACATTACTGCATATGTATTTTAATAAATGCCCAATATACGTCTAAATGCTCCATAAATATACTAGGTTATGAAAATTACAAGAGCACCCCAGTGCATTGGTGTCGGAAACATTTTTAATGTGGGGGGGGGGGGCACATGGATGAGATGGGCCTTTTCTTGCATTTTGGTGTATTTTTAACATTAATTAACATTAATTAGCCCGCTAACTGCACTATCATTTCCATTGCAAAAAAAAATAAATGACTTAATTTCCACTTCTTTGTAAAGAATTTCCTTATGTCCATTGTGTCTGGGAGCAAATA
>JAOVVF010000008.1:8668293-8684054 GCA_028565595.1 Duopalatinus emarginatus | reverse complement strand
AGCGCTCCTATTTCGTTATTTTCATGTAGTTTTTAAATGAAATAAAGGCAGTTTCATATTCTGTTCTCATTCTCTGTGTTTTATTTATTTGGAATTACCTTTAGGCTATAGTCTATAATCCCGCAGTGTTCGTTTTAGTCGCCCATTCCCGCCCGCAGATAAGTACAAACCGCCCGTTCCTGTGACATTTGCCTCAGGTCCCGTGGAACCCAGTGGGAACCAATCCCAGTGCAGACCTCTGGCCTGCACCTTTATTGTCTCTGTACTTCATTTTGCTGACATGCGGAAAACCCGGAGTGGATTTTCAGCGATATTTGTATTCTCTTATCAATCAAGTGGAATGGATTCGAAGCATTAGAAACAGTGCTGGATGAACTAATAATATTTTATATTAAATGTTTGGGGGGGTGTCCCAAACGAACAATTATGAAATGTGAGAGGGTCTCGTCCCGCTCACGTTCAATGGTGGGGACACCTATGCCCCAGTGTCATTCTAAATAGCGAGTCAGATTGTCACAGATAGATACAAGATTTTGGTGTCTACACGTTATCTGCTCTATTCTGTTACATTATCTACATTTATTAACAGTAAATAAACCTGTACTGCACACCACATCATAGTCTACTTATGTTTTAAATGTTGACAGCAAGGTCATAGAAATGGTTTAAAACTATTTCATGGTACTCCACTATACTACAAAGTGATGAAAATTCACTCCACTTTGTTAGATAATTACTTAAAAATGTTTGTTTACGTTGCATTTTGAAATCTTCACATGACCCTGTGCCTTTTTAATATTTGTTTTACTACAATAGACTAGATTATCTACATATTCTATATGGCCACAAGTATGCTGACACTCCTTGTAATTACTGAGTTCAGGTGTTTCAGTTACACCCATTTCTAACAAACATATAAAACCGAGCACGCAGCCAAACAACCTCCATAGATACATATTGGTAGTAGAGTCAGTTGTAATGAAGAGCTCTATTACTTAGTACATGAAACTGTCATGGGATGCCACACGGGAAGCACACCACCACTGGACATCCACTGGAGCAGTAGAACTGTGTTCTCTGTAGTCTCTGGAGTCATGCTTTATTATCTAGCAGACTGACAGATGAGTCTGTATGTGCTGGATACCTCAGCAGTGCTACATACCAGAATGCATAATAGTGCCAACTGTAAGGTTTGGTAAGGGAAAGATATCAGGGTTTGGGCTCAACATTTTAGTTTTATTTTTTAGTATTTAGTTTTATTGGTAATATTATAGCTACAACATACAACAACATCTGAGACTTTTTTTGAGGCTCTTTTCCTGTTCCAGCATGACAGTGCCCCTGTGCACAAAGCAAGCTCCATTAAGACATGATTTGTCAAGTGTGGAAGAAAGCTAGTGGCCTGCACTGAGCTCTGACCTCAACCCTATTGAACACCTTTGGGATGAATGGGTATGTTGACTGCAAGTCAGGCTTCCTCATCCAACATCAGTGCCTGACATCAGTAATGCTCTGGTAGTGAAGGCTCACCATGGTTTTTGAATGGGATGTCCAACAAGCATTGTCTAAATGATCAGTTGATGGTCAGGTGTCCACATGCATTATATTCTACAGTATAGTGTTGTCGTAAAATTGTACGACAGATCAACTTAACTGAACTGAAGGTTTTGGACATAGGTCATGTAAAATTGCTCTTACAGACTGATTGATGACTCATGATTTATTATATTGCTCATTATTAATGCTACATTATGTGTGGTTTCATCATGTACCCATTTTGATAACTAATGGCATTTACTAATGCCAAAAGGAGAACAGCCTGAGGAGAACAGGAGAAGACTGCCAAAAGTTATCAAATATGACACTCTAAATGCTCTGTGTAGATGTGTGTGTGTGTGTGTGTGTGTGTGTGTGTGTGTGTGTGTGTGTGTGTGTGTTATATCCACAGGACCTAACTGCTTGCACAGAATTACAACCAAAATACTAAACAGGCAGTGTGAAAATCTCTATGCATAGTACTCAAACCTTACACCACTCAGCATAATGCTATAAAGTTACTTACATATTTCTAAGATCAAACGCCACATTTGTAGCTTTGGAGATCTCACATCACATAAATTACTTCTGACATAAGCAGTGAGTCATTTCCAGGGCTAACACATGAATATCTTCCCATCAGGCGACACAAGAACATGAAAATAGGAATGAATCTTGTCTGTCTTTCTTTGTTCCTGTTTTGTGGAAGCTCAGTTCAGTAAAGATAAGGTCAGTGGGTGTGGTAAGGTTTCAGCCATAAATCAGCTTATTTTATGACATTACTTTCTCAGTAAATGTTACATGATCATCTTTGACTCATTATTTATAGTGTTTTTAGAGCACCCGTTGTGCTTTTAAGTCAGCCATTGACTTGTGGTTGAGGAACCAACCTTGTGATCAGAAGGTCTCTGGTTCGATTCCCACAGTGACAAGACGCAACTGCTCAAGTGTCCTTGAGTAAGGCACCCAACCCCCACCTGCCCCCCGGGCACCATGGAACGGATTGCACACCACTGTGGGCATGTGTGCTCACTACCCCTAGTGTGTGCGTTCACTAGTGTGTGTGTTTCACTGCACAAATGGGTTAAATGTAGAGGTCAAATTCCTCTGTGTGCAAGTGCTGTGGTCAATGAGTCACTTCAGTTTAATTATTTCTACTACCATTCAACTTCAGCTCTCATGGTTAGCTGTGGCTTTCTATTTTATCTTGAAAGAAACTCACACTTTGGACTTGTTGTGGTTATATCAGTGTAAGCAGCACTAAAATCTATATGTAATCTATATATATGTAATTATATTACACATTTATTAATTTTTATTGCACTTAAGGGAACATACACTCTTTTATAAATGATGTCTCAAAAATGCTCAGTACTGGATTTGATCAATGTTCAGTGTTTACTTCATAAGAGGACTGAGTTCCAGCATCTTTGCAGAATTAGGAATATTATTTGGTTAGAGTACAGAGGAAGTTGGAGTGGGTATAGACACATACACCTGTTTATTGGTGCCATACTCACAGTATGCCGGTAAATGTAAGAATCTCTTCTTGTTTTTACTTCCTGCAATGCTCCAGTGGTTACTCAGCAGTTAAGGCACTGGGGTACTGCTCAGAGATTTGGGGCTCAAACCCCCTGCCAAATTTCGAAGCAAGGCCCTTAACTGTCTCTGCTCTAGGGCTGCTGTATCATGGCTCTGTGCTCTGATTCCAACTCCTCAACAAGCTGGGATATGCAAAGATAAGAATTTCACTGTGCTTCAATGTATATGTGACCAACAACAGCTTCTTGTTGTTGTTGTTGTTCTTCTCACTTGTTTCAGATCAGAGGGAACTTTTAGCACATGTATCACTGTCATCTAAATTAATTTCAGTGATGTTAAATGACTCAGTAAAACAGCAAATTAGACATTTAGCAAGTAGCACACTGTTTTGCATATAGCATATTTATAGCAGAGATGTTTAAACATACCCATGATTCTCTTTTTTTATTTAATTCATTTAAATTAGTGAACATTATGTTAAAATTAACTGGGTTGTAAACACATGAAAGAATATATTCATTAAAAAATATAGCACAATTAGAGGTAAGCCTATCTGAATTTGTCTGTTTTTTAAAATAAAATTACAAGTTCACAAAACATAAATAATTGTGTTCAAATGAAGGTTTACAGAAGTAAAAGTAATGTCAGTTGACAGAACAAATGCTGAGATAATGTGTAATATTAGCTATATAGATAAGCCAAGTAAGCTAAATAGATCTAAATAATCTTATCAAGAACTTATATGATACTTATATGATAAAATAATTAAATTAATCATTAATAAAGAATTTATAAAACAGGACAGATTACAACAAACTTATTTTCTGTTATAATGCTCTAATACCTAAACCTAGTTAGCTAGCTAGCATTGAAAAATTGTGGCTTTCCGAATAAAACAGTGAATTATTTTCATGTTTAGTATACATGTATTTTCAAAGTATACTAAACTTAAAATGCCAAAACGTTAGTGCTCTAGTCTATATATTTAAATAATTAGGAAAGCAATATCTGTTTGTAAAACATAAAACCTGAATTTGTTGAATTTATTTATAATGTATGAGCTCATAATTCTGTTTACATTATGGTTACATTTGTTGACAGAACTAGTCATTAGTTGACGTTTTTTACACTTTTACAGTAATTGCAATTCTGGGTAAAGGAACAAATATGTACGGGTTCAAAAGAAATTGGGTATGTTGCTCTGTAGAGCTGTAATACAAGCTTTTCATGTGTGTCATGAACGTGTGGCATTAGATAAATTGAAATTGCCTTGTGTCGATACTGGGTGTGTTAAATTTTCATACTTAACTGCTCACCATGTGTTTCTGCTGATGTGGAACAAGTTGCAACATATTTAAAATAGGCGACATGTGCATGTACATACATGTGTATTGTAGCACTTTGTACTTGTTACACTTTACACTCTTAGTATAATCTTTACTATGTTTCTGTTACTGGTATATTATCCATTACAGCTTATGTATCACCATGGTAATGAGCAATAAGCACAAGACAGTTGGTACTTCAGTCCAACCCATATTATTCATGTGAGTTACTCATGATTTCGCAGAAGTGACAATATGACTAACTAAACTATACCTAACATGTAGAAAACTGAATTAGCTGTTATGGGTTATGGACTTTTCCTTGCTATTTATTTATGCTATATATATATATAGTATATAAAATATGTGTTACAATGTAATTTAAACAGTACTAGAGTGTGTCCTTGTCCTGCTCATGTCCCCAGCTATTTATTTATAATGGTAACTATGACTAAATGATTGATTAATACATTTATTTCATTACATTGCTTCGGTCCAGGTCAGTGTCATGATGAATCTAGAGCCTATTCCAGGAACACTGTATGTGAGACTGGAATACACTCTTTTTAGTATCACACATAGACACATTCACACACTCATTCACACCTAGCGGCAATTTGGAGACACCAATCCATCTACCAGCATGATATCTGGACAGTAGTTGAGAATACAATGAGGAAACATGGCCATAGGGAAAGCATGCAAATGTCTGCATTCAGACAGTAACCCAATGATCAAGCCAGAGACCTTGATATACATTACTGTACCTAATACCATTTTTTTTTTTTTTTTTTTAGCCAATCTGTAAAAGCCAGTAGTATATAATAAATAGTAATCAGCAGGCAGCAGAACAATGCAGCAAATAGTGTTTATGCCTAACATATCCAGCATGGAAACACCCTGCACACACCCAGGGGCAATATAATATCTCCAAACAGAAAGGATCTTGGCCTTAAAAAATAGTTCTACACATGGTGTAGTAATGTTATTCATAGTTAAAGGTAATTATTCATTGACCACTATACTTGGAAAAGTGGTGGGCAAACTTTATCGGTGGCACCCAAGAAGCAGTTGGGGGTTAAGTGCTTCAAGAGCACTTCAGCACATTAGCCATAGTGGATGTCATGGTGGGGCAGCAGGTTCCTATAAATCGGTCATTAAAAGACCTTAGAATTAGGGTGTTTCTGTGTGTGCATATAGGTTTACATCTGCTTTGCCTGAGAAAAATGATCGTTGTGTTTGAACAGCTTTCCTTCCTGCTACACTGACTGTTGCGAGGTTCCTCTGTGAGAACATTTGCCTTAAGAATAAAACAGCCATTAAAGACCACACGTCTGCACACAACATCAGACACAAATAGCTACGCAGATTATGATGAATGTAAATTGTAAGATATAGTAGACTGGTCTTAATGACATGTGAGAGCATTTTCTAATCTAAAAAAAATAAAGAATAATGTTGATTATATTCTAGATTTGTGTTGTGCTAATAGAACTTATGACTCCAAACACACCATCAGGAGTGAAAAATATTTCTTGTTACACTACAATTCTTGAGAAATTACATTATTTTAAATAGTTTTTTACAGCGACTTTGAAACTCTGATTGGTCAACCTGGCTCTGGCAGTGTAAATTAATTATGGTTGTAATTACATATCATGGTTCTTGTTATATATAACATTTATAGAAGGACAAAAGTCTTCAGGACATTTTGCAGTGGAATGTGTGTGTGTGTGTGTGTGTGTGTGTGTGTGTGTGTGTGTGTGTGTGTGTCAGGGAATGCATGGCCTCTTATTTTTCCACATTGTATCTAAATGGGGCTTAATTTACTCCCCAGACTTGAGCTTGGATGGCCTTTGATGTCACTTGCTCTATTGGAACACTACACACACACACACACGCACACACACACACACACACACACACAAGCTGGGCTTTCTGCCTAATGATGCTCTCCTCCTCTGTCCTTTCATTTATTCTTTGTTTCCTTCTATTTTCTGACCCTTGCATCACCCACTCACTGTAACCCCAAAGCCACATCTCCACAAGCCTCTCCTTTTTTTTTTAGCTTTATTTATTCATTAAAAATCTCCCAGGGGAATAAAGGAATAAAGAAACATGGGGTTTCCTACTCCCAACTGCCCATCAGAAATTTTACAGCATTATTACACATATATTACTATAGATGTGGTTGGTTAGTACTTGTCTGTCAGGTCTAGAGGATGTAAGTAAGAATTGTCCAATGTGTCTAGTCTAGTCCTAGTCCAGAAGGAGTAGCAGATTCATTGGGACTCTGAGAGTGATGCACAACACAATGACAGTTCCCCAGAAGCATTTTAGTAGAAAAGGTATATAAACTAAGACCCTCAAGCTCATCTTTTGTATATGTATCTGCAAAACTGTAATAATCCCAGAGTATTTTTCTGCTGAAGGCTTCTCTATGATCTCAAGAGACTTGGTTCTCTCTGGTTTGTCATTTACGTGTCAATGTTGTCAAATATTTTTCCTAAAATTCCTGCCAGACAAAAATGACATATGAGATTTCCTGAGATTAGAGGAGATGGAACAGAAAAACAGTCATGCTTGACATTGACAGGATTGAACTATACAACCTCCTGGTGTGTTGGCACAACCACAAACACCTTTATATTATTCATCAGTTAGGATACTTAGTCATCATATTTTTGATGTCAGATGAAGGGCTGCAAATTAAATATACATTTAAAATGATATTTCTATACGTTTTTACACATGTTATACATTTAAAATTAATTCTCTAATTATAATCTCTGCTATGTCCTCTTATGTCCTCATCCTATGTCCCCAACTTCATACCAAGCTGGAATATGTGAAGTAAAGAATGTCACGTTGCTGTAATGTACATGTGATAAATAAAGGCTTCTTTTTCTAATTGTTAACATTTAGCCAGGTAAAACAATGTCTCAGGTTCAGTTCAGCACTCTAGCTAGTCTGTGTTGTTTCACATGTCCTCACTGTTGTTTTTGCTCTATACACTAGTTAAATTGAACATTATTATATATGAATATAAATTCTGGATATGTCCAAATATACATTATTATGTATTAATATATGTATTCTATAAATCACATCACTGACAGATCTGAACATAGTGTGTAATTTTGATGAGATCTCTGCTGAGCTCTGATGTGTAGCTTTGACTTTGAACAAAAGCATGTGCTCTGTCTATGGCAAGCCTAAAGGGCTAAAATAAAAGGACAAAAGGTGAAGTGAACCTGAAGTTCACAATGCACAGGACGAACCTTGAAGCACATCATGATCTGAGGTGGTCTCAGTTTGGTTGGTTTCAGAAAGGTCTGAGTTTGTTTGGAGTGTTCAAATATATGCAAATCTTCAGACCAATCACTTTTTTTTCTAAGGGCTAAAAAGCACCAAGTGTGAAAACATACTAAGAGGAGACAGTGTATACCAGATTACTGAAGTCTTTTGTCTCATGAGAAAAACAACTCATAGACAAGAGATATCATCATTAATCTATATTTTCTCTAAATATAATAAGATGCTATCATTACAAATTCTCCTCTATAGGTATTAAAAATGTATTTGTAATACATGAAATAAAAGTATTGTAGTATTTGTTACAATGCTTTTTGAGTTACAATGCAAAGTATGTTTCCTTCAGAAAAGTATTTTTTTCATCAGCTTCCATTTTTGATTCCCTCTTTTACCTCCAGGTGGGTCATGTCTCTTTGCCTTTGGTCAAGCAGGTGATGCATCCCCAAAATAAATATGCATGTTTTAGCCCAGGTGGTTTGAGGCAGGATGATCCGACCTTGCTCAGGGAAGAAAAGGTGAGAGCAGAGCTGCTAGACACTGCTCTGTCTGCCTCTCTCGCTGTCTTTCTGTTCACTACCTGTCTGCACTACCTGTCTGACTGTCTTAAAGTGGCAGTGTGTTATGATGTTCCACAAGATAAATACACACTTCCTTATGGTAATTGGGACACTGACAGATCTGGGTGGTCAGCTGCCATCCTAATTGAGAAGCCATGCTACGATTACCTTTGATCTTGTTTCCTACAGGCTGTAACCTGCCCAATGGGTGTCTCTCTCTCTCTCTCTCTCTCTCTCTCTGTGTGTGTGTGTGTGTGTGTGTGTGTGTGTTCATTTGATGCTTTATCTGGATGTGTAAATGTTTGTGTGTGTTGATGGGCTCATGTAGAGACTTTTTAATTGCTTCATTATTTTTATTACTTTTTTACTTTACTATATACTCTATAGTAAGACAATGTATATATACACTGTGTGTGTGTGAGAGAGAGAGAGAGAGCGAGAGAGAGAGATAAAAAGAGAGATTTAACTTCCTTAAAGTGGAGTTTGCTCTTGATAAGATGTCAGATAGAAGACAAGCAGCAGGTTGTATAAGCGTAAGTTCAGTCTATAACTAGTTTAAATCAGCACTATGTTCAATGTTACAGACAAGTAAAAGTGACATAATTTCAACACAGAGTTAAGTTATATCTTAAGACTAATACCTAACACTAAGTAGCAGAAATGTCCACCGTAAAAATATATAATTATTTACCCCAAATGCAATCATAACATGACCGTTAAGAAAGTTAAGATGAGCTGCTGCTACCAGCTGCAGGAATGGGACCATACAGTAGCTATAAATCTGTTATCCCTCAGTTCATACACATGCATATGCATACACAAACACAGACTTGTAATAAGCAAACACACACTTCCTCAATGTACAGACCCACACGCATGTAGATAACACTTAATACTTACCTTAAACCCATATTGTACACAAGGGATCTACTGAATGTGCATTTTCTCTCTCTCTCTCTCTCTCTCTCTCTCTCTCTCTCTCTCTCTCTCTCTCTCTCTTTCTCCCTCTCTCTTTCTCCCTCTCTCTCTCTTGCTCTGTGTGTGTGTGTGTGTGTGTGTGTGTGTGTGTGTGTGTGTGTGTGTATGTGTGTGTGCCAGACACCAGTAGTGCATTGGAGCCCAAATGAATAAACCATGTCAGTCACCAGCACAAAGAGCACTGCAGACCTCACCACTTTTTCATAGAAACAGAGAGATAGACAGACACAGGCAGAGGGAGGGATGGAAGGAGGGAGATCCTTTTCCTTTTCCTTCTCCCCATCTCAGAGTCTTTATCTTTGTTCCACTCTATCTTCATCAAATAGCCTATAGATTATTTTTTCCATTGGAGAGTTGTGGAAAGAAGATTATGTCTGCTGGAGTCTCTCTCTCTCTCTCTCTCTCTCTCTCACATACACAAACACACACACACACACACACACACACACACACACACACACACACACACAGTCTGTAAAGACACCTGATTGTTTCAGTGTCTCTTTGAGAATCTGGACCTGCAAAAAAGCTTTGCTGGCAGAAATTAAAGCATGAGAAGGTCATGTACATTTCAGCCTATGTGACACTGTGTGCGGAGATGTGGGGAGAGTGTGTCGTTGTTTTTACATGAAATTAAAACCAGCTGTACCAACATTGAGTTTTGATGATTCTCTGTGTGTGCGTGTGTGTATGCACAAGTGTGTAAAATAATCAGCCTCCTTGTAGTACAGAGCTACATTTTCATGTACAATGATAACATTTGGTTCACAAATCAGCACGGATCAGTGCTGCATTGTGTGATGAAATATGAAGAGGTGGACTGCAGGACAGAAGACTATATTATTAAAACATATAAAGTTAATTATGCAAGTTTTCTGTGCTTTCCTTTCTGACTTATTACTGTGTATAATAAATAATGAATATTTATTAAACAACACCATTCTATACAATATACAATACAATACAATTATTTTTTAAAATATTGTAATCATTATAATATTACAAAAATATAATGAATATAACACAACATAAACTCAGGGGCCTCGGGACAGGTGAAAAAGAAGAGTAGTTAGGCTGGACATGACCATCTTGCTTGGTTGCTGTGGATTCTGTAAAACGGAGTCCTGGCTGGATTGTGGCATGGCCAATGCACTGACAGCACGTTTTGATGTCAAAACAATCTTATCATAATTTTGCTTCTGCAGTGTGAAGAGGTTCAACATTAAACTACAGCATTACTTCAATTTGTGTTCATCAAAATGAAAAAAAAAGCATGATGGACAGCGTGACTGGTTTTGATTTCACTACTATGATGCAAAAACATCACTCATGAATTCTCTGCCTAAGAATTCCTGTTCTTCAGTAATACTGTACTGTATTCACACATTCTTCATGGCCACTGCTTACAGAAGGACACATACCTACTGTGACAAGGGGGTTGAGTAACAACATGCACTGCACAGAATGGCATTCTGAAGGAATATCCGACAGTTTCTGTCATTGTTCTGTGTGCATGTCTTAACAGGCTCAACAGCTGTCATTGCACACACTAAAATGGGCTGATATAATGCAGGGTGAATTTGGCGCTCGTTCTTCAGTGTATTGTCTTTAAATGCTTGCCATTCAATGCCAGTGTTTTCTGTCATCTCTGCCTCATATTCACAGGGATATACAGCTCCTTGCGTGCTGGAATGTCACCCACGCCTAGCTGCCTGGAAGGTGTGTCCTTCTTGTCGCTGGGGTAAATCTCAGTCAAACCTGCAGCATATACCATCTGGTAAATATTTCACCAACTGACTGACTGAAATCTTGTGTTTGGAGTTGATGTTTCCTCTACCTCACCCAGTCCTGTGCCACTAAAACATTTTTATCATTAGCACTGAGTGGTGTTCCAGCTGTTTATAAGCTGTAAAATATGTATATATATGTATACATAAATAAGTATATGTATATATATATATGGGGCTCACGTTGTTAATATGAGACATGGGACTGACCAAAATCACAGTGATGAATGTGGCATAACAAATCATAATTCCACCAGTTTGACCCTTTAAGAGCCTCACTTTTTGATTGGTCTAGACAGGTTAATCCTGATGCCTTGCTCACACTAGCAAGCAAAAAGTCACGTTTTTGTAGTGAGTCTTTTGTGAGCACACAGTTGTTGCATGCAGACGCCACGGTTATGTGAAGCTGTAGTTCTGTAGTTGTGTGTGTGTGTGTCTCACAGCAGACCAGTATCAATTACCCCAGTATCCAACTTGGAGGCAGTGGGGTTGTGGGTAAGGAACCAGCTTTGTCCCTTTGATCCCTGGTTCGATCCCCCATACTGGTGCTTCTGAAGTGCCCTTAAGCAAAGCATCTAACCCCCAACTACTCCCAGGTGCCATGGATAGGGTTTAGTATCTCCAGTATGCATAACTAGTCTGTGGACTGGGGGAGGAAATTCACACAGACACATGCAAACTCCACACGAAAAAGGTCCTGGCTGCCTGATTGGAGAATTAAACCCAGACCGTTCCTGTTTTTAGGTAACAATGGTTCATATTGTGCCACCATACAACACCCTCCAAGCTTTATTTTTCTTCCTAATGTCTCTACACACAATTAGTAAGATGTATATAGGTATATGATGGGGTAAGGTGAAACCAAGGTTATATGTTTCGCTTGAAATCATTTGGGAGTCAAACAGTAAATGAACACAAGTTTCAGGAAGTAAAACTGTGAGCCAAAGTTTAAGCTGGAACTTTATAGTACAAAACTGACCTCTGTTTAAGTGCAATATATCTAATCTTGTAGATATAGAGCAGTAATCTGTCTGTATGTCTATGTAACCATGTGTGTGACACTGATTGACAAAAACACCCAAATCCACAGGCAAACCTCAGGAGCGTGTGTGTGTGTGTGTGTTTGTGTATGCGTGTATGTGTGCATGTCTTAGCAGCCAGATCTAGAAAAGCTGGAAGTGTTCACTCCCTTGGATTCCTCTTTCTGCTGTGGTGAAACTCAACAGAATAAAATGTGCTTATAGCATCTGTCTACATCATAGGTGTCACATGTGACGTCTGTAGAAGGGCGTTAATTCATTTTTTTTTCACTGTAAGGCATCCAATAATGTCCTATATGATCTCTCACCCAACCATAAAAACAACTGATCAGTGCTTCTAGCCATCCAAGGTTACTCATTTACCAGCAGTTACAGTAACAATAATAGCTCTTGTTCAAGCTGTGACCATTCCCGGCAGGTTCCTGTGGTTTAAAATGCATGGGCGTGTGAGAGAGAGGTTTTCCCACGCTCTCCCCATTTCCAGATAAGATGTTAATGTGATCAGCTTTCTTAAGGATATCTCTTTGTTTACTTTAATGTAGTATGAAAAAGAGGGATATCTTTGAAAAGACTTAGCCACCCGTGACGTGTGAGCGTTTGCTTTTTCCTGGATCCTGGACCCTCTGATGTATAGCTTCGGACAGTTTTCTTTAGAAATTTCTCCTTACTTCGGTGGAACAGAAAATTTAAAAATGCAAACTTTAGTCGGTGGGAGTCACGTGACCCGGAGGCAAAGTGCCAGACTGCATGCTGGCAGTCGATTCACGATCCAGGGGAGGTGAGACAGGAGAGGGGGAGTGAAGGAGGGGGAGAGAAAGAGGGGGAGGAGAGAGGAGGGTGGAGCAAGAGACCAAGTGAGTGAGAGAGAGAGAGAGAGAGAGAGAGAGAGAGGGAAACACATATGCACACACCCTCCACACTCCAGCTCTTACCGGATAGACTACTCTACTCCACACATGGTTGGAGAAACAAAAGTGGAGATAGACAGAGAGAAAGAGAAGGAGGAATGTCAGCTCATGGTGGAATCTACAGCTTTACCTGAACCGCTGGAGATCTAACTGACCTGCACTTCTTTCTTTCATAAACGAGGAGAGCTAGAGACCAGAGGAGCTGCATTTCTCAGAGTTGTAGAGGTATACACAAGTCATAAGTGGATTTGCTCTGGATAGTCTGTTGGTGCTTCTTTTATACGTTTGATTTTTTTATGTATATTTGCTGTATTAATGACTTGTGTGTGTGTGTGGGAGAGGGTGCTGCTGCTGGGCAACACAGTTTGTTATTTTAAAACTGTTTCACATTGTTCTTGAAGCTTCCCTGCAAATGATTGCTACCTTTGTTGGACAGCTGGTGTCTTTATGTGTGTGTGTGTGGCCAGCATTGTTTTGGGTGGAGGTGCGGGTCTTTGAACCAAAGTGCCGTGTGGTTGTAAAGCCCCTGCCTCCAGACGGAGGTGTTAGAGATGAGTAGAGGGGGAGCACACTCATCTGTGTCAGTCTTGCCTGAATGTTGTGTGAGTGTTCAGTCAATATGTGGAGTCAGTGGAGTGAAATCTATCTTTCTTTCGTCTCCCTCGTGTCTACACTAACTTTTTAGATTGCATGATTGCAAGAGAGTGACAGGTCTCCCGAGCCTGTACTGGAAGCGCTGTGTTTATCTGAACCTGTCAAAACTGGAGCTGTCCCAGAACACAGAGCATGCTGCTTTATTTCACACTCTTGGCTGTATCTTGGTCTGATGTCTCTGTACTGTTTTCTGACCTTCAGTGTGTGTGGGTCCGTGTTATAATTATTTTTTAAGTGGATAAGTAATGTAGATATTTACATATTTTACAACTCAGAACTCCAACAGAGAGAAAGGGGGTAGGAAGATGCAATGATGTAAAAAGGAAGTCGAACTGGGAGGAATGGAGGGTAGTGTGTAGGAAACGGAAAGATGAGAGAGGCAAAGATCAGGAAGGAAATATAAAACAGAGAGTAAAGTGGTGGGAATAGAAGGCAAGGGTCATAAGATGAAGATCATGAAGAGAAAAATGAGCTGAGAAAAAAAAAAGACATGACTGTCCTCTTGCTAGGGTCATGAGGTCGCTGCTGTATGTCTGGGCTGTGCAGTGTCACTTCAGGCATCCAGACACACAGGGGAATAAGAGATAGAGGGACATTCAATATCAGGGATATTTATATATTTTCCTAGTGAACCTCTTAAAGCGGATAAAATGAGATGAGTGACCATGCTGAACAAGTCTGTAGTGCTTATTACAGTTGTGTTTATGGCTGCTGTGCTTGTTACCGCTGTCATTTAATTGTCTTTCAAGAGCTGCTATAAAGCCATTTGAAGTGTAAAAAGTATGCAGGAAATAGATAGGAGGTAGACAGAGAATGAGATAGATACCAAGAATGGGGTGGAGGAGGGTAGCAGAAAGATGATTATAAAGACACAAAAGAGAGAAAGAAACACAGAAAGTGTGCCACGACTGGCTTTTCACCACAGTGCAAGATTAAACAGATAGCGTGAAGGAGAAAAAGAATGCACAAGAGAGACAAAGAATGAAAGGAAGAGAAAGAAGAAGACTTGCCCCTAGACTTTAGACATGTTCTGTCTCACACTCGACTTCTGAATGGAATTGCTTAGTGTGCAGTGTGGTGGAGGAGAGCCAACCCAAACAAAGACCTGCTGCCTCTCCTCCACTCCATACTGAGGAGAGTTAGGAGACAATGAGCCACAACTCTGTGTGTGTGTGTGTGTGTGTGTGTGTGTGTGTGTGTATGCCCGTGTGTATTGCTGACTCTGGTTTTAGTGATTGGCTGTATTTGGTTAGCATCTTTTAGAAAGTGCATGCTTTTTATCACACTCCAGTCACCCTGGTGCTGTGACACACACACACACACATGTTTGTCTTACTATCCCTGTGAGGACATTCTGTTGATGGAGGATGGATCTAAGTGATATTAAACCTCAATAACCAAAAGGTTTCTGTAGTAGGGACCAGAGAAACCTTTTCCACATCCCTGTTGTGACTTTTGGTCTCCACTAAGATATAAAAACATGGTCACACAGACGGAATCCACTGTAGACAGAAGATTACACTCAGCAAGCACACCCCTTTCCTTCCAAACGGTTGGCCTTATCAGCTATTTTCTATCACAGCCACAACTCGGTCTGCATGTCTGCCTCTGTGCTTTAAACACGTATTCTTCAAATGCAGATTATCCCGGGATTTGGGCTGTATTTTATCAGAGCTGTCCATGTGACTTGCACAAAATGAAAAACATGTTGAGATTAGTTTACAGACACTAGGCAGACTGACAGACTGAAGTGTACTGGAGGGCTACTGACATCTACATGTGTAATGGGATGGAGTATATGTGTGGGAATAAAAGACATCTTTGACCATGTGGCTGCTCTCTGTGATGTAAAAGAAAACAGAAGAGGTAAAGGACATGGTTATGAATAATAGTATGTGAGTCAATGGAAAAACCTAGAAATATAGTAACGTGTGTGTTAAAAAGACCCTGAAGCCACTTCACTCGAGTGGAGAAGGGTGCATCAGGGTGCAAGGTGGGGGGTGGAGAGGGGATGTGGAAGTAGGTGTGTGTGTGTGTGTGTGTGTGTTTGAGTGTGTGTGTGTGTGTGAGTGTGTGTGTGTGTGTGTGTGTGTGTGTGTGTGTGTGTGTGTTTGAGTGT
>JAOVVF010000008.1:8654947-8668093 GCA_028565595.1 Duopalatinus emarginatus | reverse complement strand
GGGGGGGGGGGGGGGGGGGTTTGGGGTGGTCGGATGATGTTGCTTAAATGGGTCGTAGCATTGCCACAGCATGTCTACAGCACACCTTAATGAAGTCAATAAGAGACCACGCTGTGCATGTATGTGTGTGTGTGAGGGAAATAGTGTTTATAGTGACCTAGTTTTTCACACTGCTTTTATGTCACAGTCATGTCACTTAATATAATCCCTATGTAATATTTTCCAAGTGCTGATAATCCGATACACAAAGATAGTCACTGAGTAAAAAGTTAATAAATGTAATAAAAAAAAACATGTTGCATTTATAAATCAATAACACAAATCTTTTTTATCAGCTCCATGAATGAATGAGCTGCACGTGTTCTGGGCTTCCTGACCTCCCCTGCTGCTTCCTCCTCTCTTAAGCTAATGTGTGTCTTCCTAATGCACCGTGTCCCCCTCCCTACCCTGCTGCAGTATTAGCATAGGAGTGTATAGCTGTTTAAGCAAAATCACCCAGAGGGAGGGGAGGAATGAAGGAGGAGACATGTGGGAGGGTGTGATATTTAAAAAAAGGGCCCACAAATTTGTTTTCTTGTCCTTTCCATGTGATGTATAATTAACAGGAGCTCTCTCAGCATCTCTTTTGTCCCTTAGGTTTCTTACTTCTTATCTTTTTTTTTTTGTACATGTTGAGTGAAGAGAAGCCATATGAAAAGATTTTTATTTATATTCCCACAGGAACAGCAGAAACATGCAGAAAAACATGTTAGAGCTTAGTTTATACTTTTATTGTAGCTTTGAGTGTGTGTGGGTCTTCCACCAGTGTCCATTTGCCTGTTGTCTGGTTTCGCTGGGTGAATGCCAGCATTTCAGGTCAATTATAAAACAATTTTATACACACACACACACACACACACAGTAAATGAGCTGTAAATGAGCCATTAGAATGGCTGGGATTAGTGTACTCCTGAGTAGTCTTACACTGACCCAAAGACTGTCAGTGACTGTAGCCAATTCCTCTGTGCTCAACTCTCTGCCTTTCACACCCACACACACAGCAGGAGATCTCTCCACATTGCAAAACACTAGTTTTAGTGTGTTTGTCACAATGAAGACAATAAAATTTAGTGCTCAGATTGACATTTGTTCATTTGTCTGATCAGCTGTTCTGTGGTTTTAGTTGGCTGCAACCATTCCAAACTTTTGGTACATTGAAAAAGTACTGGGAGGTCTGGTGCTGTATAAAAAGTCCCTTTAGCTTCAAAACTGTGTCCTTATTTTGCCGCCAAGTAGTTACAGTTATTACATAATAGCAGTTATTTCAAAATAAATTGCCTAATTTTTCTCCCACCCCTAGTAACCGACTCAGAGTAACTGACTCAGAGAACAGGAGAGAGAGAGAGAGAGAGAGAGAGAGAACAGAGTGGTAGACAAACCCCTGGGTCACTCTTATGTTAGATGCTACAGCAGTTTAGTGACAGAGGTCAGAAAAATGAAATGACACACACACAAGAAGCACACAAATGAGAGCACTTTGTAAGTGTCTGTAAGTGTGTGTGTGTGTGCGTGTGTGCGTGCAGAGTGAAGGGTGGTGATGAGTTTCTTTTCCACTCAGATGCTTCTCTGTACAGTGAAATGATGAACTCTGGAGTAAAGGGGTATTTAACCCACTCACACACAGGAGTACTTCTGTGATCAAGCAGCTTTCAGCACATTTCACACACATTTATTTCAGTAACCTGTGAAGGAGATTAATGGAAAGGTCCAAGATGGTTCTACTTCTCAGCCCACATGTTTTAAGCCTGTCCTATTGTTTGTGGTCTGTGTGCACTGCTTTTTTCGATGTCTTCCCCCTTTGGGCTGGATCCTGCTGACGGAGGAGATGCTTTTTATTTCCAGTTCTTTGTGTGTTCTTGCACTGGAACTTGACACAAAACCAGCCTCTAGCACTCAGTGTGTCTGTCACACATGCCTCGCAGTCAGGCTACCTGATCACACATTTCACTAAAATAGGCATTCTACTTCCAGAGGCAAGAGGCAGGAAGTCATGAAAACCAAAAAGGCACATGATTCAGAATCTAAAGTGGACTTCCTCCTTTCAGCCTGTCAGATTTTTTCATGCAAAGTACAAGTTTGATCTCTATGTTGCATATGAAAATTACTATGCAGATGTAATGCAGGATAATTCACCATGGAGAAGGAGAAATGTTCAGCAGGAATAACACCAGAAAGGATTTGACATTTTTCTGAATGTGATGGATACAATCAATAATGGATATTAAGAACGGGTTGGTGTGGTACAGTGGTAACATCATTGGGTTCCCATGTGAGAGACCTGGGTTCAATTCTCAGTCTGGGCAGCCAGTCTGTGCTACACCAATAAGGGTCCTTGGGCAAGACTCCTAACACTATGTTGGCCTACCTGTAATACCATTAACCTTGTAAGTCGCTCTGGATAAGAGCATCTGCCAAATGCCCTAAATGTAAATGTAAGAACCAAAGCTTTCTTCAACTAAATGAATCAATCTCCAGATCCAAATAATTTCTTAATGTCTCAGCGGTGAAAACGGCATTCATGCCTTTTACACATCGAGATTGGATTTTTGTAATGCACTCAGTGTTGGAATCAACAAAGCATCTCTTGCTTGTCTACAATTAGTTCAAAATGCTGCAGTCAGGAGGCTAATTGGTACGAGAAAAAAAAAGTTACCCCAGTTTTTGAGCATCTTCACACTGGCTCCCAGTACAACAGAAAATGGCACTGATGGTGTTTAAAGCTTTAAATGGACTTGCATGTGCAGATTTTGTGGACATGCTTTGTATGTATGTGCGTTCAACATCTTTAATCACGTCTGCATCCCAATCACGTCCGATGGTGTCACAGTCCTGTCTTAAACAAAAGGGGGACCAGGCCTTTGCTGTCGCCACACCTAGACTTTGGAATGGTCTCCCAAATGACATTTGACATGCCTCCACTGTGACTGTTTCAAACCAAGCGTAAAACGCATTTTTTATCAATTAGCATTCAGCAGCTGTTGAATTGTGGACTAAGGACTGTATTTTGTTGGGTCCATGTAATCATGTGGTATGTGTTAAGGTGGTGAACAGAGGATGGAAATCTCTTATTATAAAGCACTTTGGTTTAAATGTGCTATACACAGGGACGTTACGGCCTACATATGTGAATATGTATTGAATGTTGTGATGACATGTCTCTTCTAGCTGTTTTTTTCTTTCATCAACTCTCCTAGAATGTTTCATACACCAGGTTTTCTGTTACATGATCTTTTCCATAATGTTTTGCAAGAAACATTCAGCTAACATCATGGTGTAAACAGGTGTTATATTATGATATTACACCCTTGCACAACATTTCAGGGATGTTATACCTGTTCAGGACCTTCACAGAACCTGGTGAATAAATGACTAAACTCTGTTAGCAATTTGTTCTCTTTTACTAGTTGCCAAATCGGACAGAATACCTAATGAGGAATTATACTAGTGTGTTTTGGTGTGGATTGAGAAGGTGAGGAGTGGGAGAGGTGGCGGATCTGGGTGCAGATTTGTGAAATATGTGCTGTTATAAGGATGAGTGTGAGTTTTATATGAGAGTGTGTGTATGATGGGACTTTCAATAAACTTGAGTCTCAGTGACTTTGAATGAAATCATGTATTTACATGGATTTAGTCACAGGCATTGTTTATATATCAGCAGTAGAGCAGTTTAAATACTGTAGTCAGGGTTGTACTCAAACACACTTGCACGCACACACACATCGAGATGAACAGATAAGCTTGGCTATTGTCTCCTCTCCTTCGAAGTGCAATGTTAGGATGAGTGTATTGTGATACAAACCTACACTCAGCTCTTGTTACAAATGAACACAAAAGCACAAACCACAATGACTTACTATGTAACCGGTGACATTTGTAAGTGTGTCACGCAAAAACACCATCCTACAAACTATTCAAGAAAAAAATTAATAATGGCAAGCTGGATCTCTGCTCTTTATTATGACGACGACATTGCCCACAATTGATACTCAAATACTTGAAATGTTTGAGCTCTGTAAATCTCTTTGAGCATTTGACTGTTTGTATGAGCATTTGCTGTATGTGTGTGTGTGTGTGTGTCTTCATTGTTTGTGTGTGACATTCTGATCTCCTTCAGGGCAAAAACAAAAGCCACCGTCTTACACCTCCCTCTCCGGCTTTTCCTATCCTTTCTTCTATTCTACATGCACTTTGTCTGCAGACAGTGCATGTTGACCCAGGTGCAAAAGAACAGGAGAACCCCCATTCCTCCTCTTTAAAATGCTTCCTCGTAACCCCCGCTCCCACCCCTCATTTTGCCTGGTCTTGCCAGGGCTTGTATGAACCCAGCCCATCAGCTGTGGGAATTTCTAAGATCTGCCCTCAGGTGTGTTAGGTGTGTCCACCCCCCCCCTCTCTCTCTTTCTTTTTCTGCCCTGCTGAATGCCTGCCCCGAGAACCGAGTCACTAAACCTGGGTTATGAACAGTGCACAGATGTGTGTGTTTGTTAGACTGACATTCACTAAGCGTCCTTCACAGAGCTAGAAGTTCCTATTTTGCATCTGAGGTCAAGTGCACAGGTGAGGCAGAAAAAGATAGAGATGGATATGCACTTTATAACGGATGCCATCTGTTATGCTACCTCCTTCTTAACTAATAATATTCTGTCTATGTTTACAATACAATTTAATGTCAATTTAACTGTGAATCAGTTGTGATTGGAGGATTTGCAAAATAAGAATTTAACTGTACACTGTGACATGCATATGACAATAAAACTCTTGAATCCTGTATCTTGAAGTAGTTTAGAAGGAAAACAACATGCTCAGATGAGTTCATACCAACACATGTGACATAGTCCCTGACAAAAACATTTGCCACCATTTAGTCTGAACAGTGAACAAAACATTCTCCACCTTCTGTTTCTCACCAAACCTGTTATTTGATGGACAAATAAAATTCATTTATAATTCTTAAGAAAAAAATCTCATGAATGTTTGCTTCTGCCATTTCTCATAGCCATTTTGATGAAGCTTGGTTTTTTTAGCAACAGCTTGCTTTAGCGAGTGACAGCATGTTTGCATGTTGGCAGGTGTTGGAGAACTGCCTTAGGCCTAGTCCTGAAAAATCAATTATATCCTATTAATAAAAACGACACCAAATTAGACTAAAATAAAAAAATCACTAATAGGGAGAAGACGCATACACACTGTCAGTTCTTTACTGTTTTCCTCTCATAGCTTTTCCCTCGCTTTCTCACTCTGTGCATTGGTCGTTCTTTATGTTTCATTCTAGAAAGCTTTGCTGGTGTTGTAGTTGCATAACTGCATTAAAAACAAGTATATCAGCAAAACTACCCTTTTTGAAAAAAAAATTCTTCTGCTAATTTCCATTTTTATCCAACGGGCTTCAGTGTGCTGAGTAGACACTCATAATGGCAGGTAATTAAGCTGCTGTGTCTACATCTTTCCCACTCACCGTCTCTACCCCTGAAAACATGTTACAGCTCTCTGCAGTTTCTTCTGTAACTTTTAGAACAGCTTTTAGTTTAAGAGTTCTAGTTAAGAAGTATTTGGATTTTTTGGATGTTGTCACAGTGGTGTGTAAGACATGCTGACCAGGCAATGAGGCTTGTGAATGGAAAAAAATAGATATCAAATAATAAAAATGCGTTGAAACTGGAATCTTTATTTTGTATAAACCAGTCAGACAGCTTCTCTGTCTTAGTCTGTGTCTGACTGTTCCAGTGTGTGTGTGTGTGTGTGTGTGTGTGTGTGTGTGTGTGTGTGTGTGAGAGTGTGTGTCAGGCTGCAGGGCTTTGTTCAGGCGTGTCAGTGGGAGAGTGTTAATGATAAGTTCCCTTAGCCAAACTCCTTCTCTCTGAACAGCCGAAGGGCCCCTCTGTGCCCCCCCCCCCTACACACACACACACACACACACACACACACTTCTTCCTACACTCCTGCATGTCATCACTCTATCACCACATGCTCCCCTCTGCTCTCCAAAACAGAGGACAGAAATTAGCCCCATTCTCACACCATCTCCCCCTACTTCACTGCCTGTAACCAGGTAACCACCTTTTGTGTGTGAGGAGGATGTAGACATGAATTTTAATAAATAGCCAAATAGGCAGCCATACACAACTGTCAGGCACTGGATTAGATTAAGCCATTTAACAGAATCTGTTACAGAAGCAGAATGAAGCTCTGAAGTGACATGCAGCAAAAATAATCATAATTAAAATACTACTACTACTACTACTACTAATAATAATAATAAAACAGAGATCGGTCAAAGTTAAAAACATATCAGTATATAGACTGCACAGAAAACAAAGACATCAAATAGACATCCTGGCATCAGATTTACACATTTAACCACTTGAAATCTAGCCTCAGTTATGACATTTTAGCTGATGATTACTTGTCATATAAAGAAATGTGATTATTTGTGCCCTCTGGTTTATCCCAGTGTATAATAATGCACATGACACTTGTGTAACACCTGTGTAACATTGTTGTGTTTTTAGCATAAGTATATAGGTCACATGTTGTATAGGAGTGTTTTAGTCATTGAGTCTTACTCTAGCATGTTCCTATTCTTGGTGTTGTCACACAATTTTTATCTGGCACAGGCTGCCCTCCCTGAGTCAGGCCTGTTGTGGCTGGGGTGACCAGAGGGGGTAATGCTCAACAGCAGCAGTCTGTCCCTGTGCAAGAAAAATGTATTTTTCTTTATTAATTCAATACAATATATATTGGATAAGTTCTGTATTGGATAAGTACTGTATAATAGTGTTGCTGCTCCTTGGTCATTGATTTGATTTTGAGCCAGTCCTCACAGTAGATGGACTGGCTGATAATTTAATTGCCCACAGCTCTGAATGATGAATGTGTGTGTACATGGTGTCCTGTGATGGACTGATTGACAGAGTTCTTTGAGTCAAGCAGACATTAGTATTGGCACTGAGCGAGCAGTGTGCCGTACATTTTGAGCTACAGTTTAAGCCCAATACTAGAGACAGGTCAAGAGCCTGCAGTTGAGATAGTATGTCAGACTAGAGTGCTGATTTCTGTGACTTTGGGTTTATATTTAAAAATGTGTGTATACTGAATATTTATAGTTTTTACAAATTTGACTTTAGAAAAAAGTGCAAGAATATTCCCTATGCCATATATGACCCGTAGACATATACAATATATTGCTAACATCTGACAGGAAGTAGTCTTTTATTCATTAATTTTCACACTTTATCTTGGTCAGACTTGTGGATCGAAACCTATCCCAGGCCAGGATCAATGGGCACAATGCCAAAACATACACACAAAAAGGGACGCCAGTCTATCACAGGGCAACACGCACATTCACACACTCGTTTACACCTAATTAGCATAGCCATTCCAATGACTTGCATGTTTTGGGAGGTGGGAGGAAACTCAAGAACTCCACAAAAGAAAAACCCACTTAGACATAAGGAGAGGTCCACACACTACACTCTGGAGCTCTGGATGTGAGGCTGTGATTTACACTGATACTGTTTAAATTTGGTGCTGACAGTCACTACAAAATCAGGTATTATTTACGAGGTTGATGAGAGTGTAAAAAGGAAGCCATGGCTTTGAAGCGGTATGTGTAGACATGGAGGAGGTAAGTGTCTGCTTGTTTTATTAAGAGAAAATGAAAAGCTGATAGAGAGCATTAACCACTATCTACGTATCTACTGTCCTTGTGCAGTAATGGTTTCGTTCTTGCTTTAGTGCAAGTGATAATACATATGCTACTTATTTCTTAAAACCATATTTTGGACCAATACTTTTGCCCATGCATCTTGAAAAATACAATATTACCCTTATATAATTATATAATATACGCTTTTGTGGGACTTCTCATGGTACCACAACGTTTATTTAAGCTTAACTGTCCAAGAAACTGTGTGAGACTTTAACCTGATGAAATACATTCACCACATCTTTAACCTGGGATATTGGTCTTAAATATGGCATGCCAAATACATAACACCTAGCTTGATCTGATTCACCTCCCCATTTCCATTTGATTTAAGGAAATATTGTGCTTACAATGTGTGATACATGTCTTTTGTCCCAGCCAATGAGGTTTGAAGAGGGAAAATAGAAATGTAAATCCATCAGAACCTGTGCAGATAAGCTTCTTGTGAACCAGCCAATTGTTGAAATACTGGAATCTCTCTCTCTCTCTCTCTCTCTCTCTGACTCAAGTTACCTTCCTCAACCCCATCTTTTCTTGTGATCCTTGGGATTTAGCTGCTCACATCTTTACACTAAGCTTTGCTAAGAACAATGACTCTCCACACTCCTCCCAACTCCATGTCTTTTTCCAAGCTGGGAATCCGATAAGGAATGTGGGAAGTGGAGATGTGACCTGAAGGCTCTAGGTGTAGGAGAGATTTAGGAGTGAAAGCAGTTAGTGTGAGAATAAGATACACATTCTTCTTCAGTCAAAACATTTTTAGTCACAGGCAAAGCCCTCCTTATTATTAGTTATTATATTTTCGAAAAAAGCTTGATAATAAAAAGGACACTGTGCACAGTGCAGCAGTGCACATTTCAAATTGGTTTTGTTACAACATTTTTATTATAATTACCTTCAGTTTTCTGCTTTGAAGAATAACTCCACTTTCTTTCAACATTTTCTAATATTACAAGCGACGTGCCACACCTGTTTTCTCTCAGATTATCACCCATACACCCATACATTTTCCCCATTGCTGTACCACAGCACATCATCATACCCTCAGTGCAGAGCTTATTGCAATATGTTGTGGCCTAACATTAAAAGGGCAGAAGACGAATTCAAATCATTCCACCAATGGTGTTTAAGTTGCCAGAGAACGGCAGTGATGTTGTGTATATACAGCACTGATAAGATCATGTTCTTGGGTGTTCTGTTATTTTCATGCTAATGCTGTCAATATGCGTAGATGCAAAAATAAACACTCTCAGATCTTTCTGCCTTTCACCTACTGTGACTCAGTGAACACACACCTCTTCTTTTACAATATTTTTCAGTTAAGTAGATGAACAGGTGGGATTATGAATGTATAATGAGAATGAGTAAAGCAGGTGACTGAGAGAGGGAGAGCAAAACAACTTGTTTGCTCCTGTTGGGGCAGGTTTGGGTAAAATGCTAAAGGGCAAATGCACCTATTCAGATTTAAGGGAACAAAAGAGCCAGCACTGCCACAAACACAGTGAGGAGGGAAGACGGAACAGAGGCCATTAAAACCTGATACCTGCAGCTCTCTCTCTCTCTCTCTCTCTCTCTCTCTCTCTCTCTCTCTCTCTCTCTGTGTGTGTGTGTGTGTGTGTGTGTGTGTGTGCAGAGGAGGTGAAATGATAAATGTTGTGTTGGGGGGATTGTGGCAGGAGCAGTTAATATGTACCTCTTTTTGGGGTTCTTTCATGCAGCAAACTAGGGTAAACAAAGCATTTTATGTTTTTCCTTTGGGATCACTGAAGTATTTCTGATGTAGTGGTTTAGAACCAATCCTTAACAAATCCTCTCTATTAATTCTTTCAACAATAACTTAAAAAATGGATTGATTGGATTGTTATCTGAATTTGGATTTCTTTCTAAATATAATTTAAATAGTAATAATAATATAAATCTAAATGGACCAGACATATCTGTGTATCAGAAAAAGTGGTATAAAAACATTACACCTAGTGTTACACCTTTAAATGTTTTCATCTTTGCTTTCTTGCTAACAATCAGCCAAGTAGTATGAAATTTCGGACAGTTGTATAATATAGTTGATTTCTGAGATGGTTACAGCTGGTTGTAAGATTGACTGAGACACAGTGTGAATGTGTGTTCTTTAATGACTCAGCACACGATGCAAGCTAGCGTGTCCTGATTGGGGTCGTCAGTTTGTCTCTGCTGTCTCAATTAGACTAAAAGTGCCGGCTGAGTTCAGACATTGAATTTCAGACTCCAGCTGAGAGAACAATAGGGCACCCTGTCTCTCTCTCTTTTCTTGTCTGTCTTTCTTCCCCCTGTTCACTCTTTCTTTTCTACCAGTGGGCTTAGGGGAGTTCTCTAACCCCACTCCCTGCCCCGGGCCTTAAGCGGAGCAACCCAGAACGAAAGACTAAGCACTTGACTAACTGGAACTGAAGTAGAAGTGGGAATATGCAGTTCCATCTTCGTCTTCGTCTTCCCCCACAGCAATCCTTCCTCTGTCTGTTTTGGCTGTTTTCCTCTGCATCCTTTCTCATTTCATCACTTCTCTCCACACTCATCACTGCAAGCTGGCTTTTTACAGCTGAAAAAGGGGAGGCTTATAATAACTGTGAGTTTGCTGCTTTCCCCCGGCTGCTAAGAAAACTGTCTGAATGATTCATATCCAGGCCTGTTGTTAATTCGTTTATTTCAGTGCAGTAAAACACGAGGCAACAGTGTACAGGATGTAAGGGAACATTTAGGGAAGAGTACTGAGGAGTCTCTATTTTTGGTTCAGGTCTTGTATTGATCTATAGTTGCAGCTGGAGTCTGGTGAGTCTCTATGAGGAGGAATGAAGAGCTGGAGGGAAACATTGACCTCCACCCGAGCTGGGGGGCAGGGACGACCTCCTCTCAAACCCCCTCTACATTACTCCACATGGAGTCTATTCTTCTCACAAAATATGCCATCGGATACAGGGGGAGGGGCTGCTGGAGTCATTCATTTCCATTATCCCATTATCCTGAGCTCTGTCTCTCAAAGCCTAGAGAATCAGAGACCTGAATTTTGAGTTGGGTGAGCATCATGTTCCTTTTGAAATGGAGCTAGAGAAAGGAAGAAAGGGGATGCAGAGGCTTTGCCCAAAAAACAAATGATTTGTTAGTGATGATAGTGCAACTCGATGTACAATGTTTTCTTGATCTCCATGTTGCATAAGGACAGTTTGGGTGGGTTCAGATTTGTTCTTACTTAAGAGGAAGGAACGGATGCTGATTCAGTGTGTGATGACTTACGCTACAACTCTAGAGCATTTCTGTAGGAGGTGGTAATGTGTGTATATATCTGTGTGTATGTGTGAGAAGTAATAACAGACTTCAGATCAGCACATCCTACACAGTAAGGAGGAGGTAGGCCACTTACTAAGCGGCTGTGATTAAAGTTTCAAAAAGCTACCTCATGGAGGCTTGCAGGAAAGGTAGCAGACGTGGCAAACTGTAATGAAAACACAAACAAAGGCATGGCTTTTCACTTTTCTCTTGTTCTATCTTGCTTTCCTTTAATCTTTCTCTTTCTTCGGAGCACTAAATACAGGTCTGAGTTGAATCGAATGCATCTTGTGACCTATTCAACCATGCTCTGTTCAGACTTGCTGTCTACTGATCAAATCATCCAAAAACAGAAGCCTGATATCATTTTAAAGCAACCAAAATGCAATTTAAAACACAAAAGCAAAAAAGAATTTTATTTTTAGCCAGTGAATGTCATTTCCTAATTAAATGGCCAAGGTTCATTTAGGTCAATACAAACTTTCCTCCCATTGTGCCTTCTTTCATCTTCTATTTCTTCTATTTCAAACAAAGACAGGTAGGAATAACAACTAAAAAGAAAGGGAAGTAAAAGCTAAATAAAACGTGAGTTGCATAACTACTTAAACTTAGTCACAGCATAGCAAAAACCCAGTAAACCAGTTTTGTACGATCACCTCTAATAAATTTGAATGCAGTAAATGGAGTTAAAAATTAAATTATTCTGTACATGTATAATAACTTTGTAAATATATATTAACAACATGTACAATAAGTAGCCTCTAGGTAGATGGTTCAAGCTTATGTCTGGAGATAATATTACATTATATTAATACTACGGAGCATTTTTATTGCAATATGGAGTAGTAAGAATATAAAGAGACTTGGTGTGTACTGTCTCTGAGTTTAATTTTGAGCTTGTACAATTTCAGGTCTGTAATTCTACAACTCAACTTAGTTTCATATGCAATCTTACTGGCTGTAGTAGTTTTAGGATAGTTTCAGAATCAAAAACTTTCCAAAGTTTTTTAATGTAGTACAAGTCAACTACAATTTCAACTTTCTTATAAACTGCACCCTATGACTGCATTTATATGTGTACATTAAAAAAATGGGGTGTCATATATGTATCTGTAGCTACATACTGTATCTGTGCAACCTTCATATGGTATGTGTTATCACTTTTATTTTACAGTATAGTTTCTTGGTCCTGAGAGTTTTGTTTGGTCCTGAGAACAATGTTTAACTCTAATATACTTTCTCATTTAAATTCTTTCTTATTGTTTTTGTTACTAGTCATTTAAAGCACGTTTGGTGATTCTGTGAGACCGTCTGTCAAGATAGTGAGATTTGTAACAGGTTTTTGTTGTTTAATCACACCACAGGGACACAGCAGCCTAACATGGAAATGAGAAGAGTGAGAGAATGAGAGTTCATCTGGTTCTTCTAACATTATTTCTCTTATTGTTAATAATATATGACAGATAACTTTGAGCAAATTTCCCTTTCATTTATATCACTAAAATCAGTTTTTATGAAAGGCCTAAGCGAGAGACTAGATGTTTCTGATGTTAAACAAATGGATCTGCATTAGTCAAATGACATCAATGAAAGGCTGGAGACAAATAGAATTAGATAGAAGGAAGATTAAACTAAAGAGATGAGGAAATAAAAGGGTTGCTGGCTTCGTGATGCAGGATTATGCTTATAATATATTCATGAATTCATGTTAATATCAGGCCTAAGAGTTTCACTGCTTTGGCAAATCACAGTTTAAGCCAGAGGAATCACTGTGACAAATTGCCATGTTGATCAGTTTGTTGGATTTCCGCTGAGACCTGGTTGACATCTTCATCTTTTTTGGTGGAGATTCCTCCAGCTGTTGTGACAGATGAGCAAAGACAGTAGGAAAGAAAGAGCTGTACAGGAAATGACACGGGGGTGATGAAAGGATAAGAGGTTGGGAAAAGAACAGAGAAGTTCAGCAAGGGGGAGGAAAATGGGGGCAAACAAGTTTATGTAAGGCAACAGCAGGGTTGACTGCAGAGAGAGAGAGAGAGAGAGAGAGAGACAGAGAGAGAGAGAGAGAGAGAGAGAGAGAGAGAGAGAGAGAGAGAGAG